>CAUHTR010007746.1:0-41973 GCA_959609185.1 Schmidtea polychroa
TATTTTCAGTTTTGAAAAAGATCATTTACCTGGTGCAACAGTAACAGGTAGCGTGAGAAACAATAACAATGATGCTATCACATGTGGAATGCTTGCATCTATGAGTTGACAATTTAATTATTAAAAAGTCAGTGATTTCGTGTAAAGATGATATTTTTGACGTCATCGTGCAGCATTGGTTTCACCATAACCATTTGAAGTGGAAATTCTTTTGATATGTCATTACTATATTTTCTCTGAATGGCTTCTGCAAAATTTATGATATCACGTTCCGTAGACACAGAAAAATAATTATTTCCCTTCTTCGATTCCTTTAAATATAAACTACTGTACAAATATTGATACGAAAAATTTCCCCACTACTCTCAAAACTGGGATCTGTGAATAATTCGTCCCAATGACTCTTTACAATTTTCATTCTTTTCTGAACAAATATTGCACTAATTTCTACCGTTACAGTTTTCACTGAATCAAATATATTTCTATTATGTTTAAAATTTTTGTTGCCATTTTCTAGAGATGCTGAAGCAGTCAAAAGATCTAAATTTTTGTTTTGAAGCAATTTTGATTGTGTATTTACATATAGTTATATGATGATAACTTTTAATGATAGTTTTGGACCATATATAGGCTGGTGGTTCTCCCTCCCCGCCACGCAGGGTTCTGCGTCCACTAGTTCCCCTTCTGCAGAAAGAATTCAGTAGATCTTACTATAATCTTAATTAACGGGGTATAATGCATGCACAACTCCTAAAAGCACCAAATATTTTATAATTAAATAAATAAAAACCGCCTACAGGAAATCTTTACGTAAGAGGGGAAACGCCGATATTGTACTTGAAATCAAATTGAAAAATCCTAGGCCCAGTTTTGTTTGAATGTTTGAAATTAAAGTAATCAAGCAAAATCATTCACCCCAACTGAAAAACACCGATAATTGGAAAATTTAATATAAATTCTATAGAGATTGTCAAGAGACAATTATTGCATAAAACAATAATTACTATACATAATAAATCAAAATTATATTTCAATTTTCTTCATTCACTTTAATTTGTATTGGATATTTTGTTAAAAATACAATTCAAACAAATTTAAAACAAATATTTTCTTGTGAAAATAAAAAATTAATCGTACTCCTAAGACTGGTCAGTTTTATGCAACGGTTCTAAATAGGGGGAAATTGAAATTGTGAGGAAAAAAAATTTCAAAAAATATATTAAATATACTTTTTGCCCATTCTAATGATCGTCTATTTCCAAAATAAAATTAATTTTTATTTATGCGCACGTAATAATGAGAAAAAACAAATTTGTTTAAATATTATAATAATTTTATTAGAACTTTTTTTCCAATTTCACCACTGATTATTTTTTCCATTGAATTTATTAAAAAGAGAGCTTGAAGACTATAAATCAGTAATATATCGATGTTTGTTGATACTCACGAATTTTCGGCACTGCCTTTTTCAAGTGAATTTGTAGTTAAATTCACTTGAAAAAGGCAGTGCCGAAAATTCGTGAGTATCAACAAACATCGATATATTATTGATTTATAGTCTTCAAGCTCTCTTTTTAATATAATAATTTCATAATAAAAACTTTTTTAAATTTTTACCTCTGATTCCTATTCAATTGACATAGTCAGATGGAGAAGCTATTCTCCCCTGAGTGGTCGAAACAATATCAATTAATATTTTTTTACTTCTAAAGTTAATTCAGCCAATTAACAGTTTGGTCAATATTATGAATATCAAATCATTCAAGAAGATTTTATTATATTTGGATTTATAGAATCGAATAGCTTTAAGGAAAGTAAATATTTCAAGTTGCAACTCTTTAATCTTGTTACTTACTTTTCCGATCAAATTTATGACGATCATCAATGTTCACAAGCTTTGGATTATAGATGTAAACAGCGACATCATTATGCAGATGAAAACACAATACCCAATAATAAATTCACGTAGATGTAATCTTTTATTAAATTTCTTTTATTAATAATAAAATAAACATGACATTGACTTAAATATTAAAAAACACAACTCGAACATAACTAGTACCATATATTTCGAAAGATTCATTGTCTTCATGTTTAAATTTCTAATTGATAATGACAGTGAACCTATCAAGTTTAGCGATTTAGTAATTACCATGATCTTTCATCAATAAAGTATTTCAACATTTGATGACTCCACTATAACCAAAACACAAGTTAAAAAATGTAATCTGCTTGAACATTTTAAAGAAAACATTTCATTGGCCGATTTATAACTTAGTAAATAACAAATCATTCATCTGCTTTAGGCTTTACACAACTAGGGTTTTATATGAAATAAGTATAACAAATGATAAAATAAACCCCAATAACCAAAGTAAACGTTTTGATTAATAAGTATGTTCTTGTCAAATGTAAGTCATGACATGCAAAAAAGTAGGTTACCCGTTTACAAATTGATCCTAGTTTATCTCAAGTTGACCTTTGCTCGACCTGCCTAATTTATATGTAAACTCTTCAGTTGATTTGACATTTAATTTGCCTTAGCTTCACCTTGGCCTTTATTTGACGTCCTATTGAAGTTTTACTTGAATTATTTATTTGTTAATTGACCTATTTAATTTTATATATATATATGATCTATATATTAATATATTATTGATATTATTGATAAAAATACATTCAATTGAGATCACATTTTTAAAGAATAATGTACCTTTACACAGATTTTGTGTAAAACTTTAATTTCTGATATCAGACATATATGCAGATATAGAGTTTTATATAGAAATTACGAGTGCCAGGCATATATGTATATAAAATACAAAATAATATGTTAAATAAAAATCACAAAATGAATATTTTTAAATCTTGTATGTCACTTTGTCCTTGACTGTCCGGCGTCTATAAAAGCGTACAAAATCACAACCAAAAGCACTCGTAACAGCCACTTGCAACATGGAATGAAATCTTGTGTAACAAACTGAAATATATTGCAGTAAAATTATACACTGTAAATAAATGCGCAATTTGACATTTTCCCTTAAAATGGATTTTCATTTCATAATTTTAACAATAATTTGCACAAATTTGAACTTTGGCTAAAGGAAAATCTTTATATTATTAGGAATAAAATTGTATAATAAACATTTATTTTGTTTTAATCTAGTCCATAAACAAATATGGTTTAATCTAATTAGTATGTTATTTGTTTTCTAATAGAAAGTTTTAAAATAAACTTAAATCAAAAAGATTATAAAGGAGAAGGATAAATTATTAAAAGACACCACAAAAAATTGAAATTACATTTTTATTTTTACACATTTATCAAATATAAATAATAATAATAATTATTATTATTAAATATTTTTTACAATATATTTTGACAGTTTTGTTGTCATCGTCAGGTAGGATAGAAAAAACTATAGGTAAGATTTATGTTGTATTTATTAAAAAGCTTGACTATGAATCAATAAATATATCGATGTTTTTGATATATTTATTGATTCATAGTCAAGCTTTTTATTAAATACAATGTCAATGGAAATGAAATCAGTGATGAAATTTGAAAAAAAGTTTTTATAATAAGATATATGTTGCTTATTATGGACATCATATTTTGAATGAAAAGGGATTTTGTGAACTTCTTGAGCTTACTTCATCAAAATTCAATTTTCTTTTCAAAATTGAATGGTATCAATAAATATATGGAGTTACTATGGGATTCCCTTTAGCACCAACGATACCATTAATTTTTTTGGCAAGCTGAAATTAGAGAATTTCTTATTTCCAATTTAAGAAACCATTGTTTATTAAGGGTATGTGAATTATATTTTTGTTATATTTGAAAATCAGAGGCATGGCATGTTTAGCCGTTTATACATTATATAAAAAATTTATATAAAAACATTGTATTCCCATGCCAAACACAGGGAAAATCATCAATAACACATCGATATATTTATTGATTCATAGTCAAACTTTTTAATAAATAAAATATTTTAAAATCTTGAAATATAATTAATAAAATTTGGAAAATAATTTATTTAATTTAAAATTTTATAAATATATATTTTTAAAGAAAAATTAATAAAATTTTTACATAAAATCTGTAATATTTATAAACTGTTGAAATACATTGTCATCATCACCTTATATAAAATCATTACCATATTTATTTAATTATTTATTCAATAATAATAATTATACTAATAATAATAATAATAATAATAATAATAATAATAATAATAATAATAATAATAATAATAATAATAATAATAATAATAATAATAATAATAATAATAATAATAATAATAATAATAATAATAAACAAACAAATATTTATGTGAAATAGAACAATAAACTATATACCACTAATTCTTCCGGAAGTTTAATGACATCAAAATTAGCTTTACTTCCTCGCGAATGTTTTCGTTTTGGTTTGCTAATGGAGTTTTTTACACTGACATTGGTCGTAGCTTGCATTTTTCGGATTGTTTTTCATAAAAATGTTTCTCTATTTATTTTGTTACACAAACAAAAAACATTACTTTGAATAAAGATTTAATGTTGGCGGAAATTGACGATTAGTTTCAATTGGTTGGGAGTTTCGGCGAATAGAAATTGAAATTTCCTAACGAATCCAACAATGCCCCAACTAAAATAAAACAACATATATATAATCTAGGGTTTCATAGATATTGTTGACTTTATTCCATCTTATCATGCCAGCTGTTGGCATATTTGGAATTTCATCTGGTAACAGAAGTTCTAATCATTCTATATCAATTTTCTCATATCTTTTGTAAACGATTAAAACGACTGCAATGACTTTTTAAATACATCGTAGGAAATGGTTTTTTTTTGGGTAACCGTTTACCGTATTTTCCCGATATAGCCCGCATACGCAGATAGGCCGCGTCCTCATATACCCTGCGGGTTTTTAAGTTTTGTGTAAAAATTAACTAATACGTGTAAAAAAGGTTTGATATAACCCTAGACCATATGTCCCCCTCCCCACCTGCAGGGTATGTAAAATTCGGTATACCCCGCGGTTTATATGCGGGAAAATATGGTAAATATTTATAAATAAATAATTGGGGTTTTATTCAGATTAGACATCTTCGTTGGATCAGACAAAGAAATGTTGATGAGAAGCCATCCGTGATCATAGGTAGAATCGAACATCATGTGTGGTAGGTTCCCAATAAATGAGGCCAAATTTTCGATATGAGATATAAGTTACTATATGATACTTTATAAAGGGAAATCATAAAATGACAAAAAATATTTCTCTAAAAAGTTTTTCTGAAAGAACAACGTTGATTATTTTCTTACAGACTTAAGGGAATCGTGACCTGAATGTTGAGCTATTCCATGACTACCAAGGACTTTCCCATGAAAAGATGAATATTGCAAAACATTAGAACATGATAAAACGTTAGCAAAGGGGATATTTGGTAAATATTAAAGTAACATTTGAAGGTAGGGTTTCATTTATTATTTAAAACTAACATGTCACTTATTGAATACTTTTGGACCCTTATTCTTACAATGCAAAAGTTCAATTTTCTCTAAACAAACATTGTTATAGAATGATGATTATATTTGCTATTTTCGAGATTTATTAAAGTCGGTTATCTTTGACTCCTCGTGTCGTTTTCCAAACAAAAATCTTAAACCCAACACAGAACAGCTTTTACAATTAGTCACTATATTTGCATCTTTCTTTCGAAATATTTGTTTATCACAAAGTGTAATTTATAATTTATAATTTATAATCCTCTTTATCTCTATTTGAATTTTGTCTTTAGTTTCTCTTGGAGTTTCGTAAAGGTTCTCTAATCTGATATCATTTTCTTTTACCAACTGGCTTTCGTCTCTTTACAGATTTTCCTTTTTTACTTTTCTGAGAAAGCAATTATTGGGTAATCATTATTTGAAATCCTTTGGGGGATTATTGGGATCATAACAATTTAATTTGTTTACTCCCCACTGACGCTCATTTGAGTTTGCTTTAACTTGTTTTGTTAATTATCTAATCGATCAAATCTCAGTGCGCTCTGGTGTTTCCTCATCGCTCGGGTTTACCATTCACTTGGGTTTGCCATTAGCGATTAATTAATTTTTAATTATTTTGTTCTTGTCTTATAACTTTTTCTGGGGACCCATTATTAAATTTTTATTATTATTTCTGAGTTCGCATCCTGATTTAGTGTTCAAACATATTCATTTCCCCCGATCAATATTATTAGTTTCAAAATTGTATAAATTTTTAATTAGTTTTTGCACTTTTGCTATTTTGGTGTTTTTATTGATTTTTATTCCGTTTTATTTTGTGCCTTTATATATTACCCCAACAATAGATATCGGAAAAAGGAGAGAAACTGATAGAAATTGATATTGGTTCAAGGAGTAAATGAAGAATAATTTTATATCGATTTGGAGTCTATAAGAGGTAGAAACTAAAAAAAAAATTTATTATGATAATTAATCATTAAAATTTGATAAAATAAGTTTACTGTGACCAGAATCATAATTTTTTATGAATATTTTAATTTAGTAACTTAAGAAAACCTGAAAACCAGGGTAGTAGTTAAAGGTATCACACCTTGCTCACTCAGTCTCCCTACCTCCATCGTCCTACTCCCCCGCCTTTCTTAGGAAAATCCTTGAAATTTTAAATTGTTTAATTAAAACTTGGATAGATTTTTAAAATGTTTTTTTCACAATTTTAGTCAGGGAGACTTTTTAAAAGATTAGCAGGAGTTTTGAAATATATCTAAATCAACATAGGTACAATATTTAATATTTAATAATTAATATATTGCTAAGTAATATATTATAAAATTCATTTAAACCTAAGACATTTTATGATAATATTTATTAAAAGCATAAATTTATCACAAATTATCTTCATCTCATATTGCTTTAGGACTTTTATTCTTCTCGAACCAGTTTCTATTATCATTTGAACTTGTTAATGAAACTTTTGACTGCTTGAAACTAAATAACTGATGGTTTTTAGTATCAATTTGACATTGTAGTACTATAAACATTTTATTTTCATTATAACAATCTATGTATGAGTCATGTTTTATATCAGTACTTTTCATTGGTATTTCTTAGCCTTCATCGATTCTTTGTTTCTCAATTTTGGCCTTCAAAACTGTTGGCACTCAAGTGAATTTTAATTTAATTTAGTCATTTTAGTAATTGTATCACATAATTTTATGGTTGATAAGTAATTAAAATAATTACTTTTGTAAATAATTGTGAATAATAATTTGTAAATATTTTTACAAGATGCAAATTTTAGACAATTATAAAGAATATTATAATGAAAACAATATTAAAAATATAACAAAACAAAGCATATTGTTTCCTTTCTATTGTAAAAATAAAATTGTTACTTTTTCTGCACGAAAACTGGCATTTGCCGTAGATTAGACGTAAAATAACAAGCAAACATAACCTTAAGTAAAGTAAAAATCAAAACATGTGAAAACATCAATAAAATGATCAAACAAAACACCAAAATAAGAAACATAAAAGTAAAAATAAAATCAATAAAAAACACAAGAAGTATCACTGAAAATAAACACAAACATAAATAAATAACAAAAATAAATAACATAACTTAAGTCAAGTTCAAATTTATGGCCATGAAAAAATAGGAATTCGAAATAAAATATTGTTAAAAATAACGAAAAAATAATGAATTTCTTATTTCAAGAAAATTCATAGTAAGAAGTAATGAAATGTTATAAGTAATTTAATTATAAATTTTATGCCAATGTTTTTAAGCTTTTGATTTATTTTACGATTAACGAAATATTATATGGACAATTTTCCAGCCAACGGCCAACAACGCCGATATTGAGGATGGAACGCTCTAACGCCCAGAATAAGTCTACTTCCGGTGTGGCCTAGGATCACACTCTAACGCTCGCAATAGATAAGTCAAGCCACTACATTACCAGGATAAATTAAAAATTAAGATTTTTGTGTCTCACCAAACTCATGATTTTAATTTCACCACATCAGGGTCCATCTTGCTGGAACTTAGTGAGCCAAACCGGCAAACAACTCAATCTTAGACTCAATTCTCAATATGAAGTATATTTATTATTATCATATAATATAATTAAAGAAACCGTAAAAGGCGACTTAAAATGTAAAGTTAAAATATATAGAACATTCGAAGAAAAACAAACTATAATTGTATTAATATATTATTTTGTACATGCTTTGTTCATAAAAAAATATTAGATAAAAAACCAGTCTTCTTAAAACCGGTTCTTACTGTAGTGATCGTCAAAATATTTTGTTGACTTTCTGAACTATTCCACCCCCCCCCCACCTCCAAAAAATACTAAAGTAATTTTAATAGAATAGTAGGCTTAAAATTCCACAAAATCACCATTCTAGGCGGACTTTCACATGAGGAGTTATTATTGATTTTTATATTTGATATTTTTGTTTAAGTTAAGTCTGTTTTATTTACCTTTTAATATTTGTTTAAATGATGTATTTAATTTTTTTTAATTTTTTGAAAATTCACAAAATTTTATTTATTAAAAAGCCTATTTCGAAAAGGTAAATAGTTTATTTATTAATCGGTTATTATAGACATTTACCGCTATTAATAAAAATGAGATTACAGTTTTTGTAAGTTTTATTAATATGAATAAATTTACCGTGGGAAACTCGATCACAAAAACGGATTCCAATTTTCACTGGTCACAGAAAGGCTAGATGGAATTATATTTTACGGAGTCGATTCTACAAATCAATTTCTGATCCAACTAATAAATGACAGATCAGAAAAATTAACCATCAAAAATCAAGAAATGTCCGTGGAAAGGATATAACATATAAACACCTTAAAACTTGTAATTGATTCCTAAAATCAAAACTGTAGAAATATATAGATTTAATTTATAATAAAATTTCGAATTTATTATTTCAAAAGTTATAGTACTTTTATTTGTCAATGACTAATTTATTAAATTTATTGTTGAATTTATTAAGAGAACAATGATATATTTATAATTAAAATATATTTTTATAAAAATAATTCTAGCATTTACTCGAGAATTATTTAATTAAAATAACATCAAAAAAGATTTCATACATTTAATTTGATTTAGAATTTCAGAAACTTTGCAACTTGACCCAATGATTTGGCATTCTTTGTGAATCAGTTCTAGTACTTTCATCAGGGCGTCTTTAAAATCTTTAGTGATAACGTTTTCATTCATGGAAACGCATTCAGTACTTTGCAATATGATAAATAGTTCACTAAAGATATTATTGATATTGGAGGCATTGTTCATTTGCATTAAGAATTTTGATCTGAATAACTCTTTCGCCAGTGCAATTGAGTTTTTACAGTCACCCGTAAAATCATTTTTGAATTGAAACATGTCAACTAACAGAATTTCTCTTTCGATGAACCAATGTTGTTTTGACATTGTGTTCTTGTTGAAAGTCTGTTTTAGGATTTTCATTACAATCTCCAGATTAAGGATGATTGTATCCAAATAATCATTGAAAATAACATCTCCAACGTCTAATTCATCATTTTGAAATATCTTTTCTTGAATTTCTTTAATCTTCATTACTAGGTCAATGTTTTCATGAGTTAGATTTGATGCTTTATTATTGTTATCTATGACTGACAAACATGGGAAAGTTTCATTCATATGCTTCAAAAACAATTCGTTGAGGAAAACAAAAAATTCGTTCACTAACCATTCAAAGACTTTGATAGAAACTATTTTCTCTTTGCCATATTTATCTAGTTTCTTTGATAAATTCTCAATATAATTCTCCAATTGAGACATATTTATCATTTTTTTTCGATACAAAAGGATGTATTTTTCATATATTCTGTAAACTTTGATCTGTTTTTTGAAAGAATACAATAATTTATAGGATTTCGTTAGAAATTCACAGACAAATGAACCGTGAGTTTTGGTATTAACTTTATCATAAGCCACGATGAAATTAGAGATTAAAAGGACCCATCTGACTAACTTATAAAACTTGTTTGTTATGTCACCTAGTGCATTATTTACTGTTTGAGCACTTCTGTCCAAATATTTAATTCTTTTTTCAATTTCGGTTTCCGCTGAATCTTTATTCGGGTTAATGGAAGGTATAGAGAAAATACAATGCTGTAATTTTGTCATAAATTCAAAATAAAAAGAATTAATATCATAAGTGCAATTGGTTACAAAAAAAAAGTTATTAATGCTTATAATATTTTCTACCTTTTCGTTAATAATAATCAAAGATTTTACCTTTTTCATATCAAAAGGACATATTTCACGAGAACTCATCAAATCTTTTACACATTGGCTACAAAACAATTTTCTACAACAATTTAATCTAACATTTATTTCACCAGAAATCTGTGAATAGCAAATTGAACATTCTTCAACGTCTTCCATAATCATATCTATATTTGGTAATTTAGAAAATAATTTAATCGGATTGGATACAATCTGAATTTTCAATTATTTCTTTCATATTCGATTGGTTTAAAATATATCAAACAATTATTAATCGAGTATTTCTGTTGGTATTAATTTTTTAGTTGAATATTTAAATTTAAATTATTATCAAATTAAAATTAAAAATTATTATTAAAATTTAAATTTCAAATTTAAATTATTATTTTATTATTGAAAAATTAGTCGTTTTGTTTTTTTAAAATCAGAAAATGATATGTTATATTTAAATAAATTTATATTAAACAAAATTGGTTTTATTCATATCATATATTAAGAAATTTAATTTGTCTACAAATATATTATAATTCAAAAATTTATAATTGTATATTTATATCTTTAGATTTATTTTCCTAAACTAAAAAGATGATATATAAGTTGCCCCATTTATAATTCAATATATTACACAGTACAACATTCAAATAAATAATAATTTTTTATTACATTTAAACAATAAATAAATGTAAAAATAAATATCTGTAAACTTCTGTATGACGACGAAATATAATATCGAATATTGTGCCAAATGTTTAATAACTAATTGAAAATTATTTGTTTTAATAACTAAATATAACAAGTTTAAAATCTTACCAAATATCAAAAATCACAAAAAAACTGATTGAAAAAGCAAAATGAGAAAGTTAGCAAGTATAATTCCACATAAATATATTTCTTCCTGAAAAAACATTGAAATTTATACATTTATACACAATTATATATCAAAATTTAAATCCAAAATTAGAAGTCAGTAAAAAAATAGTTAATAAAATAAAATATTCATGTTATCATTTAATTTATAAAAATTTTATTACAATTAAATGTAATTTATAGAAATTTATAGAGAATTTTTAATGCAAAATAACTAAATCTCTAGTTTTAATAATAAAATAAATTTGTAAAATTTGTATTTTTTATAAAATAATTTATTTAAATATATTTTAAAATTTTATATTTCAATTTGTAATTTTTGTATTTTTTTGCTTGTATTTTTATACGATATAAAAATTGCGTTGACTTGTTTTTCTCTATATTTGTTATGATTCTGTAACTTTCACGGGAATATCCTCAACAGGAAGTCAAAGTACATCGTCTTTAATGCTCAACAAAACTGAAACAAACTTTGAGCAATAAATGAAAATAGCATGTATTTCCATAATTTCCCAATCCAGCTGCAAAATCTGAGTCTGAATTCAAAATGCCACCATTTTCCCAACTTGACACAAATTCCATGGCAATGAATTCCCATTCCCTTGTAAGCCTTTCACTATCTGGATCAACTACCTTAATGTCATTACCATATCATTAGCATATCATTAACATACCCAGTGCCGGCCATATGGAGGCGGGAGTGCAGGAGTTGCAAAGCACCCGGCCCCACTTTTACAGGTGTATATCATTAACATTTATTATTTGATTTAGTTTATCACTTATTAAGATAATTTTCTTAAAAAAATATATTCTTCGAAAAGCTTTATTTAAAATTATTAATACAATACCAATTAAATTCAAAAACCAAACTGTTTAAAAACTGTCGACTTTTAACAATTTAAAACAAAAAATATTTATAAAAACTTTATAAAAATTTACAATTTATATTAAACTATGTCACTCTTTATCCCCGATTAATTAATTTATAATCTTTAATTTAATTTTAATTAATGTTTTTATCACGGACTGGAACATGTTATTTATACAAACTTCCTGAAATCGTAAATTATATTGATTTAAATTTAAAATAATATTAAGAAATAATTATTTTATAAAATAAAAATTTTATACTTTTATTTCTTTGTTAAATTAAGTAACTTACTTTTTTTTAAAAATTCCTCTCCGTCAAATTTCAAATTTTATTATAATTATATTAATTTACAGATTTTATTTAAAGTTGAAATTTTTTTAAAAGTTATTAACAACTGTTCAAAATTTAAAATTGTGACAGATTGAAAAATAAAATGAATAAGTATTTCTAAATAGAACTAATTATTCAAAATTACTAAATTTCGAATTAGATTGTAAATTGAACCGAATCAATTACGGTACTTTTAGCCAAAAATTAAGGTTTAATATAAGATATAGTCCACTTATATATTGAAAATATTTACAAGTACTAGAAATAAGGACAAAAATTATGGGTGACTGGAATAAATTAAGTGCATTTACTAAGGGAAAGCAGAAAAATAATTTTGATGAGAAAAAAGTACAACCTAACATTTGTTACAAGCATTTTTAAATATGAAAATATGCTATTTGAGGTTATTTCAAACATTTTATCGCATACCATTTTTAAGTGATCTGAAAAGAAGCAAAACGGATCAAAGAAAAGCAATATAAATTTTAATCTATTTAATAAAAGTCCAATTTAAAACTCATTTAGAATTTTTTAAATGATGATAGATCATAATTTAATATGTAAAATAAATCAAAGAAATGTAAATTATGATTGAAATATTAAAGGAACGATCATGGAGCGAGGAGAAAATTAATAGAATCCCATGAAAAAATATTTCCCGAAATTATTTGTGAAAATAAAACATTATAGGAGAAATTTAAAAATATGTATTTAAATAAAATTTAATTAATCATACCTTTTCGAACATAAAGAAATCATACAATGCCTGAAATTCATAATAAATAAAATAGTTTAATATTTTATAATATTATCAACATTATAAAATTAAAATTATTTTTAAAATCTTTACAAAATGTAAATGTAATAAAATATATAACTTTTAATCTACAAAATGCCTATAATATGACATAATTCAAAACAATTCAAAATAAAACAAATTTATTTTAGAATTGATTTATCACCTCATTAATTTGTTTGTATGTTTTGTACGGTGGACCATTATTGGCATTTTTAGATTATAGCTAACTTTATATTTTGTACGGTGGACCATTATTGGCATTTTTAGATTATAGCTAACTTTATATTTTGTACGGTGGACCATTATTGGCATTTTTAGATTATAGCTAACTTTATATTTTGTACGGTGGACCATTATTGGCATTTTTAGATTATAGCTAACTTTATATTTTGTAATAGTGTAACAGTTCTCAATTAGTTTATTGTGTTTTCAATAAGTACCTGGATTGGGTGCTAACGGAAACTAACCCGAATGGTATATTTAAACGTAATAACAAGAGTAGGTAGAGTAATTATGATAAATTTATTTTTCTTGTTTCCATATAAGCTAATGTTTACTTTATTAAAGTTTTTCACTAAGTAATTTCGATGCACTTTGCTTATGACACCCCGATTAAACACATCCTTTGCTTACCGTATGAAGCCGGCGCTGATTACTTACGCTCTCTTACTGTTGACCATTTTCAAGATATATTTAAAAAAACATGTATAGACATTCAACATGGAATACCAGTAAATATGTCCAGACAATCAAATCCAAGGCCTACATTCAAAAGTTATCCCAGTCAATATGATACTCTAGGTAATCATATATAAAGGCCCATGGTTGTAAAAATAGTAAAGTGTGAGAAAATGGCCAAGGATAAACTGTGAGCATATTTAAATAATTGTTTGCTCAGAACCTAAATTTTTGATCAACGAAAAAAAACATTATCTAACTGTGGTAATTTTGCGTTCTTACATAGAAATCCTCTTGTAGAAGACATTTTATTGTTAAAATTCAAATTCCAAAATAATTAATTTGTCCTATAAAGGATTAAAGTATTTAAAAAGCAATTAATTGCGTCCTGAAAACCATTGTACGCACATTATCAATTTTTATAATTTCATCAAACAAAAGTTTATGTAAAATATTTTTTAAAAATACTTTTTTGAGATTTCTTATTTATTATAATATTTATTATAATATTATAATATTACGTCATCAACTTAATTGACCTAAATTGACAAAATATGTTAAAAATATATCATAAATATTACTTTTGTTAACATATTATCTTAATAAATATCATCTAATAAGATATTATTTTATTTTTTGTAACACCATGCTCAATATAATGCTCAATATAATATACGCTAGCGGATAACAAAACTCGCCGCTGAGGAGCGCATTTCACATTGACGAAATAAACCACTTAAGAGGTTAAGTAAGGTTTAATATTTCAAGAACGTATTTTAATTCAAAATCCATAAATTTGAATAAAAAAAAATAAAACGGTTACATAAAAATATGTCTTAGTGTAAAAAAGTATTTTTTTTCAAAATAATACAAAACTTAAAAATTTTAAAAATCATTTAAAAATGCGGGGAAAAGTGAGTGTGGGTTATACGCGCTAAAATAAAATTTTTAAAAATTAGTTATTTGTATTATCGAAATATTAATGCATTGAAAGATTACTATTTTTAGTCTCTATATTAACTTCGCTGATGTTTGTATGTTTGTATGTGCCGAAAATTTTGTGAGGCCAAATTAAACGACTTTCAGTGATCAGATTGAGCTGAAATTTGGCAAGTAGATTCTTTGTCGAGAGCACTGCATGCTATCAAAATGTCAGATCGATCCGATCACGGAAAGTGGGTTAATTTAAAACATAATAATATGTCAAATCTAGTTATTATTTCCTTATTTCAATATAAATTCTTGTCTATTCATTAACTTCGGATTAAATAGATAACCTAATTATATCTAAAATATGTTGAAATTAAGAGAGTGAAATATAAAGAGTTTAAAAAACCATGTTTTTTTATGGTTGATTTTTTATTTATGAAATTTGGCACCCTAGACTGCTGTTTATGTCGCTTACGCCAGGAGTTGAGTTTGTTCACATGAATTTAATATTGAAACTGTTTTTATTAATTATTCACTTAATTATTTTAATTTGAAAATAAAAATATGGTATAATTTGTTATACATGGTGTCCTTTCAAAATAGCCTGGGACAAAATAGCACCTCCATAATAGCTTGCCCACAAAATATCTCAAGACAAAATAGCTCCGTCACAATCGCTCTACAAGATTTATTGAAAGTAGCTATAATAATATTTATTTATTATAAATTAAAACAATTAATTACAAATAGATTGATAGAATAAAGAAATTCATATATGAAGTCCCAAAAACGTCGACAGATGAAATTAATGCTCAAATTGGTCCGTCATCGTAATAATTATGTTAATATTGTTACTTAATGTTGTAATTCTTATTGATTATTTGTTAAAACTTAGGGATAATGTAATGTAAATGTTAATAATTAAATTATATGTGTTGAAGTGTAGTTTTAATATTTTAACCTATTACATCACTGAATATATATTTATAAAAAAAAGACTTGAGCGTACGGGCGGGTGTGTGTGTATACGACCAGTCCCCATGTGTCCTGTAGCCCTAGAGGATCAAAATACTCTTTCGGATAAACTCAGACTATATGTAAATGTCTATATGACTATAAGTAAATTATATTTAAAAGTAAAAGAACAATGCTGTATAAATAAATATTATTATAGCTACTTACAATAAATCTTTTAGAGCTATTTTGACAGGGCTATTTTGACTTGAGCTATTTTGTAGGCAAGCTATTATGATGGGGCTATTTTGTGGGCAAGTTATTGTGACGGANAAGTTATTGTGACGGAGTGCCGTTATACATTTCATATAACTCGTGGCCCGCGAACATCCTGGTAAAAATGATGGGCAGTTGATAATTCTATGTAAAGCTTTTTTTCCAAAGCTTTTCCAATTCATTTTCGACTCAGCTAAAATTGGCTACGACAAAATTCCGAGTAGATATGAGTAAACTGTCAGATAATAACAACTATTATCACGTTTGAATGAAATGAAATGAATATATTTATATATTTTTATATTATTATAAGAACTTTTTTCAATTTTCACCACTGATTTCTTTTCAATTGACATTGTATTTACTAAAAGCTTGACTACAAATCAGTAGAGATATCAATGTTTTTGATATATTTATTGATTCAGTCAAGCTTTTTAATAAGAACATTTTTTTTATATATTTTTATATATGTATATATTTATACATAGTGGTGTAGCGTAGGCATTAAATAAAATTTTAAAACTTTGGATGCTCAAAATTATGAATAATGTTTTGAAAATGAATAATTTTCTCACTTTCAATATGCTGAGTCCATTTGTCAATTGTGCGGGGTCATATTGGAAATCTGGAAAATTGTCAATCTTATAATCATGAACAAGATAAGAAAAAGCTACCAATTATTCCTTCAAATGTTCGACAAATTCCTGATTGCTGACTGACACCAACATTTACTGAGATCAGATCAAATTTTATTGAGATCACAAATGCTCTTATGTCGCCATCATTATATATCTTGAATATAAATAATATTTATACAAATAAAATATAGAATAAATCTGATACTTTGACTCTCAACTCAGAGGGGGTAACACTGACCAATATAAACAAATGAGTTTTGTCCTTAATATCCATCAAAGGTTTATGCAGAATTTCTCCTTTCGATGGTTGTAGTCTCATTTCCATATGAGAACTTGGGTTTATGAAAATCGTGGCGATGGAATCCCTATTTTTCATAAATTATTTATTTTTAGCCTTCCACAAGAAATACTTAGATTTCATTTCCAGTAAACAAAAGCCATTTTCTATAAATGATTTCCAGTACAATTTGAAATTGACAATCTTCTTACGTTGGTTAGTTCTTTGGTAGGAATTCTTGAAGTCGTTGTAACTTTGAAGGTCTAAATGATGTCAAAGATTAATAAAGTAATAGCAAAACAGGTATAGGCAAGTTGCTCTCTAAACGGAATTGTAGAAGATAGAACTTACCATTGCAACAAGTTTAGCTGTAGAAGTTTTGGGGAGCGGGGACAAGTCAACGGTAACTTAGGAAATTGATTCGGATTATTTCTGAAATGAGGTGTAATATAAGATGTTAAGCAATGGAGAAGACCTATACAGCATCTAAAGTTTAGTCTAGCTTTTTCTCCTTTTCTTTGACGTCATTTTGCCTATTTTCATATTTTCGGTTCGCATTTAGCTTTACTTTGTCAGAAAAAAATTGAAAACATAATTTACTTTTAATAAGTTTACACAAAATTCATTGACATTATTCATTTATATATAATTTACTTTTACAAGGTTTGCAACCTCAAATTCATCGATATTATAGTCTTTTATTGGACTTTTCTATGTGAGAATATGTAGAATTTACTTGCATTAATTAATTAATTAATTGATTAATTTACTTTGCAAAAGATTTCTCTTCTCATACATTAACAATGACAAAGAGAAAATATCTCACCTGGTAAGCAGAACCTCCCATTCATTGAAGACAAAGAGCAATCATCAACTTCATAAGAAGTTACATTTTTATGGCATCTATTTCCAATATAGCAAATGGTTTCATTATAAGCATTGGGACAATATTCAGTAAATTTTGTCGCATGCGTGAACGTCTGAATCTGTTTATGATGGAAAAAGAATTTATCCAAGCATCCGTAAATTTGATTCATTAGTGCCAATGTGATAATGTCTCCTACTCCTCTGTAAGGGCCAATGTTTCCCATCCAAATGTAGCTTCTAACGCTTTCATTATTCAGTCCTTTTGGTGTTGGATAGTTTGAATACTTTCCTACAAACAAAGTTATTTAAAGTTAATTATTAATTAATTTTTATTTAATTTATTTAAATTATTTCATATTTATTAATTAATGTGTCAAGTACAAAATAATTAGTCTGTTTCTGAAAGTCAAATTAAAACAAAGTCATAAGACAATTAGGAAATGATTGTGATTTCAATATTTTAAGCGCCATTTTCTTATTGTTATACACATTTATATAATTAAATAATTTTATATATTAAATTATTTTATATATAAATAATTTTTTATATATAATCTCTAAAATAAAGATTTTCTTGTTTTAATTTAGTAAAATAATATTTAATTATACAATTTTCCAAAATTAAATCTTCTCCATATAAAAACGAATATATGAATCTTTATTCTTCGTATTAAAGAGCTTTATTGTAATTAATATCATAGAATTGGTTATCTGTGATGCAGAACCAACTTGTAAATATTTACGATTTATGCATAAAATTTACCTTTCACTATTTATAGGACTCTTTATATC
Organism: Schmidtea polychroa; assembly: GCA_959609185.1. Lineage (NCBI taxonomy): Eukaryota > Metazoa > Platyhelminthes > Tricladida > Dugesiidae > Schmidtea > Schmidtea polychroa. The sequence continues at coordinate 18,575 of CAUHTR010007746.1, forward strand.
TTGTTTCATAAGAATTTATCTATATTTCAAGAGCATAAATATACCTACGGTAGCATAAAGCATCAAATCAGACTTTAAGAATTCTCAAAATACATATTTTTAGTATTACAAATGTTGCATAAATTGTTTTCAAACAAATATAACACTAAACAGTCGTAAATATAAATGAAATCCTAGAGAGTTTTCAAATGCTGACATAAATAAAAGGGCCAGCTATAGAATAATGTGAAACCAATTCGATTATAATTATTATTATTATTATTATTATTATTATTATTATTATTATTATTATTATTATTATTATTATTATTATTATTATTATTATTATTATTATTATTATTATTATTATTATTATTATTATTATTATTATTATTATTATTATTATTATTATTATTATTATTATTATTATTATTATTATTATTATTATTATTATTATTATTATTATTATTATTATTATCATTATTATTATTATTATTATTATTATTATTATTATTATTATTATTATTATTATTATTATTATTATTATTATTATTATTATTATTATTATTATTATTATTATTATTATTATTATTATTATTATTATTATTATTATTATTATTATTATTATTATTATTATTATTATGTCGTGTTTACCTTTTTTATATTCCTCAAATGTTAATGAATGAAATTTCCCGTTACATTTGATTTCTACCTTCCTATGGCTGAGTAAAACAACAAATTTCCAAAAATTATTCACATAAACGCCGCCTATTAAATAATTTTACAAATTTTAGTTAACTTATTATTACAAATTCTTCCCAAAGATTCATTTATTTGATAATCTTCATATTGCATTTGAATCCTCGAGTTTTCTAGTTCTATCAAAAATTTCCTTTTCGAATCTATTGCGTAAATTATTATTCCAGAGGAGTTTTGCGTAACTATAGAAAAATTGAACCCGGCTTTATCATTGAGATTTCCCTCTATTTCTGCATAAATGAAATTATTTGAAAGGCATTTAATAAATCCTATGAAAACTAATGAAAGATCAAATAAATAATCTCCCTAAAAATTAAGCAACCTGGGATCAGCAAATATAGCTTAATTGATAGCTGGAATAGCATTGCAATGAGATTGATATCTCTGCTATATATGATATATTTATATTCTATTGTCATATTTTGTTTATCTCTTTAGATAATATTATTATTTATAATTTTATTCAAATGCTTCATACATTCCACCGGTTTCGAAAGTGTCTTTGCGGATTTTGTTTCTAAATATAATGTATAACAATTGATATAACATGACCAGCTTATGAACATTTGAACTATTATTTAATATTTTTATCGCTTGTTTTCATTGTACGAAATATATAAAATTCTAATTATTATAATTATTATTATTACATTATCATTATTATTATTATTATTATTATTATTATTATTATTATTATTATTATTATTATTATTATTATTATTATTATTATTATTATTATTATTATTATTATTTGTTTCGAGTGAAAACAAGAAAGAGAAATAATTTCAATTAACTCAGACAATACAAATTGACCATAATCTGACATAGCAGCCTCATCTTAAAGGTCATCCCAAATAATCATGGATTTATCCCTTGAAGCAGAAATATGACTCTTATAATAGATATTGGTTGCAATCTTTGATTTTGAAGCAGCCATGATCATACGACTATTGATTTTCATTGTTTCTGGTTTCCATGAAATAAACGCCAAAGTACCCTAATAATCATATAATGCATATCAACCTTCTTTAGCATATGTTTTGATCATGTGTAATCTGAACTTTTCATAAGGAGTACCTAATTCCCCAGTTTCTAATTGAATATTATAATTAAACAAAGTGTGGCTATCTTCTAATTGTTTACCAGCGAAAATTAGTCTTTGTTGATCAGGAGGAATTCCTTCCTTGTCTTGAATCTTTGCTTTCACATTTTCAATAGTATCGCTTGATTCAAATTCCAGTGTAATCGTTTTGCCAGTGAGAGTTTTCACGAATATTTGCATGCCACCTCGTAATCTATCCTTCTATCCTTCTAATTCTATCCTTCAGTTTATTCAATCCAAAGATCGTATATTGAAATTCAATGTAATTAAGATATTCTTCCACTAAAGGATCACATTTAACACCTGAAGTCATTTTAGCAAAAATTTATATTTTCCAACGAAATCTCCTGGTAAAACAAAATGCAAGCTTCCAGAAAATCAATTCTACAAAACTAATCAAAAACTTTAAATTCAATCTTAAACAAAATATAAAATACCTATTACTCGCGTCTGTGTGCGCACACTAACAAGAGAACCGATCTAACAATAACGCGCACACAGAATCGATACAAAAAACACGCCAAACGGCTTAAACAATTATTATTATTATTATTATTATTATTATTATTATTATTATTATTATTATTATTATTATTATTATTATTATTATTATTATTATTATTATTATTATTATTATTATTATTATTATTATTATTATTATTATTATTATTATTATTATTATTATTATTATTATTATTATTATTATTATTATTATTATTATTATTATTATTATTATTATTATTTAAACAATTAAATGATAATTTAAGCCTTTTGCTGCGATTAATATATTTAATACATATTAAAAATTTTCAACTATAAGATAGCCCTTGCCAATTTCCTTGAATTTAGCATCTTCTATTTTTAAATGCTTTTTGGTCTCTTTTATTTCCTTTTTCTTGCTTCTCATTTGTTAAAAATAATAATAAACTTTTTTTCTGAAGAATTTAAAGTTTCAAGAGATTTTTAATGACATGCAAAGGTTGTTAAAAATAAAAAAAATTTATTTAAAAATTCCAATAATCATAATTTTCTGAAAACATAAAGAGTTAAATAAATATTTTGAAAAAAATAAAATACCTAACATACCTAATAAATTATTCATACATTTTTAATTAATTTGTATTTATTGAATATTTTTTTCTTGGGAACACCAATCGGTTTCATATTAGTCATATTAGTTTATCTGTATTCGTCTCAACGTTCCCTATTCATTCAAGCCGGAATACGTCATTTTGGTTTTCTACTAATTTTTAATTAATTTTAGATTTTTATACGTGGATTTTATTGATATGCACATTTAATGTTTTGCACATTCCAACTTATTTCGAGCTTATTTTATACGGTCCTGGTTGGAAAGTTTCCTGTTGTTAAGGGTGTATTATCTTGAGTCGTTTGTTGTTTAGTATTTCGTGTATAACAAAGGAATGATGTAGAACCCAGTTGAGTCTCCAGTAAATAAACTGTCTCGGGACAGCTGGGGTGAATGTATGTTAGAATGTATAAAAATATGCTATAAAATTAACAATAACTATTTTTTAATATGAACTATATTTAAGAATAAAAATGAAAACCTTGAAATTGGAGATAGGTTTATTAGAACTTGAATCTTTATCTTGATATTAGAATTCAAATCTTTATTTTGTTATTAGAACTTGAATCTTTGTTTTGGTATTAGAACTTGAACTTTTGTCTTTATCTTGTTATTAGAATTTGAATCTTTGTCTTTATCTTGGTATTGAAACTCAAATCTTTATCTTGTTATTGGAATTTAAATCTCTATCTTGTTATTAATATTTATTAATTTAATTTTCGATTTTTTCTATAGCGATGATTTACCATAGTAAATTATCGCTGATTAGTTTTTTTTAAATTTTCCTATATGTAGCACGTGGTGATGAAAATTACCATCCACATTAAATTATAATGAAAAATAAAGAAAATATAATATCACCATACATTACAATCCCCAACATAGTGAAAGTTTTACAATACTCTGTTTTTTTAACTCAGAAAATTATTTTTCCACTGTGATTCTTCGTTGTTTAAAGACAAACTAGCAGTTGTTACATAATCATGACTTTTTATTGGCGTAGAGCTGAAGGAACGGTATACACAAAAAAGGTTTTTTTATGAGTTTTATAATATTAAAAACTGGAAGAACGGTTTCAATGTCAGGCAGTATCGCTTTGTAGAAATTTTTTGAGTATCAACAAACTCAGAGATTGTGAATTAAGGTAAGCCGAATGTCTTTTGCTGAAGTTTTGTAAGATTTGAGAACTTTGAGTTTAAAGGTGTCATATTCGGGTTCAGTTTCGATGGCTTCTATGATAATAAGAGAGAAATTTTGAAAGGTTTCAGGTGGAATAGCAGCTAATAAATTGTGAAATTTTGATAATTGCGACGATACTTTGGAGGTAGTACATGAGATTCGCAAAATAAGAAATCATCATTTCCAACATGGTTCTCTTTTCTGACACCATCTTAGTATCCTTTTTTGTTCCCATGGGTTGATATTTAGTCTTTTCGTATATCCCATTGATATTGATTCCACAAAATTACCCGCAGAGTAAAATTCCATTTCCTCCCAAGGTTTGAGAAACCAAGAAGTTATTAAATAATGGTTGAAACGACATTGGAGTAATCAAAGAGTGGACCACAAAACTTTTATTTTTCAAAAATTCAAATCTCACTTCCAATTTAAACAAAGTTGCTTTCTTTCACTGATATCTAAGTATATGATAACATTTAATTGATGTAATTAATTTAATTTTTATATAATTTTAATTTAATTAATTTTTAATCAGTGCAAAAATTTGAGAAAATTGTTAGTTTTCTTCAGATTTCGGTAGGATTAGAACTCTAATTGACTCGCGAGTTTTTTGATTTAATGACATGACCAAACATATTAGAAATTTTTATTTTCACAACAAATATACAAATTATGTAAAGGTTAACATTCAATTTCAATATAAAATTTCATATAAATCTCTGTCGTAGTTCAAATGGCCGGTTTTGTGACTTTCGGCTGGGCGATTTGACTTTGCAATCTTTTCAAGCCGCGAATTCATCTTCAACAAAAGTTCTGGTGGACATAAAGAGAGCTAAATTTTTTCATCTACATATATTTTAGTAGATTCAAGAAATAACATGGACATAATTATCTTAAGTTAATATAAAAATCTTATTTGGGTGTGGCTACATGCTCACGATATATCTGACAGCTGCCATAACCGCTGCTTTTATTGACATCTATGCTAGCATTTTTATTTCATTTTTATTCACTCCGATATGTTTCATAATGGAGTCATTCATTCTATCCCATGTACCCAAGGCCTCAACAACCAGAGCAGATTTAGTAATTTTGCATTTGTGTATCTTTCCTATTTGATCTCCAATATTTTTATATCTTTGAAAGTTCCTATCACTGGCCTTACTAACATTTTCTTTGTGCTCATAAGGTACTTTGAGATCAATATTACTAGGTCTGGCCTTATAGTTGTATTGATCTTTCCAGCAGCATTTAAACATTAACTTTTAGACCTTTACACATTAAATATTCTGACACTACATTCGCATGTTTATTTCATCGTGCATTTATTTTTGATTCACAGTGATTGAGGATATGTACTTGAGTCTCTGGGTGCACTTTACTGTGTCTGCACATTATATCCAATTTTTCTTTTCAGCTGAAAGGATGATATTTTAGGTTCAGCAAGTTGTTTCGAGCTTTTATTAAGTACTATTGTTCACCAGTTAATGCTTCGTTCTGAATTAAGTAGGATACATGATCGTTTTGGGCAAAAGCCTCAGCAATACGTCATTGGAATTTTATTTCTTACCATTTTCCATCATAAATTAAACTTACAATATCATGTAGTTCAGAGTATATTTCGTGCATATTTGTATATCCCATATATCTTTCTTTATATTCAATTTCTATACCGATATTTTCATCAATAAATTTGAAATTTAATATTAGAGATTGGTACCGGTTCCTCTTGGCTCAGTTAGCTCTTTCTTAACCCTTTCGCTGCTCCGCACGTATATTATCGCAAAAAAACCGTGCCACATACGCTCCAAATGAGTATATTCGCTGCTCTACCCGAACAAATTCGCTGCATCAATATTCAATAAACAGCTCAGTACGAACTAACTCGCAGCGGCTAACGTTGAACTGCTCAACACGAAGTAACCCGCAACCACTAAAATCATCTCCGTAAGTTCTTCATCTCTTGAATTAATCATTGTTAGAAAATGGACCACACTCTGAATTGAATATTCATCTATGGATTAAGTAAATTCAAGTCCTCCTAGTTTGATCATAGCCCAATTGCTTGTCTCTATTTTGGATTGTTTTGTTGCGATCAGTGTCGAAAATCATATAGTTTACTACGCAATTACGGAAGCAATATACAAATCTTGAGTGAAGAAAGATTTTTATACGCATATATATATATATATATATATATATATATATATATATATATATATATATATATATATATATATATATATATATATATATATATATATATATATATATATATTGTATTTAAATTGTATTTCTACACTCCTTTTCAGAGTCGTAACAGAATGGGTCACCTTGTATTTCTCAATTTGTTTTATTGAATGAAAAAAAATTTCAATTATTATTATTAAAACAAAATAAAATATAATAATTAAATTTATTTCAAAATCAACCAGATTTATAAATAGTGTAATTGTTATCTTCCATTTGGGTATTTGTTTCTGTTTGAGCAGGGGTAATAGAATATATAAATGGTAAATCAGTTACGATATCGTATATTCTGGAACTATTTATTGTTATTGTCATAAAGACAAAAGAGAAAATTAAATAATATCTCACTTTGTATTTCCAAACTTGTATACATAAATTATTATGGCAATTAAAACAATTGCAATTGAAACCACTGAGGATACAATAATAATTATGACCTAATAATCATACATAAATTACATAATAAAAATAAGTATAAGGCAAAATTGTATAACATGGAGCAAATAAATTGTACTATATAATAAATTCTTTCAATTCGTGATATTTTTTTGCTATCGGTGAAGTTTTTCTAATGTATTGAATACTTGGGGGCTTGCGATTGTACTTGTTGCACTTGAGATAATATGGCGCTGTCTTTTCTGAATAATTTATTGGCACAGTAAAGGCCTGATTATCAGTTAATAGGAATTTTAATTTTTAGAATTTTTTTCTCTTTCAAGAGAAATTATTTTTTTTTTATTTGGGGATTCACAGGAAATATATTTTGCTTTAACTTGTTTTCTATTTTAATTTTCTATTTCATTTGATTATGTAATGTTATAAATTCTTTGTTAATTATAAAAAGAATTTAATAAATAAAGATAAAAGCAAACTGTTATTAATAAATAAATAAAAATTAGTATAACTTCTTCCAGGAAAGAACCAACAAAATGGAAAAGAAATTTGTTTTCAATGAGTAATAAAATTGAAATTATTAACAAATTAAAGAAAGACGAATCCAGAGAGGCATTGACTAATTTTTATAATATTTATTGTTTAATATTAAAAGAACATTTATTTCAAATTTCACCACTGATTTCTTTTCCATTGGCATTTTGGTTTATGTGAGAGGTTTTCGTGTAGGAGAAGTGACAGAATAGCAATAATTGGCATCATTATGATATCGGTTCCACATATTTATGCGAATCGTTGATTTCAACAATGAATATAATAAAATCCAAACACAGATCTCGAATTACCGACGAGCCTCTTGATGATTGTCTGCGAACAGTAATATCAGCTCTTTTGGTATTGTATTTTTAGTTTGTTAGAGATATACATAATGATTAATAAATATATAATTATATTGAATAAAGGAAATACACGTTAAATTAAATATGTTGTTTTGTACATTATTTGCGTTATTAACACTTTAATGGCCGATCACTCGAATTTGCGTCATTTTTGTATGGATTTTCGAAATGCTGGCCTTTAAAGTGTTAATTTGAAAGTCACTATAAATTTACCTTGAAAAAATAAATGGTGCCCGTTACACCATCGATAATTTGGAATGTGTGTTTCGGTACTAAAAGGTTGGCGACTACTGTTGTATATGATAAAACGTAAATGAGTATAAATTGTCAGATATTCGGTAAGTTTTTGTTAAATGAGAATTTTTGATTTTGAAATAATCCTTTTCAATCTAGTAAAACATCTTAATGGAGTAGAAATCTTTCCAATTGAATATCTCGTTCCCTTTTTTTGATGACTTGAATATTTATTATTCAAATTCTTGAGATATTCGAAACTTCGCTAAAATTTAATCTCTTAGATTCCGATTGTTTGAAAATACCAAAGAAAGAGAATATTTAAACAGTAAGATTACAACATCAGAAAAGCTTTTTTTCACTTTCAACAAAAGCTTACAAATTTCTACTCCCTTACTATAAATAATGTTCGTGAGGATTTAGATATTGAAAAAATATAAAAGGTTAATATTTAAAAATATAATAAAATATTTATTTATAATTTTAGACTTTATCGATTTCAATGTATTTTGAAACGAAAATATTATTATTCAAAAGTTTTTCTTTAACGTACAATAATTTTCATATTAATATTTGTAAGGTTATAGATCAAAATCACTTTAAAATATGTACTTTATAGTTTTAGTTTCCTTTTAAATTGAATTTATATAATGATACACACTTGGCTGTGCCGAAATATCGTGTATGTAGTGCCTGTGCAATACGGAATATTTAATTCATTTATCAATAAATTAATTAAATATTTTGGAAATAAATTTTGTTTGAATATCCAAAAAGAGCAAGTTATGCAAAATTCAAAAAATGTTAAGAAGAAAGAGAAGAAAGAAACTTTTCACAACTCTTTCAAGAAACAACCAATGATGTATTTAATAAAATATTTGTTCAATTCCTTGTTATCATATTTCGTCTCGCTGCAGTGTATATTATATATTACAAATATTCATATGAAAATAATTGAATTACTCTAAATGTTTCAATAATTAAAATAGTTAAAACAAAAACATAATAGTTTATAATAATAAAATTGTTTAATTTATTATACAAATATTCGGTTTAAATTTCATTTACAAAATCTTCCATTAATAATTTGTATAAGTGTTTTTACAGTGGCCGCCGCTTATTGTAATCACTATGGGCCAACGTAAAACTGATAACATTATCCGAATGATAACAATACCCGGAAAAAATGCATAGTTTTAAAACTTTTAAATTAAACAAGCAGCAATACATTATATTCGGAAATCTCAACATGCATAAAATGCTTAGAAAAAATCATGTAAAGACGATTGCCTGGTATCTTTTCTCAGTAAACTATTAATAAAAGCCTCATATTCATAATTTTTGTGAAATTCTGAAGCTCTGTGATATTCACCCAGTCTTAAAGTTTGTAGAGCATTTCTGATTTCACGAGCAGTGAGCGGTTTGTTGTTTGTTTGGCTTTCATCTTCGTCCTCAATTAATGCTGGGATAGTCTGAGTTACTGTGTCACAGATTTACGAATTCGTCAGTTTTTCTGCAGTTGGTTTGTTTTGATCTATTTGCATACATTCCTCAAAAGCTTCATCATTAATTGATAAGTTGAGTTTTCAATAATTTCCACTGATTCCAAGTCTTCTGTTGTGAACTCGCCATGACTGAAGCAATTTTTTATTTTGTTTTCAGAGACACTTTTCCACGACATTTCTAAAGGATGAAGAGCATCAATAATATTTGTGTTTTTGGCTAAATCATTTGCAGTCAGTTTCTGACTATCCTCCATATTTTCCAAGACTCTTGATCGCAATTCCCTTCGATAATATACCTTCAGTGTTCGAATGATTCATTGAATCCAGGACTGAATCAAAGCTGTCGTATTTGCTGGTAAGAAGATCACCTTGATCTGTTTTAAATTGACCTTAACAATATGTGCGGTACAGTTGTCAACCAACAAAACAATTTTATGGTTCAGTTTGTTATCCCATTTGAGAAGCCATTCATTAAAAATCACAGTTGTCATCTAAGCATTTTTGTTAGAATAATAATCAACTGACAGCTGTTTTACATCTTCAAAGCATCTTGGGTTTGCTAATTTTCCAATAACCAACAGTTTTGATTTGGTGCCTGACATGCTTGCACAGCAAAGTACGTTTTTTTGAAGTTTTGCAGCATTTGGAGCTCTCATTTTTGAGCATAAAAGTGTGCTCAGGCAAGGCACGATGGTACAAGCCAGTTTCATCTGCCTTGTAAACATTATCCGGTGAATAATCTGCAATAATCTTTGTCCACTCCTCAATGATCCATGCTTCAGCTGCTAAACAATCAGAATCTCTTTGCTCACCATGAGAGTGTTTGTAAACAATGTTTTTCCTTTTTTTCACAGATAAAACCATCCATCTGTAGCAACAAAATCATCTTTTCTAGTGGCAAGCTCTTCAGCTTTCTGTCTCATCAGCGGCTTATCAACACGTGCATCATTTTCTCGAACATGAGTAAACCAAATTTTTAAAGCAGATTCAACCTGAGTATCCTTTCCAACCCGTTTTCGCATACGGCTTAAATTTTCATTTAGTTTTGCTCCACTCAAAATTTCATCTCGATTTTTAAGAATTTTACAAAGTAAAGGCTGAGAGATTTTTAATTGAACAGATGCATTTCGTTGACCCATCTTTGGTAACTTGTCATAGTTATCAATAATTTGAACCTTTTCCTTCAGTGTTAAGTCTTTTCTTTTTTTCTGTTTCTCGGACATTTTGGTTTGTTGAAAAAAGTTTTAAATTTTTATAACACTTTAAATTAAACAGAAAGTAAACGTAAATGTAATTGCATTTAATGAATTAAGCAAGGATTTGATTTTTCAATAAATTTTTTCAATGAAACATTGAATTTAAGGATTTTAATTGAGATTTAATTGATATTTTCAATTCAAAAAGTGATAACAATAAGTGAATTTTTAAATAGATTCTGATAACAATAAGCATATAATTTTCAATATAAAAAGAAATATGCGGGCGAGACTTAGTAAAAATGATAACATTAGCCGAATGAATATATTAACCGTGATTATAATATGCGGCGGCCACTGTATTAATAAATACAATAAACTAATAAATTATAGGAATTCGCCTGCAGAAGGAAAAACATGGAAAGATTTGAAGAAAAATATTGTTCCCAAAATGTTCAAGAGACAACCTAATGTAATTTAGATATATTAATTTCAAAGATTTTGAAAAGTTTATTATTTATTAAAAATATTAAAACAAAGAGCATTTTTTCTTGTTAACAATGTCACGAGGAAGGAAATATCAAACACTTAATTTTATTAACAGTCATACAGATTTATATTTACTTTTTAATAGTTAATATATTATTTACAATTATACTTGTTTAATTGTTAAATATTAAATTAATTAATATATAAATAACTACACTAGTTAATTAATCTCATTAAATTAAATCAGTGTTTCCCAAACTATTTTTTGTGCCTCAAAAATTTATAAAAAATGTTTTCATGACCCCAAATATTAAATTAATTTAAATTTTTTCAAATGACCAAATTTAATGTATTTCATTTATCTTAGTTTTTTAATATTGTATGTTTGTTTTGCAATTTCCAAACAAATATTGGACATTTTTAAAACAGTTTTGTTTTGTTTTATCTTACCTTTTAAAATATAAAAAGATACTAAATTTGTTAATTAAATAAAATAATAATAATAATAATAATAATAATAATAATAATAATAATAATAATAATAATAATAATAATAATAATAATAATAATAATAATAATAATAATAATAATAATAATAATAATAATAATAATAATAATAATAATAATAATAATAATAATAATAATAATAATAATAATAATAATAATAATAATAATAATAATAGTTAGTTAAATAAATTTCCTTTGTAGTTGAAAATTAAAATAGTCTTTGATTTGTTCGAAATTTTAATCGCTACATAATTATAATAGAGAAATTATTTAATTTTATTTTTAATTATAATAAATATGTAAAAATTAAAATGTATTAATTTTTTTGAAAAATTTTCTATGCTCCCTCAAGGGGGCACATGAGCAATTGAAATGTTTAATGAAAATAAAAGGAATCATGCAAAATATTTCATGTGAGATAAATCTAACGATATTTTTATTGCTAATTTAATTATACGTGTATAAAATTTATTATATTATATGATAATAATATATTTTATTATAATATATTTTGCATACTTTTTAACCAATTTATATAGCACTTTTATATAGGCATCTCCGAAACTTGCATTTCGAATGAAATCGTTGATCACGTAGTTTATTCTTCAAGCACGGGAACAACAAGAAATCATTGGGTGCAAAATCAGGAATGTACGGCGGATGACCCACCAATTCAATGTTTTTACCTGCCAAATATTGTGTTTTTTGTGCCGATGCGATCAAGCTTTCTTTTTATGATAAAAAATGATTCTACCTCATTGACTGTTTTTTCTTATTTCTCCAAAGACTTCTCGGTGTGCACCATTCAGAATTTGGAGAAATGATCTCCATTTTCATCATCAGCTCTGATCTCAGTTATGATCATGATTTCTGATTTCAGCATTAATAGAATTTTCTTGCAAGATTTTGTTTTGGTTTTGTGAGCTCAAATTTCTCATTGATATTACGAATACACACACTTTCAATTTTAGCAAAAAAGGTGACACTCGTAATGATCATTGTTTGTTAAGTATTTCATTTAGGAATTAGGAAATGTTCTATAATTCTTTAGTGCACTGTAGTGACAGTGTTTGTTTATCCTAAAAAAACAGGCAACCACTTACTTCAAAGTGCTTTTCTCGTAAGCAACCCTGGTTAGGTTTGGCTCGTCTTAAAAGACTCACACAGTTGATTGCTGTCTACTTTAAGGCTCATACGCATAGATCCAAGATTTGTCCTTATGTACGGCTTTTGACGCACCACAGATGTATTTTTTGAGCATTTTTTGGACAAATTGACATGAGCCGTTATAAGCAAGTTCTCAAATTATACAGATTTCAACGCAAACGTTTTCAAAGTTAAATTTTTATGTAATATATTGTGCTATGATTGTCATACTTATTCCCGGGGATGCCTAAATCTCATAGTATGTTACATGACGATCTTCCATTATCAGTTCGCGAACAACTTTGATGTTTATGTTTCTTTAAATTTGTATGTAAGCAAACAACGGCCATAATCGTATTCATTAAACCAGTGATGTGCAGTTGTTTTAGATAGTTTTTAATCGCCAAAAGTCGAATTGAGTTGATTGGCGCACTATTACTGAGATAATTTGGCTCGAAAATCAGAATAAATCATCATAAAAAATGTTTTGACTTAGTAAAATTTTTCAAGTCACCGTAAACAATACAAATAGCATCCGTATGATAAAACAGTCTGTGTACGTATAACATAAAAAACGTCAACCTTTACAGTAGTGTTGCCAGTTCCGGATAAAGAAATAGCAACTGCCGTATTAAATAGTATTTGCCTTATTGAAGTATGTTGACATCGATCAGAATATGACAATACATTATTGGATTCTTCAATTATTATTTTATGTTTTGTTTATATTATGTATATATCACTACTACAAAGATTATATATTGTAAATATCGTATGATTATTTTGAAAATGAATAAAAATAAGAATTTGAATAATCTTAATATTTAATTTTCTTACAAAATATCACTGACAAGGAATAAGGAGTTTAAAAGACTTTATTTATTCCATTTATCCTACAAAAAGTTTGCAATTTAAAGAATAAATAACCTTATGATTGGAAGGTGAAATCTGAGAATGATCATAAAGTAATTCTAAAGAAAATACAAAATAAATTATTAATAAAATTATTAATAAAAATTAACCCATCTTGCCAACAAATTTGTTGCAAATATTATCCACATCACTAGTGCCAGTATCAATGGATTCCGGAGCATCGTGGAATGGCTCTGTGAAACGTAGAATCGAGTCATTAATAGACATCTACAAAGGGATCATTTCATTCATTTTATCATCCACTATCATTATTAAATAACCTTGATGATGAATGCTTGATTTGTAAATTCCACCAGTAAAACGTTTAAACTTTTTTTCATAGCAGTCCAAGGAAGAACTTTACATATTTTGCTTTCGGAGGTTTTGATATTCAGCACGATTCTGTGGTCTTGGTTCAATGAAAACACGATTAATGATTTATTTCTGAAATAATTTTAACCAATCAAATCATTCCATCAAATCATCCAATCAAATACCTCGTTTTGATTTGCATTAAGCATATATTGTCTGTGATTAGAGGATGCCATTTCAATTTGAGGATCAAATGTTTATTATGATTCCCATTATTATTATTGATAACATAGAAATGTTGAGGGTTCATGTGAAAGGGTAGATCTGAAATGTTTATCATGAAGATGGAGAATGAATTGGGAAATGAATGAATCACTTGCATCATTATGCCAACAAAATCTCCTATTTAATGCTGACAATGAGCAATTATCAATAGCATAGGAAATGGATTTGCTAGAGCAGATTGTACCGTTACTGCACTCTGTTTCACTGTATTGATTTTTGCACTCTGCTTGAAATTTTCTGTCGAGTTTTATCGCATTTTGAAATCGGACCTTTTTCTTGTTGTAGAGGAACTTATCCAAGCAACCAAGCAATGTGGTTTTCAAGGGCCTAATAGACAGAGATTGATCAGTTGTATCGAGATTGATATTGCCCATCCATAGGAAAGATTTATATTTTGAGAAATTCAAAACTTTTGGATTCGGATAATTGCTTAATACATCTAATGCATTCCATTTTATTATTATTATTATTATTATTATTATTATTATTATTATTATTATTATTATTATTATTATTATTATTATTATTATTATTATTATTATTATAAAAATTAAAATAATTTAAAATAATAAAGGTATTGTGCATCTTTATCAGATAATGCTAAATGAAGAATTATAAAAATATAATTTTTTATCTTTTCCTCAAAATTCTTCAAAGTTTACAATTGAAATATTATTTATCAAATATTATCAACAAGATATATTTCTAGGTGAAAATATCAGAAAAACAATGATTCCAATAGAAATCATTACCAAAAACCGTTTAAATTTAAATTGGAAATGTTTGACGGAAATGTAAATGTTGATGAAAGCCTTGCTAACATTATTTCCAAAGAACTTAACAATGATCATCACTAATGTCACCTCTTATGATGAAATTGAAAGTGGGTGTTTTTGCTCATAAACCCATGAAATATTGCACGGAAATCAAATTGATGCTGATGATCATAACCATGGCCCCCACATCCTAAAGTGGATTTTCGGCGGGCCTCCAAACTATATACCGCTTGATGGTCTACATGAATTAGGATAAAATATGGTGGATTAAATGATGGCAAGAAAGTAACATTAAAAATTTATTAAAAATAAACTATAGTTTTTAGCTTTACATTTTAAAAAAACATAGACTATGGTAAAAACTTACAATAATATCAAAAATTATCTCAAAGTAGACTATATTTTCTAGCTTTTGTCAATGCAAATTTTTCAATGACATCATTAAAATCAACTTTCTTTGCTAAATCATTTTCGATACTTAAAATTGCTAGATGATTGAGTCGATCTTGACTAGTTGTGCTTCTTTGCCATGTTTTTAATGAATTTGTCAGCCTGTTGAATGATCTTTCAGCTGAAGAAACCGTAACTGGTATGGTACAAAACAGTTTAATGGCGAGGCAGATATTAGCAAATATACCTTGCAGTTTTTTGTCATAAATTGCATTCAGAAGTTTAAATGGACTTCTTTCAGTTCCGAAAACTGTTTTGTGAATATTTTTAAGGTGAAGGATTTCGTGCAGTAATTCTTCTGACAGATCTGTCTTATATGTTTTTACAAGCTTTGATGCTTTTGCGGTAAGTTGACTATCGTCTAAGTTCTGGAAGTTCAAAATGGGTGAGAATAATTCGCATATGGTGTCTGCTGCTTCAAATCTTGTCTTTAAATTATTGATAATATAATCCAATACTGGGTAAACCACGGAAATTCTGAAACCTTGTTCAGCAACTATTTTTGCCTCTTGAAAAAAAACTTTCACTCGTGTCACGGAAGTGCTGCATACCTTGCACCAAGTCTCTTATAAGTGCGGTCTTAACATCCAATGACATTCTTTTACTTTGTATGACAATGTTCTTGTTGTCAATACTTGCTAATATTTTGTGCCAAAACACTGTCATTTATAAGATCGGAAATATTTTTTAAGACCTTTTGTTGTGATCAGTGCTGCAGGAGTTAAACCTGTACCCATTTCTCCAAGAAGGATATTTAACACAGCAAGTACGCCTGGATAATGTTTGACAATCGGGCGCATGGCTTGAATTCTTTCACTACAACTTGTTTCTAAAAGACTTTGAAAAAATAATGGTACATGTTTTTCAGTACTTCTCACCATGCAGGACTGTGAGCGAACAAAGAGTAGAAGCTTTCTATATTTCCGAAAAACGTTACAACGTCTGGATTGATTTTTGCAGCGTTGACTCCTACACGGTTCAATGTATGTGCCCCGCAGGGGACAGAACAATGCACAGTTGTTCATTTCTAAGATGCGGGACTAGACACATTTTATTTCGCCAAGCATATTTGTGCCATTATCATAGCCTTGCGAACGGCAATCTTCAAGAGGAATATTGTTTTTTTCCAGGCTTGCAAGTATTTCTTTAGTTATTTTTTCCAGTTTTTCCAGTAAAGTTCATGAGCTCAATGAAACGTTCATTCACCTCAAATTGGCTTGAGTTCTGGTTTAGGAATATGTATTTTAGAATTAGGACGTCCTGTTCATTGTGAGAAATATCCGGTGTTGCATCTACTATTACTCCGTAGAAAATTGAGTCACTTCTTTGGTCTAAAATTGTTTGGTGAACTTTTTCTGCACAAAGGGCAAAAAACTCATTTTGAGAATTTCACGACAAATAATGTGTATAACCTTCATACTTTTACCTTCCACTTGATTTTGTTGAACTTTGTGTCACTTCATCATATTTTCCACTCAATTCTAAAATTCCTAATAAATTCCAATTATGAATATCTCCAATATGTGTATTATCTCCCTGAAAAGCTAAACCTCTTGATGATAAAAATAATGTTACATCTGCAATCCGTTTCAGTGCTTTCCAATAAGTTGTCTCACATTGAATTTGGCGTTGTAAATCTTTATCTATTCTATGTCCTTTTAATGTCTGCAATAAGAATTTCCATGATAAATAATGCTTTCTATGTGGAGCACTATTTTCGCGAGGAGGTAAAATATCATACAACCTTTTCCAAGGTTTATTTCTAGGCGAAAATCTTTCTTGGACTAAACTGCTTAAGTTTTTGCTAATTTGGTCACAAAAAATACGACATGGTAGACAGAAGAGAGCTTCTTTTGATGCACTCCATGTTAACCAATCTCGTGGAAAATGTTCTCTTGTTCATTTATCTTTCGTTTTCATATAGAGTAAAGAATGTTGAAATTCTCTACCATTAAGATATCTTAGCAATACCTTATAAATCTTTAGAAATTCTCGAAAGTTGATAGTTTGTGCTATCTCTTGTCGCAGGTTATGCGAGATTACTAGGGGCCAAGTTCCAGGGTCATCATGTTTACTTCAGAGTTATTAATACAGTCTGCAACTGAAACATTGACTGCACCATGTTCTACCACAGGCGATCCTTCCTTAGAATTTTCAATAGCGATTTTTTCTTCAGTTGCAACTGGTTCACAAGTAACAGTTGCTTCTCCTTCGAGTGGTTTTTGAACTTGTGAATCCATTCGATAATGATTTTCTGCTTGGACTTCAATGTCATATCTATCATCATCACCTTCTTCATTTTGATCTGTATCGGGAGCTATGTTCTTTTCTTTGAAAAACTTTGTTATGAACTGACGACCTTGTGATGCTTTTGATTCTTTCTCAGTTTTTAGTTTCCTCTTATGATCGCATGCAGTGTTTTTAATTTATTTTAAATGTATCAATACAGACAAGTGTTTTCCATTGGCAAATTAATGTCCGAATGGAGATAAATCACCAACACGATGATGAGAGGATTAGAGGAATAATATAATGTGCCTATAGCAAAATGCAGTAATTAATTTTAGTTTATATGTACAAAACAAAAGTCAATATTTAATAAGTTTCTTTCTGTCTTATGTTCATCTCATTTAGCTAACCGACCTGCCACGGTGAGCCCCATTAATCCCGGGCCCTATGGCTAGAGCCTTGTCAGCCTCCCCATGTGGGGGCCATGATCATAACTGAGATCAGAAATTTTGAGTGTGTTAGAATTTGAACGATTCATTTCGAAAACGAGCCAAACAATATATATGTTACCGTTAAAGTATATAATGCAGTTATTTCATAGAATAACTAGTTATTCTATGAAATAATTGATCGTGTCCGTTAAAGTGTGTAATGTGTTAATAATAACTAGGTATTCTATAAATTAACTAACGATAGACAATTAAAATGAAAAAGAAGCAATTTATTTAATTTATGCAGCGTATAAATGGTATTTATGGAAACGTACCATAAAATCATTTGTTACAACAATCCGAAAAAGTATTCTCGTTGTTTTATGCTTTGGTATTTTTGCCGTCCTTCAAAAATTATTTTTATTTGAATTCGAAAATAACGTTTTTATCCCGCTACTTTCCATATTGTTAAACGAAACGTAAATGTACCTTATACTAAAAAGCGAGATATATGATATAGATTATTTTACACTTGAAATGCTGCAGATCGTTTTTCTATGAAATAACTAGTTAAACCATGAAATACCGGAGAGTTTAACACTTTAACGGACACGATCAGTTATTTCATGGAATAACTAGGTATTCTATGAAATAACGGATTTCATACCTTAAAGGTAACATATATATAAATTTCCTGGCAGTATTCTCTATTTAGTTAATATGTTTTTGGTCGCCTACTTTGTCTCAAATATTCATTTTCAGTTCAATTCCAAAGTCTTTCAAGAAATTCATATCACCTATAACAGGCGTGCGCAATTTAAATAAGAATAGGAGCTACTTTTCAGCTTCTTAACGAATAGCGATCAACCTTACGTTTTTAGATTACGCTTATAATACAGTTTCTGCATTCCATGAAAAGTCTAATGTAGTACAATGACATTTTCAACTTTTAAAATATAATATATTTGTTTTAATTTTTGTAAACTATTTTTTTAATTTAAATTGATTAGTTTTTAGAAATTTTTATAAAAATTTAATAAGAATAATTTTTTATTAATAAAATGATCGACTCAAATTACTCTTACTCTTACGATTGAACACTCCTGCCCTATAACATTTGCAGTAATTTCATATGCTTAATAGGAATTCTATATATTTTTCAATATCATTAATGGATACAGTTATATCCAAACTTTCCCTACAATTTTTAGTTGGTTTTGATTTGCATATTTCACATTCATATCTGATCATACTAATTTAAAATTTAAAATTTATTAATTTTATTTTGCTATTGTATACTACTCAACTCAATGAGTAGTAAATTGAATTGACAAATTTTATTAAATACATCTAAGATATATAAATTCAGTTATAAAATATTTCATTTAATATAAATTCCTTATAAATTAATTAACGAAAATTCTGATTATCCGAAGGAAAGTATTTGACTGACTGAATGATTGACAGTGTAACGCTATTATAATTTATATATCGAAATATTTTTGGAGACCCCAGTATTTTCACACGGTCAACTGTATGTGACCCAACTGTTACTTATTCTAGGAGCTGCCATACTGAATGAAAATGATTTCAAGGTATTATATTTTCTTTTTGAAAAAATAGTTACCAAGAATAACAAGGGTCTCGCAAATCATAAAATAATTTAACAAAGGGCTCGCGCGAGCCCCCTATAGCTCACCATTGGCTTTATCACAATCAAGAATTGTAAGTCAAGTGAGGGCGTATATTGAATCGAATCCACATCAAGAGTTAAGTCACACGCATTGTAGTTTTTTAAGAGGCTCTTCATTGAATTTGCATAATATTAGCAGAAATTGAATTTTTAATAAATATTTCATAAAAAAATGGATAAAATTATGTTTATGTATCATTTCTTCTTTTTAGGGAAAGGGCTCCGCATATAATATTTTCCCGATGCCCTGTAAAACCTGCAGCCACCCCTGGGTAAGATCAGACTTTCAATCATGAAAGTGTTTATGTTTCTGAACCAATATTTGCTCATGGTAAGTTCAGTGCCGGATTAACCATATTGCAAATGTTTCAATTGAAAGGGGCCCACTTGTAACTTAACAAGTTAGGGGGCCTACTATGAAATTAATAGATTTACAATATTTGTCGGCTAAAATAAAATAGAACAAAAACATATGGTTCTTATTATTTTATGTAAGATGATATAGCCAGATAAGTCTTGTATCCCTTACAGTCGGGTCAAGATGCACATCTATGTATGCACCCGATTGTATTTGAGCAGACCGGGTGATGGGCCTACGATCGTTGGCATCGTTGGCGCAGCATATATTTATATCTGGAAACTTGAAACTTTCTTCAGTCAACTGAATACTACCACAATTTATATTTGTATATATGGTTATAGGAGATAAATAACTTGACATATTGTATTTATATAAGGAATCCAATATTTATCCCACATGTGCTACTAAATCATTGCATCATAACATTCTTCTAGCCTCGCTCTCTTGAGATTATCTAACCGGTGTATTAGAATGTTAATTTCTTTTCACCGCATTCATTCATGCTTTGCTAGATTAGAGATTTTTTTTACATATTTTGTGTGGCCGTTGGAGGGTCTATAAGACTAAAATTCGAATATAAGTTAAATATGACCGTTACACAAAATTACATAATAGTATATTATAATTATTTTTAAAAACATTAATATCAATAATATTATTATTAACACTAATATTAACAATAATTAACATTTACTATTAAACCATGAAAAAATTTGAATCTGGCGCACAAAAACGCCAAAAGAAACGTCTTTTTGAAAAGGCGGCAGAACTGCAACGTGGCGGAATCGATAAGTTTGTTAAAAGATCTGAAACTTATAGTGAATCCGTTGAAATAAAATTAGCTGATACTGAGAAATTACTACAAAGTTCATCTGCAACAGACAGGGGTGAATTAAGCTTGAACGGAGCCCCTGGCTGCCATTCAAACTGGGGCCCAGTCTAGTCCAGCGTCCATATAAAATGATTGCTAGCAGCTAATGTAAGATTGTAGCTTGTAAGGCAGACTTAAAAAAAATTAAATAGAAGTAAATTTTATTTATATAAAGTTAAATGAATTCACACTTCATTAAAATATTTATTATTAGACTATATATTTCAACCTAGAACCTACGCTTGCGAACTTTTCTTATGGCGAAGTTATCAATTATGTCAGTAAAGCTAAGTGAGCCTACAATTTCACTTTCGATGCTCATTAGAGAGAGCAGACTCAGCTTTGTTGTCCCATGCAACTTCTAACTTCATTTTTTATTCTTTTGAACTTTGAAAATGATCTTTCTCCGCTGCAGTTTGATGTCATCATTGGTAGATAGATGCGAAGTGCGATGTGAACATTCGGGAAGGACAGATGTTTCGCCGCAAGAAAACGATTTTAATGAAATAACTTCTTCACCAGAACAACTAAATATCATCCAGCCCGAATCAATCGTAAATACGCTAACTTTGTTTGACACTGTTAAACATGATATTATTTCTTTAACTGATCCAGCCTTGTGGGATGTACTGGATAGTAATCTTGTGAATTATTTGCTCCACGCTGGGCCCAAAATGCGTGTGCAAACCGTGATGGAGATTATTCAAATTCGTTAAGGAAATTTGTCAATTGTAACAGAAAACTGAACGATTCAGCATTTTATTCACAATCTCACAATGGAGAAAAAATTCAAAGGCATTGGCTTTTGTATTCGCCATCATCTGGATGCGTTTTTTGTTTTGTATGTAAACTGTTTTCGACTACAGGATTTAACAGCTGGAGTACAATAAATCGACTTGAACAACACAAAAAATCAGCAGATCACAGATACGCTCTAACCACTTATGCAACGCGTATATCAAATGTTCAGACTTTGGACAAATCAATTTGGGAGCACGCTGATAAGCATAAACATTATTGGAGAGAAGTCTTAAAGAGAGTGGTTTCAACAATAAAATTCCTCACATCGCGTGGATTATCACTCAGAGGATCTTTAGAAACCTTTGGAAGTGCAGATAATGGAAACTTTTTGGGTTGTTTGGAGTACTTAGCCGAATATGATTCATTTATTGCGGGACATATTGACATATATGGAAATGCTGGACGTGACATCACATCATACCTATCATCCACCACTTATGAAGAATTTGTGGGTCTAATGGCCAGAAAAGTCACCAAAGCTATTATTGATGAATTAAAAAGGACAAAGTACTTTTCCTTCAGTGTTGATTCTACGCCTGATATATCACACACAGATCAATTAACTTTCACTGTTCGTTATGTGAAAAGTAATGGCCAATCTGTTGAACTTTTTCTAAAATTTGTTCAAATTTCGTCACACACCGGTCTTCATCTCTGTGATACAATTGTTGAAACTTTTTGCGATCTTGATATTGATTTAAATTACTGCAGAGGTCAGACATACGACAATGCCAGCAATATGTCTGGACAATATTCTGGTGTACAGGCACGTATAATTGAAATCATAAAAACTGGCGTCCTATATTCCTTGTATGGCACACTCACTGAATCTGTCTGGGGTTGCAGCTGTTGACACTTGTACTTGCATTTTTCGGATTTGTTCAGAAAATTTATGTTTTCTTGTCTGATTCGACATCTTGTCAAAGATGTTGTCAGCCAAAAGGTAATCGGAACGGATCAAAACGGTTGAGTGACACGCGGTGGTCTGCTCATGCTGTTGCACTACGAAGTATGTATCAGCACTATAAAACCTACCAATCTGTTTTGCAAGAAATTGGCAGCAACAGTTTGCAAAAGAAAGAAACGAGATCAGAAGCAACAAATTTAGCGAATGTCATGGATAAGTTGGAAACAGTGTCCTTGGTGTGTTTTTGGAATACCATTCTGGAACGCATAAATGATATAAGCCAGCTGTTGCAATCAGAAAAAATGTATCTGTGCACTGCAGTAGGACTACTGAAGTCATTATCAGAATTTCTAGCATCTCAGAGGAATAAGTTTGAATTTTATCGAGATAGCGCGGCAGAATTGTGCTCTGAAAAGAAATTCGGCCAAAACGCAGAGCGGACGATAGCAAAGAGTCAGCTGTTGTTTTAACGGGTGAAGAGAAGTTCAAAGTTGATACCTATTATGTTATAATTGATTCACTTGTTACCGATCTTAACCGTAGAATTGCAACATATAAAGCAATCGACGATCGTTGTTATTTTTTATATGCGGATGATGAAAACAGCACTGCAACAAGGAAATTTTGAAATTGTTTGTGAAAT
>CAUHTR010007746.1:42073-60505 GCA_959609185.1 Schmidtea polychroa
GTTAAATCCGGCTCTGGGTAAGTCACCCACTTAGTTCTTATCTAAAATCTTTGAAAATTCTTAAAATCCTGTCGATTTAAATTAATTGGAAAAACTCCTTACAATATACATGTATCCTTATCCATATCAATCAGCTTCAAGAAACCAAACTTCATGGTGAAAATATAAATATTATCGTATAACCTACCCAAACCCTTAACCGACCCAGCCTTGATATTTGTTTGATTGCTAATATTTCACAGTACAAATAAGCCATTTATGGAGAAAGATTATTTAAAATGGAATAAAATAATGGTATTGTTAAAATTAGTATAAAAGTAAAACGGGTAGCTGCTTGAAAAACATGAAGGTAAGGAAAGATATGTTGGTAAAAGTGCGAGAATTTGTGTGGTTAGAAAGATTTCAAATAAATTTATTGGTGGGATTAAATTTAGGAATAATTCCAAACCAATCAAATATGAATGCGCTGATAAAAGGCCGTTTGCTAATAATATTTCAAGGAAATTCTTGTTAAAGAATTCAATTATTGAATGAATAATAGAATGTGATTCATTATTTGTTTTAATGAACTATTTAAATAAATATTTTACTGTATTCTCGAGGCCCACTTAGTATTACAACGTTTTCTCGTCCATTGCATTTGATTGTTACTTTCATTTGCCTGAGTAAGACGAAGAATTTCCAATAGAAATATTTGGGATATTTGCTATGATAAGGATAAACCTTACAAATATCCTTCACATTCCTTTCCACGGACATTTCTTGATTTTTGATGGTTAATTTTTCTGATCCGTTATTTATTAGTTGGATCAGAAATTGATTTGTAGAATCGACTCCGTAAAATATAATTCCATCAAGCCTTTCTGTGACCAGTGAAAATTGGAATCCGTTTTTGTGATCGAGTTTCCCATCTAGTTGCGTAAAAATGAATCCGGTTGACAATCCCAAATTCATAATAATAGAAACTACAAAAACTATAAAAATTATCTCATATAATGTGCTTACTGAATATTGTCAGCAAATTTTCATTGTTGCACATCATAAATAAGAAATATTTGATAGTTACGGACAAATAATTATTTATTGTTATTATTATTAATATAATATTCTATTGTCTATAAGTAGTGAATTACGGACAATTATTGTTGCATTGAACTTTGATCCTTCCGTTTCCTTTATTATTAATAGCAGTAAATGTCTATAATAACCCATTATTTTTTAATCCAGTAAGAAATATAAATATTCATCTTATCATTTTAATATAATAATAATTGCAAAATATATATAATAAAATTGACAATGAATCAGTAAAGATATCGATGGATTTTTTTTCAAGTGATTAAATAAATATTTTACCGTGTTATCAAGGCTCACTTAGCATTACAACTTGAGAAAATCACTTGACAAAGGCTGTGCCGAAAATTTGTGAATATCAAAAATGAACATCGATATCTTTATTGATTCAAGGTTAATCTTTTAATAAATACTATTCCCGGAAATTGTTTAATCTCGAGGTTCGGGAATCCCGTTTGTACAAAAGAAAAATTTCCCGAGATTCGGGATTCTCGATATAAATAAAGAAAATCCCGTGAATTTCCCGAGAAGTAGTTTATTCAATTTTTTATAGTTAAAATAAAATTCTTATAGTTATTTTAAAAACTACATGCTTTTGGTTTATTTCATTTCACAAAAATATAATAACATAAAAAAAATATCAAGTCAATATTAAAAAATATAAATAATAGAAGAAAAATATAGAATAAAAAATAAAATGTATTATTTAAAATGGCTCTTGAGCACATTTAGACAATTGATCGATTGATCTGACAACCTTGTCCGTTTTTTTATACCAAATTTCCAGAGATAGAAAAATTCCTTTCATTTTGCGTGCTGGTTGGTTGGATTGTATATAGTGATGATTGAAGCCTTTGTAAGTTGTCCGTTAATTTCCCTGATCCTTTGTAAAGATTCATCTCGTTTTTTACCAACGGCAAATCTTTATTATTTATTGCACTAGAGACTTGTGCACTTTTTAAAATGTATCCCTCTAACTGTTCAGATAAGCTAATATTATTTGCACAATTTCCTTTTTTTTCAACTTCAACTTGATCCGAATTCTCATCGATAATACTTTTGTTAATCGAATAAAGTCTTTTGAAAATTAATCGTGTTGTTTTTGATATTTCCGCTTTTGTTGATAGAGAAAAAAAATTCTCATATTCAGGATGTCGTAAACATGTTGGATCCTGGAAGTATTTCATTATTGAAATAATAGGAATATTTCGTCGAACTTTTATCTTATCTTTATTGCATCCACAAATTTGGAGCTAAGCATTGATTTGTTGTTTTCCAGTGTCTTAAACAGAAATTAAAGAATTCCTTCAGCTGTTAACAGATTAGCATCTTGGTGACTCAATGCCTCTATTGCTATCCGTACAAGTGTTAAAGTGTTTAATAGCTTGTTTGTGATTTGCTCGTCCTCTTCAGTTATCCAATAATTACTAACATTTAATTCATTCAAAACTCGAATTATTGGTGTTTTAATTCTCAAAAATCTTTTTAACATTGTATCCAAGCTGTTTCAGCAGGTTTTGCAATCCAACAGTAGTTGGAGTTCATTGATTTCATTGTCTTCTTGCATAACATAATTTTGTAAAATCCCATTTTTTACGGGTGAGTTCTTAAAAGAATAATAATTTTCCCAATCTGTTCTATTACTGCCGAGATATTGTGATTCTTACTTAAACAAGTATTTTCTGGAATAAATTCGTATTCTGTATCAGACTCATGTATCTTCATCACCACTTCCATCATTAAATTGATATAACTGCGAATCATTTTCAATTTCATCTGTATAATTTTCGGGTTATTGTTTTTCATAGACAACTGATACAACAGCTAAAGAGCTAGCGTGATTGTAGCACAGTTGTTGCATACACGGAGCAAGTTTGCCAAACTTAACCATAGTACTCGCTCCATCACTGATGACAGATACTATGTCTGTACATAAATTTAATTCAAAATCATTTAACATAGATTCAACTAGTTCAAGAATTCTTTCTGCTATACTTTGCAACTATACTTTGAAGAGAAGAAGTACTAACTTCATTTGTATTACAATAATAATTGTGTAAATTTTTTACACGTTTTGAGGTGCTTGATGTAGGCGATTGTAGCAATTTCCTTTTCATGCTGTGAATATTTTCTAAGTGCCTGTGAAGACCTGATGTGGAAGATGCTTTGCATTGTAAATTTTTTCCACAGATCATCCATTTTGCTGTATCAATATTTCTTTCAAAATGATCCCAAATTTTACAGTACTCACTCATTGTATGAGCTAAATTTTTAATAAATTGAAATAAATAAAAAAATATTATATAAATAAAAAAATCTATTATAAATAATTAATTATGTTTTTATTATACGTTTAATCAATTGTAATGAATAAAATAGCATGAGACACATACTTACTTGGAAAATTAAATAAAATGATTTTTTTCTAGAAATTTAAATGTTATTGTCTCTATGAGAAAAAATAGAATAGTGAAACGTCAAAAAATATGAGCGCGTTTGGAAATATTAGGGGTCACGTGCGAATTACTATATAATGACCCAATAAACAAATAATAGTGGATTTCAAAATTAATATAAGTGGAGAACTTTACTATTTTTGTCCAATAACTGAGTAAATTTAGTTTTAAAAAAATCATCATAATTAGTCTCGAGAATTGCTTATAGTTTCTCGAGAAACGGGATTCCAGAAATACACAAATTTTCGGGATTTCTCGAGACGAGAATTCTTGGGAAGAAACTCTCTCTCTCTCTCTCTCTCTATATATATATATATATATATATATATATATATATATATATATATATATATATATATATATATATATATATATATATATATATATATATATATATATATATATATATATATATATATATATATATATATATATATATATATATATATATATATATATATATATATATATATATATATATATATATATATATACCGTTTGCTTTATTTGATTTCGAAATATGAATGTATGCTTGTATATTTATTATAGATTTCATTATTTTATTATTATTATTATTATTATTATTATTATTATTATTATTATTATTATTATTATTATTATTAATATTATTATTTTTATTATTATTATTATTACTATTATTATATATTCGTAAAAAAATGCGAAAAGAAATATTTTCATTTTTTACTTCTATTGAGTGCTTTAAATTTTATTAATATCTTTCGATAATAAATAGAATATTTTATTTTTTATCACATTGTGCATTATTTTTACGGATGAAAGAAAACTACATTTATATGATCTCGACTATTTCATATTTCATTCTAACTAGAAACAACTCTTTTTCATCATATTCCTGACTTTTCAAGATTTACCATAGACATTCTTTCATCTTTTAATTCATTAAGCCAACCTTTTTTGCAGTCAATGAAGAGCTTTTTACGCCGCAAACAGCTTTCAATTTCATTTATATTCCATCTCGACTTTTCTTCTTCAAATACAAAATGATTGACTGTATATAGCTGTTCAAGAAACAATGACAAAACTTAATATTGCAAGTCACATTCAACTCTTTTTATTAGGTTTCCAACTCTTTGTACACACCAAGTTCATATTTTTAATGAGAAAGGGATGATTAATATGGATAGTTGCAATAAATAAAATCTGTCTATATTATTAGAAAATAATCAATAAATCATATTATAAAAGGCATACAAACTTAAATGTGTGTTGAAAAGTCATTAAGCAGTTACATGTACCAATTGGTTATATTTATCAGAATAAAGTAGAAAAATTATTGAAACACATACACAACATATGTAGTTTTTATCATAAAACAAACACGAGAAATACACCTGCTGCAAAGGGTACACTCTTTTTAAGCGAATAATTTTCTAAAGATGAACTGGGAAATTATTACAGAGTTTACTAATCCAAGTGCACTTTCATTTTGTGAAAATGAATGAAGAAATTCGTGAGTTTTAATTGTTTAATATGAATAATTATTGTTAAATTATTGTTAGAAAATTATTATTATTGTTGCAGTGTAGTGCCTCTGACTTCCACATTAATAGAAATATCAACTTAATAATTAAACTTAAAATATACATTTAAATTAATTAAATTAAAACTTTTGTTTAAATATCCTTTTTATTCTAAAACGATATAAAAACAATTCATGTATCATTCGACATCTCAAAAGTTAAATTTCATCAAAATCAATAAAAAAAAATATGACAAACATTCGAGAAGCTGAATCCTTTGTTTTCCTAGCTGTGATCTCTCTGTTGATTTCAACCAAAGAGCTTTTCCTTAGAATACTAATTCGCGATTCTAGTGATTTTCGTGATAAAGTTCGTAACGTGAGCCGGGCTGACCCATCTGTCTTTGATTTCCAAAAAGAGTCAATGAACAAAGTTATTCCAGATAAAGATTCCAATACTTTCACATCGTGCAATACCAGAGTCTACATCAACAATCTCAGTACATTCCATAAAAATTCACACACAGATAAATAGCAAATGATTTCAAATGGGAAATTTTCAGAATTTGAAAAAAATATTTGTACAATAATTTGTAAACAGTAATTACTCATTTTTTTGTATGTAAATACTGTCAATACATATAATAAAGGTTTCTTTTATTATGCAACGCGGTGTAACAAGCACTGAAAATTGTTTAATAATTTCGTGTGAATTATTCTGAATCAAGGTAGTCAAGATTGTAATTGTACTAATCAATAAAATTTCATTACTGTTGTAATCACAAAAAGCTTAGAGTCAGATCATTGGCTTATTATTTCACCGATATACCAAACAATTATGTAATCAAATTTATTCAAATAAATATTTTATTATTAAACGACAAAAAAGCAGTATTGTTAAAAATAAATAGCATTTATTCAATATTTCACAAAAATGATATCAGTGGTTCCAAAACCTTTATTAAATTGAAATTTATAATAAAATTTTTGCTAATCATAAATTGTGTCAGAATATCTGTCAGAGAAGTCTTCTGTCTTCTTGAATTTCAAATGGAATTTCCATGAGGATGAATGCATTGAACTAAAAAGAATCATTTTAAAATAATAACCAAAACTCAATTTGTCACCTGCAACTGTTCTTCTTCACTTTAAGAAAATAGATAACCATTACCCCAACTAAAACTCCGAAAAGTATTCCACTGATATATAGAAATATCTGCAATATAAAGATTTGCATTTCGTGGAAAATGACTTTATATTTTCAGATTTTTTATGTTTTGTATTTGAATAGAGTTTTCTGGGCCGAGTAAGAAAATGCCACTCAAAACTTCATTAAGGTCAAAATTCAAAACCTTCATTTTAAATACATTACATTAATTAGAAACTTTTACAACATTTTAAAAACAAAACATGTTTTATATTTCCAAAAAACAATTAAAACAAAATATTGTTCAAAATTAAATATGTTTGATATACATAATTAAGTCTCTTGTTTTTAATGTAAGATTACCTTTTTTGTTAAAAGGGCTGATATTTGAGCATTAATTATACTAGATATTTTGGTTTATTTTACAACTATATTCTTCCTAAAAATTGGGGTAATATACTTCAGAAATTATATATCATAGATTATATATCAAAGACAATAATCACGGACCAAGGAAGACAATTTGAATCACAACTATTCGATATACTGACCAAAAAATACAACATTAATAATAACATTATCAGTTGTATTATGTTACTACTGAAAGTGGGTCGTATGCGAAATCTGTAGAGCCCAATTGAGTCTCCGGTAAACAAAATTTATTGGACAGTTGCGGTGAATGTTATGTGAATATAATATTGGTATTGAGAACTCCAATTTGTCGAATTTGTAATACTAGTAATGTTCGTTTTTCTTTTGAGAAATCAGAATTAATATTTCTTTTTGAAATTATTCGTTCGAGTTATTTAATATAAATAAACTGGAAATTGTAGTAATATTTCCAAAAAAATCAATCAGGTTTTGTTATGTAATTTAAATATTAATACAGCTGGTTTTATTGATTTTTGATTTTTAATTTTTTTAATTTAAATTTTTCCTTAGCAATTCTCTATAGTAGCTTCTATACTATAGAGAATTGATTTTCAATATTTTAAAATAATAATATTAAAAACAATAAAATAATAATTAAAATAATAATAATAATAATAATAATAATAATAATAATAATAATAATAATAATAATAATAATAATAATAATAATAATAATAATAATAATAATAATAATAATAATAATAATAATAATATAAAATGATGATTTCTTGGTAGCAGCATTTATTCTAAAACAATAAAATGATAATTTAAGCCTTTTGCTGCAAATAATGTATTTAATGAAAGAATTTTCGACTATAAGTTAGTCATTAACAAGGACTATCTTATACAGTCATACCCCGGATAACGTTGCCCCGAATAAAGTTGTTTCGCTGTAACGTCGGTCAACCATTATATTTTTTAATTCTCTTAATCTTTTAAATCTATTTAATTGCGAATTTTTTTCTTAATTATAATTGCTTCGTATAACGTTGTTTCGGTTAACATCGCGTTTTTCTGGAACCATTTAACAACGTTAACCGGGGTAAGACTGTAGTCGAAAATTCTTTCATTAAATACATTATTTGCAGCAAAAGGCTTAAATTATCATTTTATTGTAATAATAATAATAATAATAATAATTATAATTATAATTATAATAATTACTGTAATGTATTGTGATTCTCTGTTTTTTTTGGTTTTGTTAATCACATTGTATGAATGTAATAAACAATTCTGCACGCTGTACGTGGAGAAGGTTTTTATTTTATTTAAAAAAATAAATAAACTATATAGTGATAATTTACCATAGTAAATTATCACTATAGAAAAATGACAAAATTAATAAAATCAATAAGAAAATTTTAAAAAAACAAAAACTCCAGAAGATTAAATCAAATTGAAAAACTGAAGAATTAGAATTATCAGCGCTATATTAAATTGAAGAATTGGAAGATATTTTCTTTCCCATACTCTTTGAACGATCGAAAAGAAAACTAAACAGAAATATAGACCCCAAGAAAATAGAAAAAGACAAATACACAACCGATAATTTTGTAACAAGTGACGACTGATATACTTTCCTACCAAATTCCTGTTCAGTTCAAATTCTACAACAACATCCATTACCTATTCTTATATTCCCTAAACAATCTAAAAGAAAACTAAATAGAAATATAAATTCGAAAACAAGGAACGAATACCCAACTATTACATTCGAGTCAAGAGACAATTGATATACTTTTCTATCCTCACTCAAGGTTTTTTTATTTGGTTAAATAAAAGTTTTAAATTAATATACTATTGTTTATATTATTTTTATTTGCTTTATTGTTACACAACACGCACCCCGATAGTCCCAACACATTTTTCTTACCGGTGACTCTATCGGGTCCTTCAAATTTCTAGCATAGCACACCACAATAATATAATAATACAACAATCAACTTAACAAATTGGTGTCAGAAGTGGGATTGTATTATTATTAATTGTATTATTAATTGTATTATTGTATTATTATTATTAATTGTATTATTATTATTAAGTTGATTTATAAAAACAGTATATTTCAATAAAAAAAATTTATTTTTAAAACACTTAAATCTTTAATTTAAATTAAAAAACATTTATTAAACATAATATTTTTTTTACATTCTTACATAACATCATTTTACACCCAATTCCGAAATTGAGTAACCTCTATAATTCACGTTGGTGTGCACACCAGTTGAGTGAGTCACCATTTACGTGAAAATGAAGTTACTCAATTTTATTTATTCAATAATTTATTAGCAACAAAAATGGTTTTCAGGTAATTTTTTTAATTTCAAGTATATTTTAAGAATTGAATTTTGATTTTATATAATTATGAGATCATTATTCAAGTTCTTAACTATTACTGTTAGTCATCATTTATAATTTATCATTTATAAATATATTAATAATTAAATTTCAGGTGTTTTTTAGGAAATTTATGATATTTTATGCATTAATATGGAATTATTTCGCTAAAATGTAAGTTAGATATTTTTATATTTATAAATAAATAAAGTAATCACAAACACATTTATTTTTTAAGACATTTAGGAAAAAATCGGCGTACATGAATGAAATAGATTTTTAAATTTTTATAATCTTCTTTCTGCAGCTCATTTTCGATGGCTTTTTTCTTTCTGTAAATCAAAAGATCTCGAAGGACCTTCAATATTTGAAATGCTGCCTTCACAAATACTATAAAATATTTTAATATTTTGTAATTTAATGAATAAAACTTACATTGTATTTTCTTCTTTTTCCCTAAAGCTCAAGGTAGAGCTGTCGGAATCTAAATTAAAAGTATTTTCTTGCATTTTTTAATAATTTTAAAATAATTATATTTTAACAATATGTTAACAGTTATTTATTTCGGAACAAAAACCTATATAAGAATTTTGCATGCATTTTTCATTATGTGTTTTGTGTTGGTGTGTTCAGTTATTTTTCTCTCACCTATAATAAAGTTACTAAATTTCGGAACAATAAATTTCTACACACAGGTAAGTTTGTGTGTTCCTATAATATATATTTATTGATTTTGTTTAGATTAAAGAAGTTATTAAATTTCGGAATTAGGTGTACACAATAGCTTTTGATATACCACTTCAAGCACAACCATATAAACACAGACATATCATTATTTACACACACACTACTATTTAATCCTGTAATATTCTCACTATTGTTAATCAATTCCTTCAGTCGGCAGTGATCACGGAGATGACAGGTAGTCATTCCTATGTATGCGGCATATTCATAATTTATTATAATACAAAATCTTCTCGAATTTCTCAATAATATTTATTTATTTATAATTATTTTCGTACAAGTTTTAATTTAATTTAATATGTTAATATTTAATAATTTACTGCCATTCTAGCAATTACTCATGTTGACTCTTTAACGATCATTTAAAAAAATATTGTTAAATTAAATTAAAAATAATTATTATAAATTATTTCAAATAATGGAACATTAAATAAAACATGGAATGTGGTGAGTAAACTTAGGAAAATTAATGAAATATAACAATCAACTACGAGTAAAATGAACGGCTAACTTAATTAGTGCAAGTCGTTAACTTGGAATGTGAAAAATCAGTATATTTTCTAGAGAATTGAGAAGTACATATTTTTGAAATCCCAGAACTACTAAAAGAAGTAAATGATTAGAAAATGTAAAGCGCAGTTTGGTCATAAGATCCAAATTTGAATATTTTTCCAAAATTTCAGAATCAAAAGAAGAGTGGTGATATAATGATGAAATTACATTGATGATTGTTAATGTTGTTGCAATATTGGTTATTGTCACATGCAATC
Organism: Schmidtea polychroa; assembly: GCA_959609185.1. Taxonomy (NCBI): domain Eukaryota; kingdom Metazoa; phylum Platyhelminthes; order Tricladida; family Dugesiidae; genus Schmidtea; species Schmidtea polychroa. The sequence goes on from CAUHTR010007746.1 coordinate 52,535, forward strand.
AAAGCAGGAATCAGAATCTGAAAGTTTCTTGAGTAGTGTTATTCCTCACTGTTTGAACCTTTGGCGTTTAAATGAAATCATATATACGTCAATTGATATCTGTACTAAATGTCGATTTGAGATGCATAGCACGACATCTGATCTTGAATAGGCTGATAGTTCTATCAATAAGTTAAATATTATATAGCGCCCCACTTCATACATAAATTAAAATAACATGTCAATTCGCTACAATTTGCTTTGATCGATTTTGCTAAATGCGCATGTTAATTAATTGCCTGAGCTAGTGGTTAATTAACACTGAAAACTATTAAATTGTTTAGATACCATATGCGATTTTAATCAGTAAAGCAGGGGCAAAACTGTAATTTAATTGGTAGAATATAAAACTTTATTGTTTGGAATTTGTTAATGTTGCTATTCAAAGCATTCTTGAAGTCATGTAAATAATTTTTGATTTCTTATTTCACCGACAAACTCGGCAATATATGTACAATATATATGGAAATTAAAAATAAAAAACAATCATATTCTCACTTTCAATATGCTGAGTCCATTTGTCAATTGTGCGGGGTCATATTGGAAATCTGGAAAATTGTCAATCTTATAATCATGAACAAGATAAGAAAAAGCTACCAATTATTCCTTCAAATGTTCGACAAATTCCTGATTGCTGACTGACACCAACATTTACTGAGATCAGATCAAAATTTATTGAGATCACAAATGCTCTTATGTCGCCATCATTATATATCTTTAATATAAATAATATTTATACAAATAAAATATAGAATAAATCTGATACTTTCACTCTCAACTCAGAGGGGGTAACACTGACCAATATAAACAAATGAGTTTTGTCCTTAATATCCATCAAAGGGTTATGCAGAATTTCTCCTTTCGGTGGTTGTAGTCTCATTTCCATATGAGAACTTTGGTTTATGAAAATCGTGGCGATGGAATCCCTATTTTTCATAAATTATTTATTTTTAGCCTTCCACAAGAAATACTTAGATTTCATTTCCAGTAAACAAAAGCCATTTTCTATAAATGATTTCCAGTACAATTTGAAATTGACAATCTTCTTACGTTGGTTAGTTCTTTGGTAGGAATTCTTGAAGTCGTTGTAACTTTGAAGGTCTAAATGATGTCAAAGATTAATAAAGTAATAGCAAAACAGGTATAGGCAAGTTGCTCTCTAAACGGAATTGTAAAAGATAGAACTTACCATTGCAACAAGTTTAGCTGTAGAAGGTTTGGGGAGCGGGGACATGTCGGCGGTAACTTAGGAAATTGATTCGGATTATTTTTGAAATGAGGTGTAATATAAGATGTTAAGCAATGGAGAAGACCTATACAGCATCTAAAGTTTAGTCTAGCTTTTTCTCCTTTTCTTTGAAGTCATTTTGCCTATTTTCATATTTTCGGTTCGCATTTAGCTTTACTTTGTCAGAAAAAATTGAAAACATAATTTACTTTTAATAAGTTTACACAAAATTCATTGACATTATTCATTTATATATAATTTACTTTTACAAGGTTTGCAACCTCAAATTCATTGATATTATAGACTTTTATTGGACTTTTCTATGTGAGAATATGTAGAAATTACTTGCATTAATTAATTAATTAATTGATTAATTTACTTTGCAAAAGATTTCTCTTCTCATACATTAACAATGACAAAGAGAAAATATCTCACCTGGTAAGCAGAACCTCCCATTCATTGAAGACAAAGAGCAATCATCAACTTCATAAGAAGTTACATTTTTATGGCATCTATTTCCAATATAGCAAATGGTTTCATTATAAGCATTGGGACAATATTCAGTAAATTTTGTCGCATGCGTGAACGTCTGAATCTGTTTATGATGGAAAAAGAATTTATCCAAGCATCCGTAAATTTGATTATTTAGTGCCAATGTGATAATGTCTCCTACTCCTTTGTAAGGGCCAATGTTTCCCATCCAAATGTAGCTTCTAACGCTTTCATTATTCAGTCCTTTTGGTGTTGGATAGTTTAAATACTTTCCTACAAATAAAGTTATTTAAAGTTAATTATTAATTAATTTTTATTTAATTTATTTAAATTATTTCATATTTATTAATTAATGTGTCAAGTACAAAATAATTAGTCTGTTTCTGAAAGTCAAATTAAAACAAAGTCATAAGACAATTAGGAAATGATTGTGATTTCAATATTTTAAGCGCCATTTTCTTATTGTTTTACACATTTATATAATTAAATAATTTTATATATTAAATTATTTTATATATAAATAATTTTTTATATATAATCTCTAAAATAAAGATTTTCTTGTTTTAATTTAGTAAAATAATATTTAATTATACAATTTTCCAAAATTAAATCTTCTCCATATAAAAACGAATATATGAATCTTTATTCTTCGTATTAAAGAGCTTTATTGTAATTAATATCATAGAATTGGTTATCTGTGATGCAGAACCAACTTGTAAATATTTACGATTTATGCATAAAATTTACCTTTCACTATTTATAGGACTCTTTATATCTTGTTTCATAAGAATTTATCTATATTTCAAGAGCATAAATATACCTACGGTAGCATAAAGCATCAAATCAGACTTTAAGAATTCTCAAAATACGTATTTTTAGTATTACAAATGTTGCATAAATTGTTTTCAAACAAATATAACACTAAACAGTCGTAAATATAAATGAAATCCTAGAGAGTTTTCAAATGCTGACATAAATGAAAGGGCCAGCTATAGAATAATGTGAAACCAATTCGATTATAATTATTATCATTATTATTATTATTATTATTATTATTATTATTATTATTATTATTATTATTATTATTATTATTATTATTATTATTATTATTATTATTATAATTATTATTATTATTAATATTATTATTATTATTATTATTATTATTATTATTATTATTATTATTATTATTATTATTATTATTATTATTATTATTATTATTATTATTATTATTATTATTATTATTATTATTATTATTATTATGTCGGGTTTACCTTTTTTATATTCCTCAAATGTTAATGAATGAAATTTCCCGTTACATTTGATTTCTACCTTCCTATGGCTGAGTAAAACAACAAATTTCCAAAAATTATTCACATAAACGCCGCCTATTAAATAATTTTACAAATTTTAGTTAACTTAATTATTACAAATTCTTCCCAAATATTCATTTATTTGATAATCTTCATATTGCATTTGAATCCTCGAGTTTTCTAGTTCTATCAAAAATTTCCTTTTCGAATCTATTGCGTAAATTATTATTCCAGAGGAGTTTTGTGTAACTATAGAAAAATTGAACCCGGCTTTATCATTGAGATTTCCCTCTATTTCTGCATAAATGAAAGTATCTGAAAGGCATTTAATAAATCCTATGAAAACTAATGAAAGATCAAATAAATAATCTCCCTAAAAATTAAGCAACCTGGGATCAGCAAATATAGCTTAATCGATAGCTGGAATAGCATTGCAATGAGATTGATATCTCTGCTATATATGATATATTTATATTCTATTGTCATATTTTGTTTATCTCTTTAGATAATATTATTATTTATAATTTTATTCAAATGCTTCATACATTCCGCCGGTTATGAAAGTGTCCTTGTGGGTTTTGTTTCTAAATATAATGTATAACAGTTGATATAACATGACCAGCTTATGAACATTTGAACTATTATTTAATATTTTTATCGTTTGTTTTCATTGTACGAAATATATAAGATTATAATTATTATAATTATTATTATTACATTATTATTATTATTATTATTATTATTATTATTATTATTATTATTATTATTATTATTATTATTATTATTATTATTATTATTATTATTATTATTATTATTATTATTATTATTATTATTATTATTATTAGTATTAGTATAAAGCAACGGTGGGCAAATGCGGCTCTTCGTTGAGTAAACTGCGGCTCATTGATAATTGAATTTTTGATAATTGAATTTGAAAATTGAATTCGATTTTTTTATTTTGAAATTTTTTCAACTGAATTTCGGATAGCACATAAATCTTGGACACTGAGAATGGCTCTGGTAGGCAACATAAATAGAGAAAACAATTGCACAATGAAAAACTGCCAGACACCGAAAGATATGTGCTTTAGAAAAAACATCGTCTATTGCATCACGTGCAATGTATGCAATGAAATCTACATTGGAAGTACACTCAGGACCTTGCACCAAAGAGTTAGAGAACACCTAGATCCTGGTGGAACATCCTCGATAAGCAAACATTTCCAAGAATGTCAGCCAACAGAGGAAAGAAAAAATATTTCAATCGAAATCATAGCCAATGGAAACATCCAAAAGAAAAATGTCAGAATCAAAGAAGCAATTCTCATCATAAACAGACAGCCAAAGATCAACACTAAAGAAGAAATCAATGAAATCATTAATTTGATCTGTTGTCATTGACTTTGAGAATAACTGACAATATATAAAGAAATTTAAAAAAATATAATAAATTAAAAAGTAATAATTAAAATAATATAGAAAATTTTAGGAAATATACTTTCAAAAGATAGGATTTAAAAATCAAAATTGCCACATTTATTGAAATATTTAAATAGCGTATATAAGTAGTTATTGGAGGCTTTATTTTAAAATATTTTGAAATATTTTATTAGGCTTCTAGAAGCTAATTATAGAAGCTTTATAAAAAAAATTTAAAAATTTTTAGTTTGTGTCATTTTGGAATTTTAAATGGTATTTATTTTATTTTATTTTTAATTTTAATTTTCAATAAAATTTCAAAGATTTTTAATAAAATAATAAAAAAATTCATAAAACGAAGGTATATATTATATTTACAACCAATGAGATTTAAGAGAAAGGAAATTAAAGAAAGATTGAAAGGTATTTTCGGGAAGAACATTGCTAAATTCCAGGAGATTGACAAGGACTATTCTTATAGTCGAAATTTTTTCATTAAATACATTATTTGCAGCAAAAGGCTTAAATTATCATTTTATTGTTTTAAATAATAAATGCTGCTACCAAGAAATCATTACTTTATACCAAGGGTGGGCACGCATGAGTTCAATGAGAGACATTTTCCGAAATTTATTTTTAAAGAGCCACCATAGTGAACTACATATTTTTTTTTATTTCATTAATTTGATTAAAAAAGACTTAAACGCTATTAAAAACAATTATTTCAAAATTTAAGTAACAAACATAAAATATAATAAAAATCCATTAATAAAAGTAATAAAATTTCTTGAATTAACGAAGACTTTTGGTCAAATCTTTGAAATTTGGTGTATACTTTGTTAAGCTGTTCGCAGCAATTCTGTAAGATGCTGATTGGTCAACTGTGAACGATATTTCGACTTCACGAACTTCATTGTGGAGTACAAAGATTCACAACAATATGTTGTACCAAAAATTGAAATTAGACGGCAAGCAGCTTGTTTTAAGTGTGGATATTTTGCCTCTGGTACGAGTTTCCAAAATTCAATTATAGAAGTAACTTTATGGTGCATTTGGAAAGCCTGGTCCTCTTTCATATCTAATAACTCCAATTCCCCAACCGCTTTTTTAACAAGTATTACTTCAGAAATTGGAAATCCATCTTCAATAATATCACAAATAAATGGGTTCACAAAAAATGCAAATGTAGATTTAAAACTTTTCAAATCTTCAAACCTACATTTGAAATCCGCTTGCAATTCTTCCAATTTTTCACTGTATTCGTTTACTTTTTTCTTCTGTGATATCAATTTTATTAGCTTTTATTCGTGGAAAATGATTAAATATTTTCGACCTAAGATCGTTCACAAAAAGCCGAAGTTTAGCTTCAAAACTAAATAACGTTTGTGACAAATCAATAATTATCTTTTCTTTTCCTTGTAAAGCCAAATTTAATATTTGCAAATGTTCCATAATGTCTGTAAGGAACATTAAGTCAGAAAGCCAAGTTTCATTTTCTAATTCTGGGTATGCTATTCCTTTTTCTTTGGTAAATATTATGATAGGATTTAGGAGTTCCACAAAACGGTCCAAAACATTGTAAGTTGACAGCCATCTAACAATACACCATAAGGAGACATCATTGGGCAATTCATCTGTTTCATCATTTAATCTTAATTCTTCTAAAAAGTTTTTAAATTGACGATGTGTTTTGGCATTTGTTCTAATTAAATTCACAATCTTCAAAACAATCTTCCACACATTTTCGTATTTAAAGTACTTCGCTATGAGATGCTCGCGATGAATTATGCATTGAAGAGATAAGAAATGAGGAATATTTGGATCTCTGTTTAAAAGACCAATGAGACCTTGATTTTTCCCCATCATTGCAGGCGCTCCGTCTGTCGCAACACTTACAAGTTTATCACGCGCCAATTCAAACTTGTCCATCACTACATCAAGCGCAGTTTTGACATCGATACCGCGAGTTGTTTCTTTAAGAGCTACTAGGTCTAAAATTTCTTCCTTTACTTTTACGTCAGAAGATACAAAGCGGACAAAACGGCTAATTGTGGAACATCCTGAATGTCAGTAGACTCGTCGAGAGCTAAACTGAATGCTGTACAATTTTTTAAATCACACATCAAATTATTTTCAACATTTTCGCTAATTTGGCCAATTCGACGCGCAGTTGTACGACGTGACATAGGAATACGTGAGATCAATTTATGTAGTTTTGAGTTATCCGGATCCAAAACTTTAATCACTTCTTCAAGTTCTCTTAATAAATTCACCTTCTCCATATGTACGTTTAGCACGAGCTATATTCCAAGCTATCAAAAAACTAGCTTCGTTGGCACTGTCATCTTCTCGACTAAAAGAAGACATTAGTCCTTGTTGGTTTTGAAGCCCTGATTGCAATGACTTAAGTTTTTCTGTTCGCAATTTTGAATTGAGTGGATATTGAATTGATAAGTCTGGATGACTTACTTCATAGTGTCGACGTAAATTGGTTACTTTGTAGTTGGAAATTGTAACTTTACAAATAAGACACAACGATTTACCATTATTGTCAATAAAAAAAAACTTTTCTGTCCATTCTTCTTGAAAAGTTCTATTTTCTTGTTTGTATTTTCGTTTTTTGATGTTTTCTGAGGTCATTGTAATAATAAATTTGAATAACTTATATTACTGAAATTTAAACAAAATAATAAAAAGACATAAATTTAATTTTAATTAATTTAAAATTTTAAAATGCTTCATAAAAAATCTTCTTACCAAATTTTTCAAAAAACACGAATAGAAAACTATACTAAAATATACAAACGACCGCAATATTGTACAAACAAAAATACTAACTAATCAAAATTCACTAAATTTCACTAAATTTATTTTCATTGCTTCTCTCTCGTTGTTATAACAAAGCGCCGCCTACTACAAAATAATTTTAAAAAGCAGTAAAATGTGAAAAACAATGTTTCGTTAATTTTTAACATTTATGAAAATACAATTGCAACAAAAAATTTTTTTTTTAAAAATTCAGTTGAAAAAATTTCAAAATAAAAAATCGAATTCAATTTTCAAATTCAATTATCAAAAATTCAATTATCAATGAGCCGCAGTTTACTCAACGAAGAGCCGCATTTGCCCACCGTTGTAATATCCTATATCGTATTTGAAAATTACTAATAGACTAATTATTATTAGTCACTAATATATTTGAATAAATAAGCTAAAGGTTATTTCATCAATAAAATTATATTTTAGATCTATATTACGATTTATATATATTACAAGAATTTTTATTTCTTCCAATTTCACCACTGATTATTTTATCCATTGAATTGAATAGAGAGTTAAATTAGCATTAGTAGTTATATTTTTTATAATACATATATATATATATATATATATATATATATATATATATATATATATATATATATATATATATATATATATATATATGTGTGTGTGTGTGTGTGTGTGTGTGTATTATAAAAA
>CAUHTR010007747.1:0-44657 GCA_959609185.1 Schmidtea polychroa
ATTTATGACGTCAACTTAATTTTAATTAATCAATTACTTTTTTTACATTTTACAATTGTATTGCCCGAGGACTCTAATATATTTAAAACTAAGAAATTCATCCTTAACTATTCATTTACTAGTCTTTCTGGAAAATATCGATTTTTCAAATTTATAATTAATTCTTCTGCCTCCCTCATCCACCACAACAGAATAAAGACAAGTGAGGAAGATTGTTACTAACAAAATGATACTAACAGAAAGCTTTGAATATCTAATATATAAAATGTCAAGTTGGAATTGATGATGAAGCATAAAAAGTATAATATTTTACTTAAAATGTACACTTACTAAATCAGGCGTGACCAACCAGCAGTCCGTGAAATTCAACAAAATTTGATCAAATATGTTCACAAATCTAATTGGTGATATTTGCTGATATTGTTATGATTTTATGGTGGTGCTATAGTTTTTAGGCATAGATACGCTGAGCGCTTTTGTATCAATTTACATCTGCGAGGCGTTCCTTTCGGAAATGAAATAAACCCCGCGCTTCCTTGATTGATTAAAACCTGTAACATTAACTGCGATGAGGAGATACAAGTATTGATGTCGACTTGAAAAAGTTAACTGAAAGAAAATAGAAACAAATATTTCACTAATTAATTATTTTCAATTGTTTTATTGATTGTTATCATTAACTTCATTATTGTTATTATATTTTACCGCTCCATTGTTAATTTATGAATAATACACTGCGCAGCAAAATGTAATAAGCGATATTTACATCCAATAAAATGAATAATTACTACTAACAAATTATTGTCCAAGTTTTTAATCAAATTTTGGAAAAATTCACTTTCTAAATTATTGTTGGAATTTTTTTTTAAAAATCTAAGTTCTTTTAAATTTTTAAAATATTTATTATATCATTTAATAAATAATTTCAAGATTTAAAGATACACTGAGGCAATTTCCAATAATTTCCGCTTTTATCAACAATTTTTTAACAATTTTTAAGCATTTAATAATAAACAATTAAAACTCTCAAATTTCTTTATCTATTTTCTCAAAATGAAAATGTACTTCAAATAATGGCATCAGAAATCTTTTTCAATTTCATTTTTAAAAAAAATTATTTGATTGAAAGTGGGTGTATTGTTTTTGGGTGGTGTATTTTATCGCTTGTTTGTATATTTGTTTCATTATAGAAATTGCATGCACCATGTTTGAATGTTTCATTAATTTTTTCTACCATTTCTGAATTTTGTAATAAATTGGTAGGTTCAACTGCCAATGAATTTTCAGAACACAAGTAGTTTGTATTTTTTTATAATATACTTTATTTAAATAAACACGGTAAAGACTTTATTTATAAAAATAGTCATTCATACATCTTTTTCACAATATATTTCGATAGCATCACTATCATCGTCAGGTTACCTACATACACGAGGGATGAATAACTATACAATATTGATAATTTATAAACAAATTATTAAATCTATAAGTTTTAAATTATAAATACTAATCAAAACTAATTTTCAAAATATGAGAAGAATATTGGAAGCAGAGAAGACACAGAGGAAGTTCTTAGATGAAAAACTATATTCAATTGGATTGTCGTTGCTTAACATAACTAATGAATTTTGTTTGCAAGTTTGTATTGAATGGTGTATTAAAAATTCTATTTCCTTGTTAAAATCTTTAAGTGATTCGCATGTTAAACTTGAGCAAATTATTTGGTGTTTCTAAATTTAATGTTGAGAATATTGTGATTAATATGAGCAAGATTGTTTAGTCTAATGACGAGTTGCGTATTTTAAAATATGGTCCTAACAATTACATAAGAAATAAGATTGATGAAAATAAATTGCGTGCAAAAATTGAATGTGTTTATTATAATATTTGTAAGTCAAATAATGATATTGATTTACTTAAGGTAAAAAGTATGCTGAGCGTAAGTACGATTGAGTATGTTGATAAAAATAAAAAACAGAATACTATGGATTTTTTGGTACTGAGGAACTTAGCCAAGAAAGATATTAATGTCTCTAAATTTGATGAAGGAAATGGATTAGTGATTTTGGACCATGATGTTTATATGAATAAATTAAATGAAGTACTATCAGGTTCTTAATTTTTAAAAATTTATAAGTTTCGATAAAAAGGGGGATTGCCTAATCTAAAGGATGAAGTAATTGTGAATAATGTGTTGTGTGATTTGGTTAAAAATAATCATATTGATGAAGAGGAAGCAAAATTAATTCATGCAAAAGGTTCACAACCAGCTAATTTATACGGACTTCCAAAAGTTCATAAAGACGGAATACCCATGAGACCTGTTTTATCTATGATTGGAGAAACTCAATATAAAATAGCGAAATATTCGGATGTATTATTAAAACCCTTAATAAAATCTGAGTTTAAATGTAAGGACAGTTTTGAATTTGCATCATGTATAGGACAATCGAATAAAAATAATGTTGGTGAGTATGATTCGTTTGATGTATATAGTTTATTTACTAATGTCCCATTGAAAGAAACAACCGATTTATGTTGTGAATTATGGAATTAAAATATTGATGCGCATGATATGTGTGATCGAATTGCATTTAAGAAGCTTTTAGAGCTTGCGACTTCCAAAGTTAATTTTCTTTTTAATAATGAATGGTATGAACAAATTGATGGGGTTGCTATGGGTTCTCTTTTAGCACTAACGATGGTGTCAATATTTTTGGCAAGTTTAGAGAAGACAATTGCTTGTTTTCAATATGAAAAGCCAATTGTGTATAAAAGGTATGTTTATGATATTTAAAAATAATGAACATGTGAAACCATTTTTGCATTACATGAATGGATTGCATAAGAACATTGTATTCAAATGTGAAACTGAGAAGGATTCATCCATATCGTTTCTTGACTTGTTAATTAAACTTAAAGATGAAAAATATGAGACTGAGATTTATAGAAAAGCAACAGATTGGTGGGTTACAGGTTGTTGAGATGTTGTTATGTGTGTTATGTTTAAGTATTAGTTTAATGTATGATAGTGTGTGTAAACGAAATTGTAAGAGCCCAGCCGAGTCACCAGTAAATAAACTGTCTCGGGACAGCTGGGGTGAATGTATGTAAGTTACAGAAAATTATGATATACAAATGAGTAGAAACGATGATAATATAAAATTACAACGAAACCATATAACTACAACTTTTATTAAATATAAAATTAATTAATTAAGCGACCTTGTCATTATTTCTTTTTCTCCGACAAGAAATTTATTCTGGTTAGTTTGGATATAATTACTGATTAGTTTTTCCGGTTATTTGGATATGATTACTGATTAAATATTCCGGTTATTTGGATACAATTACTGATTGAATGTTCCAGTTATTTGAATATAATTACTGATTGAAAGTATACAAGTTATCCGAAAAATTTTTAATTAACGTTATTGAATGTTCTTTTAAATTTAATTTTTGTCAATTTTTTTATAGTCATAATTTACCATAGTAAATTATCGCTATATAGTTTTTATTTCATTTTCCAGTGCGACCTACGCTCAACAAAATAACAAGGCGTCATAAAACCTTGTTTAAAAATAAATAAAATATATAACTGTACATTACACAGGTAATCAAACATTTTACCCTTTCGTGCTGTTTCCAGCGTAACCCAGAATACAAACGATTGCTTTCTCCGCTCTATACCCGTTGAGTGATCAACGTTGGTACTGTATCAAGAGAGTGAGTGCTCGCAAGAAGTGAGCGCACTACTTGCATTGTCGGGTACTTTTTAGGTTCACGGACTATCGATAGAAGATATGGGTCCTATTTGCTCTCGTCCCTTAACATGATTGTTTTCCAAAATATCCCCTTCGTTATCTCATCAACCAGACATCAAACATACATTACACAATTACATCAAATTCTTTATTTTATACACGTATTTACAAGTCACTTTACACTTGGGACGATTCTTGATCCATCAGCATTTTCTGTTCGTTTACTAGGAGTTTCTTTAGCCTCTCCTGGGTATTGCGTCCAATTCGTTTGCGCCTGGGTTTACTAGTCTGAGCCGGTGGATAGATTTCAGCTAGTTCGGTTGACAGAGGTCGGATCCGTTCAGTCAGCACCGTGTCGATGACCCGCTGGTTGAGTTTGGTCTCTAGAACGCGCACTTGGATCTTCAGAGCGCGAAATTCAGTCTGGTCCTGGGCTGCTTGGGATTGGAGCTGTTGAATTAGCGCCAACCGTTTCTTCCTTTCGGCAGGGCTCCTGGTAAGCTCCTGGCACCGTCCTTTGAATTTTGAGATCCTGGCCTGGAGTCCTTCCACTTGCTGTTGGGCTTGCTCCCTGTCCTTCTGCACATTTTCTAGGAGTCAGAACACTAGAAATACAATAATAACATAAATTTCTGGTTCCTAATTTTGGAATTGTCGCTTATAATTATACGATGAATAACAAACCGGTGATAATCATTTTATACAAAATTTATATTTATAATCTATACTTTAGGTCCACCGCAGGGACTCAAGCCCCTCGAGAACGACAGCTATCCTCGCACGAGAGACATAGGTATCGCAGTAGGAATATATAACATCAATGCAAATCTTTCTATCAGAAAACGCTGAGCAACTGATTCAGCTTGTAGTTTCAAATAAATTTAATTAAATCATCTTGTCTTGATTTAATATTGAATGTAATTGTTATTTCTAAGATATTTATTTCAAACTAGTCCGAGTACCTGCTATCACCAGAGATCATGAAACTTATTTGGTTATGCCTTTCAATTCCTTTCATTTGATAAATTATACATCTGAAGTATTTGATTTCCTAGATTATATTTAATACTTATAGAGTATGTTTAATACTTAGTTAATGTTTTGTTCTCTCCCATTTTATATATTATTGCATAGTGATCACAATAACATTAGCAATTGAAATGGGCAAGTTCAGCGTATAGGGAATTTAGCTAGAATGTTCTCATCATCCTATAACCTGGAGGGTATGTATGAAAACACAAATTATACCTTTATAAGGCTATTATATATACATACATACATATATAGACATATACACGCCCCCACACATATACATACATACTTATATATACCCATATACATAATTAAAGTTATTAATATTGATCTCGTTCCCAACTATTATATTATCTGGGGGGGGGTGTTACTAAAAATAGACTTTAGTGATTTTCTTTAAGATAATTGGGGGAAAGTGTTTTATAATTAAATTCGTCATTAGAGGGAATCCTAAAATCGATATTATAATATACCTAAATGAATTACCGAATCCACAATAGAATAAATGGTATTAATGGCATGTATTATTCAATTGGTAGCGGCGCCCTACCACGACTATCATATAACCTGATGGGGAAAAAAATTTAATTTATAAATTTTAATTTTTTAGGTTATATATATAATTAATATAGTCTAATATAATTAATAGTACTAATAATTAATTAATTAATAATTAATTAATACAGTCTAAATTGGTACTGTTGTTATTAGTTTAGCTAGTATACAACTTGAGGGTGGTTATTTAGGAAAATTGTGAATTATTCTTTCTAAGTTGACCAAATATTTATATATATAATATTAGATTATTATTATAAGTGTTGTTTTCGACTATTCTGTAACATAAGGGGTAGTTAGGAAAAATTATAAATTTTTCTTTTTATAGTATATAGTATTAATATTAACTTTGTTTTTCCTATTATACGGACTTAGGAGAGGGTAGTTAGGTAAAATTTAATACGTATGTTTGTTAGTAAATCTCAAACTCCTGTTGGATTGTGTACAGACCTCGTTTATCAATTCCCATGTAATGGGTGTAATGCCTCATACATTGGAGAGACTTCCCGTGATTTCTGCACTCAAGTGCAAGAACATTTTCAACCAAAGGGAGTGTCCAATATTAAGGATCATAATAAAGGTTGTATGAAAGAATTAGGAATGTCTGATGTTAAAATCTTATCAAAAAATTCTGATAATTGTTATGGGCGTGTGATATGTGAAGCATTAATGATAAGAACTTTTAATCCTAAAATTAATGTGCAGAATGCAGCGAATACGTGTGTGTTGAATGTTTTTAATTAAGTTTTTGATTGTTGATTTATTTTGAATAATTGTTATGTTAAAAAATAATTAAAATAATGTTATTTTAAAGAATTTTTAAAAATAAATAGTGTTTGTTTTAAAAATAATTATTTATAAAATTAGTATTTATAATTTAAAACTTATAGGTTTAATAATTTGTTTATAAATTATCAATATCGTGTATGTAAGAAACCTGACAATGATAGTGATGCTGTCGAAATATACTGCGTAGTCACTATAAAAAAGCTGCATTATAATCAACGTTTCCTCTAAGTTGCGTGCGTGCGCTGCTGCGCAGTTATCACAAGCTATCGCGACGATAAAACTTTTTTATTATTGGAATGTAATTTGAAGAAAATAAAAACAAATGAAATTGAAATTAACATCAACTACGAATGTTAAGTCACCACATTTTGTATTAGTGTAAAAGTGATGTTGCACTTGCACAGTTGGTGGTTTGTCCTGCTCAACCTTTTGGTTTTTCACACAGAAACCCTCTCGTCTTACAGGGAACGTTGATTATTGATACATTTTCAATGCGGCTCACAATCATTTGGGTTGATTAGACTTCTATATTAAAAATATCAAATTATTATTTTTATATAAATTAACATAAACATTAACATATAAATTACTGACAAATTTTCAGTAGGTAGTTAAGTTAAATATATATTTTTTTTTAATTTTATTTAAAATATTTCCCATTTGAAATTATTAATCAAGCCTTTATTGTGATCAATAGTCAATATTTATCATATTAGTAAATTCGATAAAAATTGATTAATTTGAAAACAATTAAAACAAATGCAAATAAAAAATTGATATTTAATAAAAATTGATTGACTAATTTAATAATAAATAATTGTTATTCCTGATCAAAGAAAATGAAAAGGAAAATTAAAATTAAAATTTTTAAAACGGACAATCAGTGCGCCCATGTCATTTAAAGGCACATTTAAACAACATGGAAGATAAAAATTGTGATAATAGATATAGGTAAAAGATTATTATTTGTTTGAAATGGTCCCAGAGATAAGTTTGTCATGAAATCAAATATTAATTATTTGAAATGCTGGAGAACGAGCATATTGACGGAACTTTTTGGTAGTTGGTAGTTTTCCAATTCTGAGATGAATTCCTGATCGAAATAGTCTTCAAATTCATTAAGGTGCCGGGAGATCTTGTCATCGACATCTTCTTCCATGAAATATTCATCCATTGACGAAGAGAAATTGCTACTTACATTTCTATTTGTTCCGATATTTGTATAAAATTGAGGAGGAAGGTTTCTGTAGTTTGGTTTTGTATCTTGACACCCGTCAGGAGATACCCTTATTTGAGAATCGTTGACGTAATCAAGAGATGCCAAATCTTTCTCATAAATGCAATTCAAAAATGAATCGGTTTTTTTCTTCGGTCTAGGTGGGACAGGCGGAGGCTTAGCTGTATCGTTACGTGTAACGGATTGTTTGTAAATTTTCATTCCAGCTGGGGATTTGGAGGATTCGTTTGTTTTCACTTTACATGATTTTGGTGATGAAACGCTCTTTGGGGGTTTCCTGTTGATGATTTCTTTAGAATTGCTGCCGGTGCTGATTCCTGATTGTGTAACTATTTTGGTATGAGTTTCTGATTTTTGGATAATTTGTTTGTCTTTTGACTTTCTTGCTTCACATAATCTTTGTGAACTTGAACTGGGTACACCTGATGATTTGGGTCGTACTCGAGGAGGCACTATACGGCTTTGTTTTGATGATTTAATCTAAAGATTGATTTAGTTATTCAAAGTTCTCAAAATAAATTACTTCAATTTTACGTTCTCTCTCGGACACGTGTTCAATAAGTGGAGGAAGAGATGAGATATGTCGGGATTCACTCTGAAATAGAGATTAATTTATTCTTTTGTTTTCAATATATTTTTCACATGACATTTAATATGAGACACATTTTATGTGTTTCTTTGGCTAGTCAAGGAGACTTTAATTTTTGAAATAATTATAATAAAATAAATTATTATTTTTATTTTATTAAAAATAATTAATTTATAATTTAATAATAATATTAGTTATATCTTTAATTTGGAATATTTTAATTTAATTTATTATTATTATTATTATGATTATTATTATTATTATTATTATTATTATTATTATTATTATTATTATTATTATTATTATTATTATTATTAATTTAATTTAATTTAAAATTGATAAAGACTTTAGTCTGATAAAAATGATAAAAAATTGCAAAATTGCAAAATTGTTTATCAATGATGAAAAGGAGAAAGGATTTTACGAATTATTTAATGATTTAAAAATATTAAAGTACTAATTTATTTGTCGGGGATACAGGGGAAAGTAGAATGTGAAATTCATAGAACCTTATGCACTCGACTTTATATATAAAATCACTTGAAAAAGGCAGTGCCGAAAATTCGTGAATATCAAAAACATCGATATATATTTACTGATTCATAATCAAGCTTTATAATAAATACAATTTCAATGGTGAAATTTGAAAAAAGTTCTTATAATAATAATAATAATAATAATAATAATAATAATAATAATAATAATAATAATAATAATAATAATAATAATAATAATAATAATAATAATAATAATAATAATAATAATAATAATAATAATAATAATAATAATAATAATAATAATAATAATAATAATAATAATAATAATAATAATAATAATAATAATAATAATTTTAATATTTGACTGTCATTTAATAAGTTTTCTGTAGTTTAAATATTCATGCATTTTTTCTTGTTTGTTTACTGACCCTAATGATTTAGTAAAAGAGTGTCTTGAAAGTGTCCAGAACCAATTCTCTAGCTTGAAACTTGGAATAGTTAACGTTCCATTATCGCATCTTTTCTTTTATGAAAGTTTTTGTTTTAAATATTAAGACATGTTTGCGAAATGAAATGAATTTTTTTTTAATTTTTGAATGTAAAATCAAAACCTGAAAAATCTTCAACAATTTTTAAATTCACAAAGTAGTTATTATAAGAGAAATTTCTTTATCATTTCTAAATTAAAAAGTTTTCCAATTTATTGTTTTACAAAAATTCAAAATAATATATGTAAATATTATTCACTGTCAATAAAATGAAAAATAATAAAATTGAGAAGGGAATAGAAACAAAAAAATATGAATATCTTTTTTTTATAATATTCTTTATCTAGATTTAAAATTTGTATTTAAAAAATAAATCAAATAAAAGAAAATAGAAAAAATTATAATTCACTTTAACAAACTAATCAAGAATCAACAAATTAAGAGAATGGATATTTTATTTGCTTCTTCCCTAGAGTTAAGTATTAGATGATAATCACTAATGTAGACATTTTACTTTTTGCTTATATTACATATTTACCTTTTACCACCCAAACTGAGAACTTATGAAGTTATCAATGAATTATTGAAATTAAAAAATTTTTTTTTTCATTTATTAGAAAATAAAAATTTCAAAGTAAACGAAAAATCATGATAGAAATAAACAATTCAAAGCATATGAACATCTTTCTCGGGAATTTAGTGAAAAAGTCACTTTGGGACTTGAAAAATCAAAAAACCTAAAGTAAAGTGCTTGGAAAATATTGACGAGCAATTTGAAAATTGGCCAAATATTTATTCAACAAATTCATATTTTTCTAAAATTCCAGTTATTATGAAAATAAATTTGTCTTGTTCATTATAAAAAAAAATCACGAGCATGTGGTGGATGATTAAATGCCCGACAAGCTGGTATGCAAACACAGTAAATATTTATCAGCTGTCCTTTTGACGGCATTAACTTTGATCGGATCACCTGTTCAATTATATATTCTCAAAATCATAAACAAAATGCCAAATTCTTTAATGATGATGATAATAATAATAATAATAATAATAATAATAATAATAATAATAATAATAATAATAATAATAATAATAATAATAATAATAATAATAATAATAATAATAATAATAATAATAATATTATATTATTATTATTATTATTATTATAAGAACTTTTATTTCTTCCAATTTCACCACTGATTATTTTTTCCATTGAATTTATTATAAAGAGAGTTTGAAGACTATAAATCAGTAATATGTCGATGTTTGTTGATACTCACTGCCTTTTTCAAGTGAATTTTGATTGTTTTTATTATTATTATTATTTTCAGTAAAATTTTGATTTTTTAGTTACTTTGGATTTGTTTATTTACATTACGAAGCAACAATTAATAAAGACAAAGCCAAAAATTTGTGTTGCATAGAATTTAAATTTCCATCTTTTGTTAAATTGGATGAAAATAAATAAAATATTATTATTATTATTATTATTATTATTATTATTATTATTATTATTATTATCATAATCTTATTTTATTTTATTTTATTTTTTATATTTTTACAAGCATCCTATTTATTTACACTTCAATAAAAATAGGATTCAACAGAGATTTAGAAATTTTCTTTGAAAATCAGAATATAATTATTGTTTTTAAAGAAATTTGATTGACATACTGCTGAAGATTGTTTAATTATTTTTTGGAATGAAAATCCAATTTATCCCAAATTGGTTATCTGATTGTAAAAATGGTTTCCTATTACTAGTTCTAAATATTATTTATTTTAACTAGTTATTTCATAAAGAAAAATAAAACATTTGTATTAAATGCAAAATTCATATTTTTTAATGATCCATTCCAGTGTGAAAATCAACCAGTTGCCTGAATTTCACCAAATTTAATGTTTTATTTCTTATTGAATATAATGATGTTAAAACTGTTATAATTAAAGAATTGTAAAGTGTATATTTCCATAATTCATTTTATAAATACAAATAAATATAAGAGCTATGATATTGGATCTATTAATGAAATCAACATCACAAAAATTAAACCAGAAATTGGCAGTCAGGTTTATAAAGGACCCTGAACAGAGTTGATGAGATTGGTTTCAGATGATAGCAAACTGAGAAATGAATTCTGGCTCACAGAGGGATAGTGAAGCGAGGAATACAAATGAGGGTAAATATATTTATAGAATGATGGAATATTAGAGGTAATGGTAAAGGGTACCTTCCAAGGATGTAAATCTCTCGAACAATCCAGATATTCAGATTTAAACAAATATTCAACGGCAATAATTAATTTTTTAAGAATGGCTATTTTATATTTTATTAGTGTTATAGAAATTCTGATGAATTACGTTTTAAAAAGAGAACTATTTATTCGCTATGTATTTTTTACTAAACGCTATGTATTTTATGAACACTTTCTATGTAGATAAATACACGGTATCAGTAGAGTAAAACACTTCTTTGTTAATTAATTAATTCTAGATATTTAATACATTCGCTAAGTAATTAATTAAAAACTATGTAAAATAAATAAATGCCAAGTCAAGAAAACAAGTTATAAGTAAAATAAAAAAAGCGATATGTCAATTAATAAAATCCATCAATAAATCTTAATTTTTTCTGATTTAATTTATTATTCAAGTTTCTGAATATTTATAAGCCCAAATATTTATTTATTATAAACAAAATTAAAACAAATACTGAACTTATAATGGCTAATAATTTGCAGAAGTTGAAGATTATCAGTCTGATCTTGAGTTTGATGTTGAAGTTACTAGTTTAAAGAACCCACGAGCCAAAAAAGTGTCCAAAGTTTGGACTCATGAAAAAGTATTTAAAAGTGCTGAAGAAGCAAAAAATGCAATTAAAGAAGAAAACTATTTACTTGGTAGTTAAGCACAGTAGTTTACTTCAGTTACAAAACAATCAATCGACACAGCATTATGGACACAGTCTTATCAATGGGCTAAAGAAAGCAAAGCAATTCTTTCGGTGCCCCAAGAACAGTCGACAAACTACTATGTTTCAGCTAGTGACGCAACTATAACTCAAGAAGACATTGGCAAAGTTGAAAAAATGCGCTGGACAACATTCGATCAATTTACGAAGCGAGCTTTTACTGTCTGGCGCATTAATTTACCAAACGATAAAGCCGACGGTCAGTGCAATTGTCCAGCATTTTTTAAAAAATTTATTTGCAAGCATGTTGTCGGCATTTCAATCAGACTTAAATATTGCAAAGTACCGGCAATAGCTAAGAATACTTCAATTGGAAGTAAACTACCAAGAGGAAGACCAACTAAAGCTAAAAAAGCCTTATTAAAACAATAATTTCAAATATTTTTATAATAATAAAATAATTAAATACCTAATGAATTCTATTTTTTTACTTATATAATTAATATAATACTTAGCATTTTATAAATATTTACTTAGAAAAAAATACATAAAGGCACTAATAAAATACATGGCGTTTAGTAAAAAATACATAGCGAATAAATAGGAGCCTTTTAAAAATTTATGAAGTTTTTTTTAAAATTAAATAAATACTTCCAGTATAAAAGATTTAAAATGTGATTGTAATTTTAAATATGTATGAATTAATGATTGCAAAATATGCGAAATTATAAAATTAAATATTTCTATGAATCACAACTCTAAAATTAAAAGTTTAGGAATTTTTTTTAAATGATATATCTATTATATTACTTGAAATTTGTCTTGTTATTAAAATTTAAATATAAATTAAATACAATTCTATTACAACAAACCATTACAATATTTTATCCTTTATTTCATATCCCACTTTTATTTGTATCTTTTAGTATGGGATATATTTTATATGAATTATATATGTATAAATATATAGATGTATTACAAATATATATTTACAATTAGATAATTATTAAAGTCGGTGTTTTTGACAAATGTTCTGTAAAACAATTATATAAAAAACACAATGTATATTTGTAATCAAATTCGTATCATTTACAATTTACAAAACTCCGAATATCACAATACAATCCCTATTCTGACTATTCAATAAGTCTCGCTTTAACCTCCTTGGTTCTGCACCTTCTGCAACAATAATCACCTTTTTTATTTACTCCTTTGACTTAACTTGATTCCTTTATTACCTTTTCCGCTAGTTTTATTTTATATCTTTAGTTTTTCAATTTTAGTCTACTGTCGCTTTCTTCTTTCCTACTTGAGGCAAAATTCCAATTGCTTCTGAATTTGAGCTCCTTTATATAGTTGAAATAATCGCCTTGATTAATGGTATTTCAACTATACCGTCTCCTTTTGTCAAGCTTTGCCTCGAGGCCTTTTCACCTTTTGTCTTTAGTCTCCCTTGCGATAATATCTTTCCCGCTTTTCAATTACTCATGTTGTCATGATAATGGCTTTCCAAAATCCACTTTATTTACATTTCTATCTGTTTACTTAACTTGAGTTTTCCTTAATTAATTAACGATTTTCTGTTTTGTACGTTTTCTAGCATTTCGACCCTTTCTGAACATATTCTGATGAATCCGTTCTCGCCATGATCTTTCCAATCATCTCATTTGCATCTAACCCGCATTTCAAATTTTAATTCGATAATTTGTCGATTTTTTGAATTTTCCAATATTCCATCATTTTAAATTTAACAACCCCAACACATGAAAAAACAGTTTGATAAAGCATTTTAAATAAATAATGTAGATAAAAGATATTAAATAATAATGATTTGTAAGTAAAAATAATAACCTAAATTAGTTATATATATTCTTTTAGCACGAATTATTTGTTCAAACACGATTTCAAAAATAATTTTATATTTAAAAAAATATAAAAATTTTGTTTTTATTGACGACTTCCATAAATAGATATATTGGTTATTGATAAATATTTAGATGATGAAAATCTGATTGAAGTTATAATAAATGACGGAAGTTGTGTGAACCAGAATAACGACTACGAAGATGAGGCAGACATTCATAAATACTTGAAATTCCCTACGAATATGTAACATTCTTTTCTTTCTTATGATACGGACATATGACGTACTTTGAAATTGCTATGGAAACTGCATATTTGTATGGTTGGGTAATAAGGACTGTATAAGAAGCTAACTAAACCAAAAAATAATCAACCATAAAAAAACATGGATTTTGGAACTCTCTTATTTCACTCTCTTAATTTCAACATATTTTAGATATAATTACCTCTTTAATAATTTCTCTTATAATAATCTCTTTAATCCGAAATTAATCAATAGATAAGAATTTATATTGAAACTAGATGTTGTACCCGGCTTCGCGCGAGTTTACATTTATTATAATAATTCATTTAAATTAATTTTTTGTTTAATGATGTTATCACGTTCCAATATTAATTTTATAACAGCTTCAATTCCATGTTTAATTCACAATAACAAAAGCTTTCAAAATAAATTTCGATTTGTAAAATCGAAAACGCACTCCAATTTAAATCGAAAAATAACTGGCAATATTTTTCCAATTGCAAACTGGTTCACTAATCAAATAAAATTCAAATTCTCCATGTTTAAATTCTGTTTTGAAAACTTTTGACTAAATTATATTACTTTCAACTGCAAGTAGCAATCAGGTCAAAATCCAATATTTCATTATTTTAAGTATAAAACAAAGTCGAAATTCAAAATAATCGGCCGTTTGCCTCAGTTAGGGACGAAAGAAATCGAGGTTAGGTTTAAAGGAAAATTAAGAGACAAGAAGACAAGGGGTAGGGAAACGGTAATTGAAGAAATAAAAAGGAGTATTGTTAGACGATAAAAAGGGAAAGAGTAAAAGATTAAAGGAAACAAAAAAACAAAACGTAAAGAATTGAATCAAAGAAATCAGAGAATCAGAATAAAGAGTAGCATTAAAGGAAAATAAGAACATTAAAAGGTAATTTTTGTTGTGAATCACATATAGTCTAGATATCCCGCAGCGGATCTTGATCGAGTAATTGAGAAATAAAATTGTTTGCATATCTGGTGAATTGTAAAAAATTATAATAAAACAAATATACGTTGGGTAGTTGGGTAGCAGGAAATGGGTTATAAGGGATGTTTCTCGTCCTATGAAATATTCTGAAAAATCAACATTGGCATCCCATTTGAATGATTTTAACCCGTCAATTATTTATAAAATCTGTATTATATAATATTTTACTGTTTTAGATATATTATTCACCATTTGAGCCTGTTCTGATTGTATAGAAAATAAATCAATGCACAAATTGTGTGTATATTTAGGGATATATTTCGTATTTCTCACTTGGTTCTGATTGGACGCTACTAATAAATATGCGTACATATATCGGGCAGTGTATATATTTATCTGCTACTTAATGGCAGACAATGGCATGATATTAAATTGTCAAAATAAAAAATTACTTTTATTGATTTGTTGGAATAACCGTGATTGATTATCCGTTTAATCGGCACAGTTTTATTGGAAGCAAATAAAGAAGGAAGCTCGTCATCTTCCAAATCAGAATCAATGCAAAATCGAGTTCCGTACAGCTCTGTATCTGAGAATACCTGGGTTTCTTCATCTTCTAATAAATGAGATTCTCTTTGTTTGTGCTGTTTTTCTCGAAGATTTCTATTGTAAAGCTGAGTTTCTAAGTCAACACTGTAGCGCACTGTTATTGTCACGCTTGATTGCAACAATTGAAATATTCTTTTTGATCTACCATGTGATTTTTGTAGGTGTTTCGTCAGTATGAAATATCGCTTTTTTTTGTCTCTAAATTGAAATAATTTCATTATTACTTTTTCAGAATTGAACACAATAATACTAATAGTAATATGATTAAGTAACAATACGTGAAAGATCTATTAGAGAAAAGCATATATATACCACATGCGTGTCTACAGCACATGTAGTATTAAGTAATTATTGGGATAAAAAATAAACAATGATATAGTATGAAGACCCAGACAATCAAGGTAATTAATCAAACATACAGTCTTTCATATATATTAACTATACAGGTTTACATAACATAATATAAGGATCAAGACAATCAAATATCTTAATTTAATGACATCATATTAATAATTTGCAATTATTATCAACAATATTATGAAAAGTTATAATAATATTCAAATATTTTAGATTTTCAATCAACGTGTGCACAGAATTATTATGGGAGCATTAAGCTTTTCAATCTAATATTGTGAAGCCTAGTTCATTTATAAATAACCTCATTTCGGCAGTCCAGTTCATTTGTAAACGTCGTTCGTCTCAAACTGAAAAGTTTGGAATCTATGATTTGAATTATCTATATAACATTCTCAGTTTCACTCAATTTTTCGTGCCATTCGATTTCACGGGTAAATTATACGATCACTTTTTATGATTTTTTAATTATGAACCGTTTTTACACCATAATAATTAAAGAATACCATGACAAAATAACATAGGCAAAAAATGTATTTTCCTTTCAAAACATATTAAATTCAAGAAATTCTGTCGAGTAGCATATTACTTGTCACGTAAGAAGTCGGAGTTCATGGCATACTTTTTAAGAGCTCAGCATCTCCCTACTAGAGCTATGTACACCTGTGTTTATTAATTTTGATTTTGGAAAACTTAAATGAAATCTATGATGTGTTACTATGACTTCCTACAGAGGAAAACTAATTAAAATGGATGTTAAAATATTTGTACATTGCTTATAAAAAATAAACACTAAATATATTAAACACGCACGCACCCATAGATATTATATATAGTATGCAGTAACAAATTGATACAAACAGACCGCAAATAAAATTAAATGATTTATTAATATAATACGATATATTATTCAATATACGATATATTAGATCAAAAGGTTTCAACTAACAACTAAATGAAAATAATAATATTCAAACAAATTAACAACTAATAATCGTAATCAAACAGTATCAAAAAGTTATAATAATATTCAAAATTGATGCACGAGTTCTGAACACAGACATACTGAAGTTGGTGACTTATTAGTCAAAGATATTGTAATAAAATTTTAAAAAACATTTTTTTAATCAAATAAAAATTATTTAATTTTAAAAAACACACAGAATTGTTAACATTCTCATACAAAATGTTTTTTTTAAATTTGTGTAAAAAATTAATTTAACTTAAATTTAAAATTTAAAAACTAAAATTTGTTTTTATAGAAAAATTTAACAATCAACAATATTATCCCAAATATTAAATATACAAGTTAAATTATTTAAATATTTAAATAATACATTCACAATTACTGTAGACTGGGCACTTTGAATATTAATTATAGGATTTAAAGATCTAATTAACACGTTACTCATTCCCAGTAATTACTCAAGCTCTTCGACAAGATCTTAAAATCATCAATACTTATTTTTTTACTGGTACACTTCCTAAAATTATCACTAATGTGAATCAATTCATTCGGTTGGCAGTGCGCAAGAACTCGAGTGCAGAGATGACGAGCAGTCTCTCCAATGTATATGGCATTACACCCATTTCATGAAAATTGATGCACGAGTTCTGAACACAGACAAACTGGAGTTGGTGACTTATTAGTGAACATGCTACCAACCTCGTAAGACATTGAAACAACCCTAAATATAGTCTTATCTATATGTTTCAGGATCTTATGCTTGAACTCTCTGAAACTCTCTTATTATTATTATATTAATATAAAACTCACGAGAATTCGGATATTGGTTTGTGAGAAGAATCGGAAATTGTCAACAATGTTCCAGTGATATTCATAGTTCCGTCATGTGATGTCGAATAATAGCCATCATCCTTCTGAGAATGCATTTGGGGGCTACTTGAAATAGATTGATATTTGAAGCAAGAACACTTATTTATGTTATCAGATTGTAAGATTTCACTTTTATCAACACTGCTCGTTCTTGTTTCACAACTGTCATTCCTGAGATGAGGTGTTACATTGACTGTTTCACTGGGTTCTTCGGTTGATAGAATGGATCTGACTGACAAATCGGTCAAAGGTAAAGTGTTCAGTGATTCACTGTAGGTGGTGAAATCAATCTTATAATAATCCTTGCCTTTATCAAAATTTAACACTTCACCGCTTGGTTCTGAACTCTAAATGTGTACAATGACTAGATTATTTTGAATCATTGTAAGATTTATTAAAATGTTGCAATATGTTACAATATAGTAGAAATATCCGATTTAGTATTATTAGTGTTGTGAGGATATAATTTAATTAATTAATTATTAAATTAATTAATTAGTATTTTTAACAATTTAATAAATAACCAATTAATTAAAGATTGTGTGAATGAATATTGTTGTGTGATGCGGTTTGTCGAATTCCTTATAATTTTTAGTTTAAATATTTATTATGAAGATTATTATTTGAATTAATAAATTTTAGCTGTAATTTGATTTTTAATGATATCTTAAATACAAAAATCCCAGTAGCTAATATGGCAACCACTATGGCGAACTTTATCAACCACCAGAAAACGATGAAATTGGTACGGTGATCCGTCTAAAGTTCCCAGGATAAAACGGCCCCGTCAAAAGGGCCCCCGCCAATGTTACTATTTTTCTATTTTAAACCGCACCGCCACATATTCTCTTCCTGACAAGCCTGATACATCCAAGATTGATAGAATTCATGCCAAATTTACTATTCCGGCCTCTCCTGGTCCATATGAAATTTCAACTACTCCCTGCCAAAACCATTCCATGGTACTATATGCATTTGTAATAACAAACGTATGGAACCTATTTTAAACAGTCCAAATCGTTTGTAGCCAGAGACAGGTAGGCATTATTTTGGCATTTACCAGTTGACGCTTAAAAAGTCACAGATGACGTCGTTTTGAAGTCAACTTACATAAAAATATTTCTATCTACGCGGTCCTATTCGCGGGGGCCTTTTTGACAAGGGTCGCTTTTGCCAAGGGCCCTTATATCAGAAGTCCTTTTGTCGGGGACCGTTTTGCCAAAGACCTTTTTGTCAGAGACCCTTTTGCCGGGGGCCGTAATATCGGGGCCTTTTTGACGGGTACCAATTGGTACAGGTGTTGAAAGTTTATTCAAGAATGTGAGAAATCTTTTGACCTAATTGGCAATTCCAGAAAAATATCGAGATAATTTGTCAAAGCAGTTTTATCGACAAATTCAACGAAAATGTTTCAAGCTACAGAAATAAATAAATGTTATGCAGATCAATTAAGAGAAGCTTTTGAAAAACCAATGAATTTAATTTATGATTTAAAAGAAGCTCTTTAATATTTCCAAAGAAATGAAATTGCTTTGATTTTTGAAAATGAAACTGAAAAATTGGCAGAGCAAATTCCCAAACATAAATTTAATAAGGAAAAATTAAATCCGGATATTTCAGACATGAATGCTTTGAGTTGCGATAAAATAGGATCCGGCGATATCAAGAACCAGTCTCAGCAGTTTAAAGATATAATAGGAATGATAGTCAATGCCCAAAAGGATATGCTCCATCACGAGAAGAGATGAATGAAGCGCTTTAATAAATTTAAGTAATGTATTGAATAAGGAAAGTTTGATTGAGACGAGTGATGATTGTTTTGAATGAAATGAATGATGAAAAATGTAAATTTTTTGATAATAATAATAATAATAATAATAATAATAATAATAATAATAATAATAATAATAATAATAATAATAATAATAATAATAATAATAATAATAATAATAATAATAATAATAATAATAATAATAATAATAATAATAATAATAATAATAATAATAATAATAATAATAATTGTAATAGTTTGCCTGATCTAAATATATACAGTGATTGGTGTATTGATAAATGGAGAATGAGTGATTTAAGATATAATAATGGACTTAATTTAAATTTAGATGTTTATATTCTTATTAATAAAATACCTCACTTAATAATATAATTAAATCATCAGTTCTTTCGATATACAATTATAGTATTGAATTTTGTTGTTTATTAGACACCTCAGTGACAGTACGTATTTTACACTTATTAAAGAAATATCCACAATTGAGAGGATATGTAGCCATAAATACAGAAATATTTGGCGTAAACCACATTCTTAGAGAATCCTGCAAATGGAAATTATCTAGAAATTGTCTCAAATAAAATAAAAAATAATATTTTGTCAGTTAAATGTAATAATCTTTTTGCTAAAACTATTTTTCCCATATAGGGATTAAACCCCGAATTATCGAATACCCGAACTTTGTGTTAGGGATATTTCCTTGTAGTAAAAGTTAAATGAAATTGCAAATTGATATTTTGATGTCAAAATTTTTGAGAACATTTGGATACAATTTCCAAGGAATGATTACCAATTCGGTACATAAATGATCTAGGAAGGCATCTACGGTTGGGATATTATGTAGCGATTTTTAACATATTTATTAATAATTTGATAGCATTAAAAGTTTTCATAGACAAATTCGAACTAAACTTTAATTCAGAGAAATTTTTCGGTTAGTAAGTTGTTGGGGAACAAATTCGTTGTTTATAATAAGGTGTTTGTAAACAAGTTTCAGTAAATATTATTGTCAAGTTTGCTATTCGCTAGCAGATTTTATGTAGTTATAAACTTTGTTAATTTATTTGAGAAAAATTGTGGTATAGATTCAATGTCATTTTAATATAAGAAATCTCAAATAGGAATTTTTCCTAAAAATTATTTTTTGAATATTATTTAAATCAGTGATGCGCAAACTTTTTCGTACTGCGACCCGCTTTTTTAAATAAAAAATTATTTGACCCCACCTAGCAAAATTTATTGAAAAAATTATAAAAAACTCTTTTCAATTAAAATTTTTAATAAATGTAATTATACAAAATTTAAGGAACATTTTTATTAGACATTTCAAAATGATAAAACCAATTTTTTCGACTCCTCTGGAATTTTTAGCGATCAACAATTTGATCACCACTGGTCTAAATCATAGGTTAGGAACCTTTTTCAACTTTCAAGTTAAAATTTTCAAAAAGTCGATATTAATTAAAATTAAATATTTTTTTATAAAAGGATTTTTGAAAATCTTTTAAATTGTTGAAAAAACAATTAATTATTATAAAAATTATTATATCATAGTAAAGATTAATCGATTTATGTTGTTAGATTGACTTTTTAAACTTGACAGAAAAACACTCATGTATGTAAACCAAAACCTTCAAGAACGAGACCAAAGCATCAAAGCAAAATCTTCAGTGATGAAGCATCCTTTGCTTGAAATATCGAAAGAATTTACCAAATGCAAATTCACAAGTGGCCTTCATAAGTATAGATGGTCGATGTATTTTGATATAAAGGTGATGATAACTACACCGGAAAGCTCAGAACTTCCAACAAAGCGAAGCTATCAAAAAAATCATTTTTACGATATTCCATTCTAGTAGAAGCTTCTGAGTATATTAATTATGTTCATAGTAAAAATATAAATTATCCAACAAATAAATTGTATTTTAAATTAGAAGCGTAACTATGGGCCTGCAGCTCGCACAACTAATCTGGGAAAAAGGGACCCATTCTCAAGCCTGGAAAAATGAAATATTTTAATTAATAAATGCACAGCAGAAAGCCGGATACCGAAACTCCTTATAATCGTTGTAAAATCAATAAATCATGCAGGTAGGCAGATGATGTAGAATATTACAATTAATGCGCGGTCGGCGATTATTTTTTAGGCTTTGTTTTAACCTAGTGAGTAGTGACTCAGATTTGAAGACAAATTATAATCACCAGATGACGTTGGAATATGCAGTTAATTTACTCAATTGGTTTCACTTTTCATCTTTGGCTTATGCTGACGTCGGCGGTCGTTGTAGATATTTATTTAAAAAGTTTCTTTAAATAAATTAATAATATAGTTTTTTTATAATATAAAAATATTAAATTGTGGTCTATCAAATTGTCATTGGCTGTATTCACTTGAAAATTGCAGTGCCGAAAATTCGTGAATATCAAAAACATCGATATATTTACTGATTCGTAGTCAAGCTTTTTAATAAATATTTGTAAATGTTTTATTAATATTTAGGTTTAATTTAGATCAAATAAATAAAGTATTATTTTTATTATTTTAATAATTAAAATATAGTGACTCTGTTCCCATAAACATTATTTTTCATTTGACAAAAGAACTAATGAAGCTGTATAGACGAATAAATTTAAAATCATTATAAAATCGTTTATCATATCTTTTATCAATGTATCCTCTTTCTTGTTTTTATTTTTCTGTATTACAAGTTTCTACATATTTTATACACATTAGTAATATAGATTAACTTTTTAAATCGGATAGTTTTTATCATCAATTCTTTTCCAACTCGGACAATTTTTTTTCAACGGGGCGTGTATTTTTTTTATTAATGTAAAACAAATTAAAACTTCATTATTAAACCTGATGTATTTTAATTTCTTTATATTTCTATGAATTTATATCTCTAAGTGTAGTTAGCCCTGCCCCAAATTTTATGATGATACATACAAATTAAAAATGGATTCGATTATTATATTAAGTAAAAATATGTCACCCCTGATAAAGGAGTTAATAAAAATAAATCAATTGATTAAATTTAAACATATCATATTTATCTTTTGGTTTCACCTTTAATCTATTTTAATTAAATAATTTTCATATTAATATAGTTTTATCGGCACTTGATGAAGGCTGGGTAGAAATATCGTGTACCTTATATATTGTTTTGATCTTAAGTCTTAAAAATATTAATAGGAAAATTATTGACTTAAATTAAAACAATTTAACAAATATATTTTTGAAAAAATAATTTTAAATAAATTTCTGATTTATCGGACACAGTCACCGACAAATTCATATTAATAATAAAAATAGAATTTAACTGATAAATCACATCAAAATTCTCTGATTAATAAAACAAATATTATTATACTACTGATAATTCTACTGATAAAATTCCCATAATAATTTAAATGCATTACCAACTCACCTTATTCAGTGTGTCACAGAGAAAAATACTGTCAGATTGGTCGGTTAGCTGCCAGTCGAGATTGGAAGGACTCTAAATAGGAATAAACAGCTAAAGGTGAAAAGGAACATTCTACTAATTAAGACGCAGAATTTATTGGCCAGTGACTGCAATTCTGTGAATACGGTAATTGAATTCATTGATGGTGCCTGTCAATTGCATCTACCCGCTGCCACAGAAAGTTCACGTAGGACATCAAATAAAATGATTATTACATGGATTAATTTAAATTTTAATTAAAGCCCGATTTGCTCGATCGATTGTATTTATTTTATTTATTTGTTTTTGTTTGTGTTTAATACTTGAATTTTGTTTAAATCATGTAAAATTTTAATTTTTCAAATTTACTTTGTGAAATAATTTAACTTAATTAATCAATTATGATTTTTTATTCGCTCCTAAATTAATTTTATAATAATAATAATAATAATAATAATAATAATAATAATAATAATAATAATAATAATAATAATAATAATAATAATAATAATAATAATAATAATAATAATAATAATAATAATAATAATAATTAATAAAAATAATAATAATTATTATTATTATTATTATTAAATTTTTAAAATATCTGAATATGTATAATGTTATAATATGATTTTATTAATACTAACTCCAAAGTTATTAATTCGTAATGATAATATCAAAGGAAAAAAATTTTTTGTTGGAATTTTTTATTCAATTTAGTAGAAAATTAGCCTTCAGAAAAGTTTCATTGAATATTTATTGCATTCATTTACATCATTCTATTGTTTAAAAAAAATAAATTTGGATTATTTGAAATCATTTAATATGGAACTTTGTAAATTTGAATCATGATGAACTTCTCAAAAGTTAGTGAAAAGGTTGGAATCTTACGAAGATTTTGCTGTGTATTTGATGAATCAGATTTATTAAACTTCTTTTAAAGAGAACTCTTTATAACAAGCCGTTGAATTAGGAAAAGGACTACAGCTACGTACTATATTTAGGAAAATTAGATTAAATAAGTTCAAAAAGTCGAATTTGGAAACTATGTTGGATTAGATGAATATTTTTAATTTGTTACTTAAAAAATCATCGAATTATTTAAAATTATTTTTCATAATAATAATAATAATAATATAATAATAATAATAATAATAATAATAATAATAATAATAATTGTTTCTGCCGACTGGCATTTATTCGGTTTTTTTTCTATCGCGTCTGTGTGCGCGGTCTGGTTAGACCGAATATTGTTGGTGTGCGCACACAGACGCGAGCAATGGATTGAGATTGTAGGTAATTGTTAATTGTGTGTTTTTTTGGGTGAATTGATTTTTGAAATTGTAGATTTTAGAAATTCGAGATTGGAATTGTTTGTTTTGTTTTAAAAAAGGGAAGTTCGAGAAATTGGGTTTCGGTTTGTTTCAAGAAATTTTTGGTGGTTTTTTTAAAAATTTGAATCGTTTAAAAACTGGATGAAGTTCCTTGTTAAAATGGCTTCAGGCGTCAAATGTGATCCTTCTTATTTCGATGAAACCCGTGAATTCATTGAAAATGGCAGAAAATTTGGTGGAGTATTGGCTCACTGTCTTGCTGGAATCTCAAGAAGTGGAATTATTTTGACGGCTTATTCAATGAAACATTTTAAAGTTGGTCCAAACGATGCGATTGAGACAATTAAGGAAAAGTCATTTATATGTCCAAATGATGGATTCATGAAACAATTAAAGGGATATTTCAACGTGAATTGTAGTGGTGATTACCAAAGTGATGAGTACAAACAATTTATCCGCTTATTTTCTCCAGATGAAATCAACAAATGCACAAATACAGTTTCTCAAGCTCAATCTAATTTATCAGCATCTTCAAAAGATCTAGTTCAATTCAAATGTAGAAAGTGTCGATTTTTATTATTCGACAATTCAAGTGTTGTTGAGCACAGTAAGATGAAAGCTTCGAAAGCGATAAATGAAAACACGGTTTGCAATGAGGAAATACTTATCGAAGCTCTTCCTTGGATTGATGGCAGCAATGCAGACGGGGAAATGAAAATGACAGTGTTAAAGAATAAAATTTTGATAATGACTCATTTTGATCGCAAACATGGTAGCAGAGCGTGGTTCTGGCTAGCCAGCCGGACCAAGGTAATAGTTTATTGTATAATGTATTTTTTGTATTTATGTACAAGATTACGTGATTATTTTGTGAATTATTTTATGAATTATAATATGTGTTATATTTTTATTGTTGAAACATTTCCCCTAGGGCCTGCCCCCCCCCTAACCCCATTAGAGGTGGATTGGCGCGGGTATTTGTCAAAATAATAACAGGGAAGACAATTACTCTCGAAGTTGAATCTAGTGACACGATAGAAAATGTTAAAGCGAAAATAAAAGATAAAGAAGGTAGTCCACCTGACCAGCAACGATTAATTTGCGCGGGAAAACAATTAAAAGATGAGCGAACATTATCTGATTATAATATTCAAAAGGAGTCTACTTTGCGTTTAGTTTTGCGATTGAGGGGTGGAATGCAAATATTCGTGAAGACACTGACACGAAAAACAATAACTTTGGAAGTAGAATCAAGTGATACTATTGAGAATGTAAAGGCTAAAATTCAAGAAAAAGAAGGGATACCCCCAGGGCGACAAAGACTTAATTTTGCCGGGAAAGTATTAAAAGATGGCCTAACGTTATTAGATTATAACGTTAGGAAAGAAGCCACAGTACATCTGGTTTTTGGGGCTGGCAGGGGGAAGTCCAGTATCAGATGCGGAGTTCGAGGCAGGTTACAAGAGACGAACCGGGTGGAAGATTTCGTTAGGGCGTCTACGTAACCGGGCCTTAGGAGATGGAGCGGACCCTGGGGAAGATCAAAGGAGAATGGAGGCATACGAAGATAAGTATGAGGAAGTGATAAACGAATTGGAGGAGCTGAGGAATAATGCTCGGGAGTTAGGGCGGGAGAAAGAAGAAAAGGAAATTGAGGCAGATATGAAACGGTTAGAAGCGGATTTCAGCAGAATCGGTGATCTGGTCCTCACGCAGAAGGAAGAGAGTTTTAGAGTGGAGTAACAGAAGTGCATAATGGGTTTGAAACCCTTGCAGTTGCCGGTATTTAATGGAAAGGTAATAGAATATCCTGGATGGAGGGCAATTGTGAGAGCCTGCATCGAGGACACGGATGAGCCGAGTGAGAGAAAGTACTTGTACCTGAGACAGTACTTGGAAGGGAAGCCGCTGCAATTAATTGCCTATATTGGATATGGCTCGCAGGCTTTCGAGGCGGCGATGAAATTACTTGACGAAAGATATGGGGGACCAGAAAGATCCTATTCCATGATGCTGGATGCGGTGCAGAGGTTCTTCCCAGTGAGGCTCAACGTCTTGGAGGACCTAGAGCGGTTTGAAGAGCTGCTAGGAAACCTCATCCTGAATTTCAAGGATCAGAAGAGGGAAGGCGAGTTGAACAACGGAATGTTGTATCACCAACTGCTGAAGAAGCTGCCAGAGACCATGCTGATTCAGTGGTCACGCCATTGTGATTCGGGGAGAGAGGGAAATGTGCAAACGCTAGCCGAGTGGATCAAGACAGAAGCCGATAGGCATCGAAAAGCCTTGAATATATTGTTTGGGGAGATAACTCCAGGGAGTAGGAAGGATGTGGGGACATTGAAAAAGTTCACAAACTTCATGGAGAGAAAACCAATTGCAACAAATCAAGCTTCAAGATGTTCGCATTTGGCTCAGAGTTATTTTGCAGTAACGGAAATGTTAAATGACGAGTTACATGCAGTTCGGGGAATTGAAGGCACGAAACTCGACAGGAGTAAGTCATCTAATGAAGAGCAAGGAGCTCAGAGTCATTTAGATGGGCAAATACCCAATTCTGGGGATACTAACGAATTAATTAACGGCATTGCAATCAGACAAAAGTTCTTTGAGAATAACGAAATAGAGTCCATAGATGTAATCAATCCTTCCGATTCAAAAAATGATTCAGATATCGAAAATAATGAAGATGAAAATGACGGAGAAATGATTATTCATGATGTAGATAATTCTGAAGAAATGGATTATATTAAAGAATGTGATGAAAATGATGAAACACATGAAAACAAAAAGGCTAGCGAAGATGGAGATAGTGAAAGCAATGAATGTGATAATTTACAATCTAACGATATTATAAATCAAGATGAAATAGAGCAAAATCGAGTCAATGAGAACGAGAATAAGTATTCTGAATTTGTAAAAAATAATACTGAACTATTAGACAAAGCTTTTGATAAAGGAGACCAAGTTACAGCAGATGAATTAGAAAATATTGTCAAAAGTCACAATCAAAAAGAAAATTTTGAAAGTAAATATAATGAAACTGAAGTAGATGTGTCAGACAAGAATGAAAATCTTAATAGTCATGTAGGCACAGATGTTGTCGACATTAATGTTATCGAAAGACCGAATTCTTTGGTAAAAGATAAATTTCAAAACATGGAAGACGTAGTTAATGTTCAAACGGATTCTGCTTCTTCAGAAAATCATTTAGAAACTGATCGAATTATGCTAGATTCTGAGAGCAATGACAGTGATCTTAGAGTCGATATTGGTAAAGATCATACATCCGACACAGCTAAAGATTCTGAACAAAATACATTAACTCAACCAATGTCTGATCTAGATGATATCATTGAAGACTATTCACCTGGTTCCCCTTCATTAAATGAAATGCAACAGGGAAAAGTGGGGACTATTGAATTGGCGAAACAGGCAGGAAGGATAATGGAGATATTGCAGCGAAACAGAATGAAAAGTGGCAGGGGCTTGGTCGAGTATGGCGATGGTGGGAGGAGAATCCACCATGATGTATCCAGAAAGGTGCGTGGTGCGGCGGCCTATACCATAGCAAGATGGGTGTGTGAGGGGTATTGGAGAGAGGCAAAAGGAAAGGTTCCCCTGAAGTAATTGGGTGGTTGATCCGCTAGAAGGGATCAAGGAGGGGGGAAATGTTTCTGCCGACTGGCATTTATTCGGTTTTTTTTCTATCGCGTCTGTGTGCGCGGTCTGGTTAGACCGAATATTGTTGGTGTGCGCACACAGACGCGAGCAATGGATTGAGATTGTAGGTAATTGTTAATTGTGTGTTTTTTTGGGTGAATTGATTTTTGAAATTGTAGATTTTAGAAATTCGAGATTGGAATTGTTTGTTTTGTTTTAAAAAAGGGAAGTTCGAGAAATTGGGTTTCGGTTTGTTTCAAGAAATTTTTGGTGGTTTTTTTAAAAATTTGAATCGTTTAAAAACTGGATGAAGTTCCTTGTTAAAATGGCTTCAGGCGTCAAATGTGATCCTTCTTATTTCGATGAAACCCATGAATTCATTGAAAATGGCAGAAAATTTGGTGGAGTATTGGCTCACTGTCTTGCTGGAATCTCAAGAAGTGGAATTATTTTGACGGCTTATTCAATGAAACATTTTAAAGTTGGTCCAAACGATGCGATTGAGACAATTAAGGAAAAGTCATTTATATGTCCAAATGATGGATTCATGAAACAATTAAAGGGATATTTCAACGTGAATTGTAGTGGTGATTACCAAAGTGATGAGTACAAACAATTTATCCGCTTATTTTCTCCAGATGAAATCAACAAATGCACAAATACAGTTTCTCAAGCTCAATCTAATTTATCAGCATCTTCAAAAGATCTAGTTCAATTCAAATGTAGAAAGTGTCGATTTTTATTATTCGACAATTCAAGTGTTGTTGAGCACAGTAAGATGAAAGCTTCGAAAGCGATAAATGAAAACACGGTTTGCAATGAGGAAATACTTATCGAAGCTCTTCCTTGGATTGATGGCAGCAATGCAGACGGGGAAATGAAAATGACAGTGTTAAAGAATAAAATTTTGATAATGACTCATTTTGATCGCAAACAATAATAATAATAATAATAATAATAATAATAATAATAATAATAATAATAATAATAATAATAATAATAAATAATAATAATAATAATAATAATAATAATAATAATAATAATAATAATAATAATAATAATTATAATAATAATAATAATAATAATAATAATAATAATAATAATAATAATAATAATAATAATAATAATAATAATAATAAATAATAATAATAATAATTAATATATATATATATATTAATATATTATTATTATTATTATTATTATTATTATTATTATTATTATTATTATTATTATTATTATTATTATTATTATTATTAAATTTTTAAAATATCTAAATATGTATAATGTTATAATATGATTTTATTAATACTAACGTTATTAATTCGTAATGATAATATCAAAGGAAAAAATTTCTTTGTTGGAATTTTTTATTCAATTTAGTAGAAAATTAGCCTTCAGAAAAGTTTCATTGAATATTTATTGCATTCATTTACATCATTCTATTATTTATAAAATAAATTTGGATTATTTGAAATCATTTAATATGGAACTTTGTAAATTTGAATCATCGTGAACTTCTCAAAAGTTAGTGAAAAGGTTGGAATCCTATGAAGATTTTGCTGTGTATTTGATGAATCAGATTTACTAAACTTCTTTTAAAGAGAACTCTTTATAACAAGCCGTTGAATTAGGAAAAAGGACTACAGCTACGTACTATATTTAGGAAAATTAGATTAAATAAGTTCAAAAAGTCGAATTTGGAAACTATGTTGGATTAGATGAATATTTTTAATTTGTTACTTAAAAAATCATCGAATTATTTAAAATTATTTTTCATAATAATAATAATAATAATAATAATAATAATAATAATAATAATAATAATAATAATAATAATAATAATAATAATAATAATAATAATAATAATATGAGAATAATAATTAATTAATTAATTAATATTAATATTACCTTAATTAATAAAAATTTGAATTTTCTTGTGCCGTCATAAAAGTTTTATAAAAATCAATTATATTCATTCAATGAAAATTAGGGAAATATATTAGCATACACATCAGCCAACGAAATCAGGTAGTGAGACTCAACTAATAATTACCGTGTTGATTTTTTCTGCTTCTCGGTCTGAGGATGGCGGGGAGAGGGATAGCGAGGCAGCTTCCAGACTGGCTTGCATTGACAAAGGGCCTCTGCTCGAATCAGAATTGGTCATTGGACGATTGATAGGATTTCTCGGAGAATTGTGACAGTGATAATGGATCAGGTCTGCCATGATCTGATTTTGACGTTCCACTGACACTAATCGATGTTGAAGTCGTCGAAACTCCTCGTAAATCGTCTGAAAGTTAAAATTATTTTAACATAATTTTCTGTCTCTTGTTTAGTATTTCTGTTAACTTTGACATCTATAGAAATTTTTGAGTTTGGAAAAATTTTATTCATAACGCACGAATTACACTGGCCTACAAAAAAAGTTTCTTTCGTATTCAAAAAGTATTGAATGAAGTTTGGGTATTTTTATGACACTGGTTTTTTGAAAATGGCTTTAGTTTTATCAAATTGGCTCTAGTTTTTCAGATACAGGGCTTTTAACTTAATTTAATCCCTTTAAAAGTTAATTTAATTAAATCATATATTAAATTTTTTAAAAAATTTTAAATTATATACAAAAATAAACATCAAAACATTTTAAACCCAAGTTTCAATTCTTGGTATAGATTTATTAAAACTTTTCTCTTCTAAGTGCTTTTACAGCAAAGGATCTCTCGCATGGTTAAAGAATCCAATACAATCATTTTCAGAACTTTTAGTAATCGTAGTATTTATTGTAGTGATCAATTCATTTGAAGTATTAGAGTTGCAATCCTTCATAAGAAACCTCCATTTCGTAAAGACTTCTTCGATTACGGTTAAATGTTAAGGATTTTAGATCATGATGAATTAGACTTTCCTTGCAAACATATGCACAGAGAGAATAATTTTGTGATCTCAAATTTCATATTGTTTTCTAGGACTTCTACCGACATGGCTCCTTCGTATATAATTTTTAAATTTTTATAAACTTTAATATATGATTGGATTAAATTAAATTTTAAAGGTATTAAGTTAATTTAAAAACGCTGTAAAGTTTGTATTGTATGATAGCTAAAATATTAATAAATATATGCAATCTGTGTAATTCATTGGAAGACTATAAATAAGGCAAATTAATATAATACTTTTTATAAATTATATTGTACCGATTTTATGTATTAAATCCTAATTATTTTTTTGTTTAATTCATTTATTAAGGTTTAATTTGGATCGAGTTTCTTACATGATATTAATGAAAACCAAATAAACTTGAAGCTATTAGTATGTCATAAAAAACCATATTTAATTTAATATTAATAACTTGATTTTAAAATAGTCAGTGATCCGAAAATCAAAACTATTTTAACTGAAAGTTATCAATCTATTCCACCAACAAATCTCTATATGAAACTTTATAAAATGAATTGATCCTAGCATTATATATATATATATATATGATCCACAATAACTTGTATACCTGCTGAGTGATAAAAGTTTCTACCAACTGATTACCAACATCTAAGGAAAAATTGTCGTGATCTCTACGATTCTGTAAAGTTATTGACGTCAACTGGTGGCTGTCAATTTCTAATTGATCCAGTCGTTTGTTAATTAGATCTGGATCAATCTCTGAGTCCAAATCTGATATCTGTTCAAATATAAAATATTATTATTTTTATTTTATTTGGGAATATTATCAATAAATTAAATTTTATTTTATTTTAATGCAGTCACAAAAATATTTTTGTTTTGAAATTTTTCAAATAAATTTACAAAATATTTCTCATTTTATTTTATATCAAAATAATCAAAGCTCGTTTAACATCTCCAAACTCTTTCGTTGTTAATTCTAAGCATGTGTTTTAAACCCTTTCTACCTAAGCTAATTTTTATTTTTCAATATATTCTAATTGCTTATGACGAGATAAAATAAATACTCTTTCTTTACAAACAACATAACCCGATTAACAGAGTATTTGCCAGATATGTGCATTAAAATTTTATCATAACTTTTACTTTTAATTGACATGATATTTTTATCTCAATGTTATCACTGAGTCAACTTTTCTCTATCGATTGATGCAATAATTTATCCAATAATTTATCCAATAAGTATTTTTTTAAACTGCAATTTATTTTTGTAAATGTAATATTTCAAAAATACAGTTATTTAAATAATGACATTATAATTTGATAAATATGGAATAAATATGAAAATATGTTTCATACGCCAAGAAACTAAAATACTGGTTCATTTGACATCAATAAGAATTTAAATATGAAATGACAATACCATTATAGGCCGTGAAATACATTTAGTTTTATATTTTTATATAATTTTTGTGATATTATGATATTTTTCAACTTATTTTTTGTAGATTTTGTCAAGAATAATTTCAACTTATTTTTTTGAAATGGCCATATTTGTTTATAAATAGTGTAAAGTGATAACTAGCACATTAATAAATATATCAATTTAATAATTAAATTTAAAATACATTTTTAAATTAATTAAAAAATGATTGTTTAAATATTCAGAAAAAATAAGATTCATGTTTCTTTCGAACATCGCCACCGTTAATTTTTATTAAATCTATTAAAAAAATTTCAAATATTCAAGAAGCTGAAACCTTTGCTTTCCAAGCTGAGATCTTTCAGTTGATGAGATTGATCATCAACACCTTCTATTCAAACAAAGAAATCTTCCTTAGAGCATGAATTTTCAATGCTAGTAGTGCTCTTGATAAAGTTATTTAATCTTGGATTAGAGTTATTCCAGATAAATATTTCAATACTTTGACATTATACTATACTGGAGTCAATATGACCAAAGTCAAACTCATCAACAATCTCGGTGCAATGGCCAGATCAGGTACCAAAGCTCTCATGGAAGTCTTAACTGCTGGAGCAGATATCGGTCAATTTGGTGTATATTGTACGAATTAGTTTTATGTTCCTATATAACGATTTCTTGGTAGTAGCATTAATTGTTTAAAATGTTTATAAATAGTTATCTAAATATGTTAAGTTTGCATATACACTCAAATCTTTCTGCAATAAAACTAGATCCTTAAATTTTGACGCAAAATTTTCATTGGTGATAAGACAATATTTATCGAAGATTTATAAAGTGCTCTATATTGCACTCGTTGTATTGCTTTGTATGTCACATTTGTAAATTTATTTACAAAATATATAACAATATTTTTATTCGTTCTAAACTGCGTCGCTAGTAATTCTGTCAAATTAGTGAAATATTTCAAACACCATCATCGTATTTCTTGAAAATTTGAATGTCTCCATATATTTTAAAAAAAAATTTAATTTTAATTTTTTTAAAATTTTCAAACAAGGAAGACTTAGAAAATAGTGGACTTATTGTTATCATAAAATTCGGTTATTTTCATTTAAAGCCTTTATCATTGTATTGTAAAACGGTAGGTGATCAGGTACTACTAGTCAGTGTCAAGTTGAAAGGAATTGATGAAAATGGTATTGGAAATTGCATGTAATGAAAGAAAATTTAGATAAGTGCCGAAATGAATGACAATTGATGTTTATCCAACCGAATTATCCGACAGTTTTATCCCGATTTGATATTTCTATGACGTTAGGATTACAATTTAGGAATTAATGTTTAAAATGATATCCCATTTCATTAATTTGATATATAAAATGATATTTATTCAATTTTTTGCGATGATAATTTTATGTTTTTCTTTTCTTTCTACTTTTAATGGCGATTTATTCTGCCCTTTCTTCTTAAAGTTGCGTTAAATAAAATAATTTAAAGTTTTTGTTAAATTTCATCTTGTATAATGGTTGGGAAATCTTTCCTAATTTCTGATAAGATAAGTTAGTGTGGGTTTCAGAAGTCTCATGACAATAACTCCACCTTAAAGGGTAACTCTTGCTATACTTTTCTTATCTTCAAAAACTGCGTCACGTATCATATTTATTTACGATATACCTATAGTTACATATGTTATTTCACTTCATGAGTGCTTATAACAAGAAATTGTCATTTGCTTTTTATCCTCAACTAGAGACATGTTATCTTTTCACCTTCAAGTTTAATAGAAGAAGATACAGATGTAGGTGTAGATGTGCAATTACTTTTAACTTGTTTTCTTTTAAAAAAATCTGACTATTTTTTCATTTCTAATGAGTAAAAATAATTATACAATTATAAAATAATAAATTTGTTGAACATACATCAATATACATAGTTTGTCATTTATAAATTTTACATTCATTAACCCATTAACGCCCAAAAGAAAACTACATGTAAAAATTACTTTTAATCGTTATTTATTATGACATATTGGTAAATTAGAACATTTATAACAAAAAATATGGGGAAAATCTCGTAGACTACTAGTGCCATCTATTGTTGGGATGGGTCACTACTTCCAGGATAAGCATTATAGAAAAACATGAAATCAAGCCTTTAACAAGTGTACCTATGTAAGTACAGTGGGAGGTAATGGGTTAATATTCATGCATGTAAAGCGTCTTAATTGGCGAAATGTGCTTGACTGTAATTTTAAATCATCCTGTGCTCTGCATGATACAGAGAAACTAATAACATTTCCGAGTAGTTAAATGGCTTGCTTCGTCTCGCTTTCTACACGTTCCGTCTCATATTCACCCTGCGTTTTGTAAATTTTTGTAGCTTCGGAGGAGCTTTTATAACCCTTACTTACCCTTGCTATAGAAGTTTCACTTCAAAAAACGAGTGGGTTGCAAATTACAAAGAATTTTAACAAATGACTCGTGCTAGTCCATATGAGTCCCTATAGATCACCACTGGTTATATACTTATTAATATTACGATTTTCTTGCAAACCTACAGTAAAAATGTTCATTCGAATGACTTATTTTGATTCCATATACGAAAAGGTCTCGGGAAAAATCATTATTCCCAATAAGTAAATTAACTAAATATTAAATTTTACTTAATATCCTGTTGGTATTAAAGGGTATCCTGAAATTATGTAACATTATTCATATTTTATTTTAATTCTTTTAAAAGTTTCTTTACACTTTATCAAAGAAAAACCAAAATTAATAATCTCAACTACAGAAGAATTGTCTGATTCGGTAAAATTGCAGAAAATTTTCCCAGTCTGTAATTTTTACTAATAAAATAATTTTTTTATATCGAATCTATGTATAATGGATAGAACCGATCAGTTCTGTCGGGAAAATGAAGTTATCATTGATCCAATGTTCAAATCTATGACTAATTCGTAATCTGATAGGTGAACCTGTGTTTTACTGTATTGGTACTGCTGACTATTTGTCAGCGCTCAATGCTATATGAAACCCCTTCGTGGCGCATATGTTCAATTGCGATATCTTCAATCACTCATTGAATTTCCCATCAGTTGTTATTTAATATTTTTTTATATTCGTTCAATTCTCTATTTGCCATTTACATAATATAATGAAATGAGATACTCTCAAAGTTAATATTTTATAGTTTAAATATTTATTTTTAATATTTTCAGTTTTACCATAATAAAGTGGTACAAATTAATAATAGTAAAATAGCAGTTGAGCTCGTGGAATTTTTTGATAGAAGTGTAGAGTTCTATTTTAACTATTAAAGTTATTATTAATATTATTATTATTAAGTGATGATTTCTTAGTAGCAGCATATATTATTTAAAACAATAAAGCGATAATTTAAGCCTTTTGCTTCGAATAATGCATTTAATGAAAATATTTTCGACTATAAGATAGTCCATGTCATCTTATAGTCGAAAATATTTTCATTAAATACATTATTCGCAGCAAAGGCTTAAATTATCACTTTATTGTATTATTATTATTATTATTATATCAAAAATAATAATAAAATGTACTGAAAATATGTATGAAAAGTTGCTAAAGTGATCTATACAAATATAATGAATTATAAAGTCTAACATAATAAGTATCTATTGAATTATGTAATCAAAAGTTGCGATACAAAATTGTTGCAATTTATATTAAAATATTTAAAGTATTTGCCTAAGGTTAATTCTTATTGCATAAATATTGCATAAATACAAAATTAGTGCCAAGAAAAAATCCCTTGAAAAGACATTACAAAATATTTGATTATTATTCAAAGTTTTTTTTATTTCTTTCATAAACATTTTTTTTATCCTTTCAATTAATATTTTTTTATTGGTTTTTGTAATAAATATTTTTCATTTACTTTTATTCGTAATTTTTCAATCTGATCTCTCATGATAGAATTTTCTTCGTCGAGCAGATTGAGTCGCTGTTGAATTTCTGTTGTGACCTGAAAAAGAAAAATCAACAATGAAAAAACAAATAGATTTCTTTTTCCTTTTTTTCCCATTGTGAAAAGTCAATAAAAACAATTTGTCAGTTATCGGAATAAATTCTCGACAAACAAAGCATAAACAAATAAATAAAGCCATTTGGACTTTTATTTCTGTTGATTTAATTAATTAAATTAATTTAATTTAGAGCTTTAACAAGT
The DNA here is from genome assembly GCA_959609185.1 of Schmidtea polychroa. Classification (NCBI taxonomy): domain Eukaryota; kingdom Metazoa; phylum Platyhelminthes; order Tricladida; family Dugesiidae; genus Schmidtea; species Schmidtea polychroa. Next base: position 36,481 of record CAUHTR010007747.1, read on the forward strand.
TGATTCCATTTGAAATTATTCTTCTGATTAGGAGTGAGGAAATTTATTGTCGCGCCAAGTTTGATTATTTAAGGGATTTTTAAATGTCCCAAGTTAATATCAATTGAATTTAAATTTAAAATTATAAAACTAAAAATTTTATAGATTAACTTAACTTTAAAAATATATTTTAAAATATATTTTATTTATTTTACTGAAATAACTTGCTATATACATTGACTTCTATCTGTACCAAATGGCGATATGACTTTCATAGCACGTCGCATTTTCTTTGCTACGTCGGCAGTTCTATCAACAAGTTATAATATATTAGCGCTCGACTTAAAACTAACATGCCAACTACTTTCCAATAGCTTTAAACGGCTTGACCACTCGCGCATGTTAATTAATTGCCAACACAAATCGTTAAATTTACTCAAAATTGCTGCATAATCATTAGTAGGGTTTAACAATATTCAGGTTTCTCAAATATTCGAATATCAAATAATAAATTCTTAAATATTCGAATTATTCGAATATTTCGAATACTTACTTGACTGTGATAAAAAAATTTTGAAATAAAAAAGGAAAATTAAGCAACAGTAGGTAGTTAGTAGCCTACGGCAGCAATAGGGGGGGGGGGGGTAAAAAATGTTGCAAACTTTTGATTGCATAACTTTTTCCGTAGACATTTTTTGATTACATAATTGTTGCCGTAATGCCCAATGTTTTCTGGGATTTTAAATACAAATTTTTTTTTTTCTCCTTGGTCCTGAGAATTTCAATAGAAAAAGGTAGTCTTCAATAAAAAAGCATGGATTTTTCACACTATAGTGAGGGGATCTTCTTGGTCATGAGAATTTCAATAGAAAAGGTGGTTTACATTAAAAACGCATAGTAAATTTTTAAAATAAAGTAAATGATGGGTCTAAAAAATTTAAGTAAATCAGGGTTCAGATTTTTTTTGAAATAAAGTAAATTATGGTCCAAATTTTAAAATTAAAGTAAATTAAGGTTCTAAAAATTAAATTACAGTAAATTATGGGTCAAAAAATTAAATTAAAGTAAATTTAGGTTCTAAAATATTAAATTAAAGTAAATAATTGTTCAAAATTTAAAATTAAAGTTAATTAAGGGCTCAACTAAGTAAATTATGGTTCAAATTTTTAAATTAAGTAAATAATGGTTCTAAAAAAAATTAAAATAAAGTAAATTAAGGTCCTAAAAAATTAAATTAAAGTAATGAATGGGCACAAATAACTAAATTAAGGTTCTAAAAAATTAAATTAAAGTTAATTAAGGTCCAAATTTTAAAATTAAGTAATCAATGGTAAAAAAATTTTAATTTAAAGTTAAATAAGTAAATTAAAGTAATAATTTTTAAATAAGTAAATTAAAGTAAATTAAAGTAAGATTTTAAATTTATTAACAAAATAATAGAAGGTGTTTGAGAATTGAAATTTTTTAATGAAATTTTTATGGAATAATTTTTTAAGTAATTTTAGATGGAAATTTTTTATGGAATAATTTTTAAGATAATTTTTAATGAAAATTTTAATGAAATATTTTTCAATGATAATTTTTAATGGAAATTTTAATAGAATATTTTTTTTTTTTTTAATAATAATAATAATAATAATATTAGTAATAATATATCAACCAAATACTATACAACACATAAAAATTAACTAAACAAATAAAAATAACTAGACACATAACAAAACATATAAACATTAACTAAACACATAAAAATGAACTAGACACATAACAAACATAAAAATTTACCAAACAAATAACAAATGTATAGATATAAACTTTTATTTAATAAAATTAGTCCTCATCGGACAAAATAACGTCATCGATATCGATGTCATCTTCTCCAAAATCTTCATTTAATTCTTGCTCATCTTCTCCAAAATCTTCATTAAATTCTTCCTCATCTTCTCCAACATTTTCATCAAATTCTTCTTCGACAATTTCTCCAATATTTAATTCATTTAATCTTACATGCCCATATGCAAGACTAGTATTTTTCCCCACCCAAACCCTTTTGTCGTCTTTGTTTGTTAGTGCTATTTTTGTGTTTTTAATTGTAAAAATTTGATGATTTTTGCTTGTTATTTTAGTCTGAGGAATCGAAAAAATCTGGTTAGTGTTATAACAATCCAGGTATGACTGATGTTTTATGTCACTACCTTTCAATGTTACACCTTTAGCCTTTTTTGTTTCCTCATCACCCAACAAGCTATAACATTTTGGTCTAAGAAAAACCCATTCCTTATATTTAAGACCTTTATTCTCGTCTTTGAACTTTCCAATGACTGAATCAAGGTTCTTACTATATAAGGAATGACAACTATTGTAATTGGAAGTATCTAATAAATTATCTCGAATCATTGCAGGTAAAAGAACCTCGAGTTTACAGTTAATGACTTCGAGGAAAAAAGAATCTGTATCACCTGCAACGATATTAATTTTACAATTAAACTCATTGCGAAATGATTCCAGATCCTTATATTGTAATTCATACATTCTAAGTTTAGATAGATCAAGTACAGATTGACCAATGTAACTTGGTCTATCTAAACATATAGAATCTGAATTCAATAATGCCGCGATTAAATTATCGTCTATTTTAATAGATTTTTTAAAAGTTGGCTTCGAAGAATATTTAACAAGTTTACCGGCAGTTGTACAAAGACGAAGATTCATTCTTCTCTTTAAATTTTCAACTGTTTTGCCATATAAACTGTTATTTAGTAATTTATAATAATTTTTATCTAAGTTATTTATGCTTTTTGACCGTAATTCGTATTTGTATCTATATATTTTTTAAAAATTGGAGATTGCTTAAATCTTACACCCCTATTTACACGTGTTACTTTAACACCAAGTTCCAAATATAATTTTAATAATCTCCAATGAATAACATAATTAGATTTTGGAAGATGAGTTAATAATAATTTTTCAACCTTAGACCCAGCAGGTTTCATTTTTTCAGCAGCTACAGGGAAATCATCCAACTTATCATGAAGCTCAGAAGGAATTACAAGATCAACTTCAAGTGTGTATCCATAAGACAAAGATTCAAGATTTAAATTCCTACATTCATCCATTATTTTATCAAATCCATCAAGAACCCAACTAAATTCGCCACAAGGTAATGATTGACTTAAAGCCCAACCGTAAAGATTATTAATATCTATATAAAGTAACTCGGTGTTCTCGTCGGTTTTTACGTAATGCTTATTCACAAAAGTAAGACCGCCTCTTATTCCACCCTCATAAAAGCTAAACATTTCGTTTTCAGTTATGAGTTCAATTGGTTCATTTAAAGACATTAATGCAGAAGACCAAGACATACCTGGAATTCCGAAATAATTCAAAGGCTCTAATCTATTGTGAGCAATGGATTTCAACCTAAACTGATGAAAGAAATCAGCCAAAAGAAAACAATCAAGTTTTAGGTAGATCATCATATAATCTAATAAAGTTCTGCAATTAGATTCTACCCAAATCTCCTGAGCTTTTCCATACTCAAGCTCAGTGACACCCTCCCAGATTGGTGGTAATTCATACGTAGTTTGTAGAACATCTAAAGAAGTGGCGAAATTATAAGGGAAGATTCCTTTTTCACATACTATAGTACCAGAAAAAGCAGAATTAGTAAAAGGCAAAGAATTCAAAGTTTTGACTGCTTTAGCCAAAGAATCATTGACAAATTGATATGAATCAATGAATCTTAGGCTAATTTTGCCTAAATGAGCAATCAAAGAAATAAATTTTTCCGTAGTTATTGGGATGCACCCTAAATTCCAATTTTTAAATTTATTTAATCCATATTTAAGTATATGATGCATATCGTATCCCTTCAAGTTGTGAAATACGATAGGCAAAATTTTATTTATTTTTCTATTTACGTTACATGTGCTACAAGCTGCACCCAAGTATTTGCCCGTAAAATGATCGTGATCTCTAACAGGATCCACGATAGATTTCAAACAAAGATAACAAACCGTTGAATTAATGAATTGTTGTTGCTCATTTTTAGTTAATTTAATCATTGGTTTCCTACCCATTTTATAATAAAAGGAAGAACCTTATTTAATGCTATATCCTCTATAGCACTTAAAAAACTCTCGACGCAATCTAAACCTATGAACTGCTGATAAGATTTAGATCCGTCAAAGTTATTTACTAGTAAAAGACCAGCAGATATTGGCATGTGTCGCTGAAAATGATCATTATCACAAGGTAAAATAGCCTCAAAATCGGCATAAACTACGAAAGGAGGAGTTACTGTTTTCGACCAGTCAGTAAACTGTAAGAATTTATTTTGAGGGAAAGTATAAAGAGTTGTTCCTAATTGATTACGTTTGCATAATATTTCATGTTTTTCCAGTGCGTTTCTATTTTTAAAACCATTCAAACAACGATGACACCATAATGATTGTATGCGTGTAGGACAACTAGTGTTTATGTGGCAATTCAGTAACCTATTTAAATTGCTTATAGCAATGTAATGGAAATTGTTCCCTTTATTTAATAAAAGTAAATTAATTACTGTTCCATTTAAAACTTTGGAACGATGTATAATGGTCTAAATGGGGGTGTTTTAAAACGTAATTATCTATTAATTGTGTGTTATTGTCATAAGAAAAAATGTTAATTATTAAACCAGGATTTTGGCCTCAAATTTTCTAATGTCTTTTAATTTCATTGGTAAATCTAATGGATATATAATTAAGTCTGATAAATTATAACTTGATGTCCTATTTCTAGCATAACTATTAACCTCATCATATTTTAAAATAGCTAAAATGCTATATAAAAAACACGAATCATCGGTGTTTTTGTTATTAATTTAAACATATTATTTTTTAGAAAGTAGGTAGTTCAATGAAACTCCTACCACTTAATCTACTTAACCTACTTATTTTTGTTATAGTGAAGTGAATTTCTGTTATTTTTTTATAATCCAGCTACTTCCTAACTCTGTGATATTACTTATTTTTTCATTTAGTTCCCTAATACCTTCATCAAAAAATGATGCAGTTTAAAGGTTTTGCGTATTCGAAATATTATTAACCTTTATTTCCCCATCTTTTTCAAATTCGATAGTTATTCCGAATTGAATTTGAGGAGCCTAATTCGTTAATAATATCTCGTAATTTTATAATTAATTGTTCTGGAAATTATTTCCTTTATATTCAAGTTACTTGTATTTAAACTTAATATTTGATGGGTACCCCTTAGATCTTTTTTGTATTATGGGAACATTACCCCTATTTGTATTATATTTAATCCATTCCCAAGAATCAAAGGAATTGAATAATCCGACCTGGGATTCAACAAAAGCAATCCGACCTGGATTCAACAAAAGACAATCCGACCTGGGATTCAACAAAAGACAAGTACACCCATCATTGGATTCAACAAAAGACAATCACGCCTGGGATTCAACCTCATAATCCGACCTGGGATTCAAAAGAAGAAGTACTAATTTAATTTTTTTATTTGTATTATTTTTTTTCTATAGTTGAGGTTTTTAAAAACACTATCTTTTTAAATTAAACCTATCTAAATGATTTTTATGTTGATTATAAAAAACGCTAATGTTACAGGGTCACTAGTCTTACATACGGGACATATAAATATGTTTTATTTAATATTTTTTCGTGTAATAATTCTCCATTATAGAATGGCAATTATCTCATGTCGTTCGGATGAACAATACATTTGGATGAAGCATACCTATAAAATAAAATTATAAAAAAAATAATATATAATTTAAATGAAATTTTAATAATTGTTTACGCAAATATAAAAATTTACTAAATTAAAAAAATACAGCAACTTTAATTAAATAAAAATTATATTAAAATTTCCTTTAAAATTATATAAAAAAGTAATCAATACTTACATTGTAAATATTTCATTTCGATATTATTGACACATGACATCATTTTTCTCTTTATTCATATTACCTAAAATTATATTAATGAAATCAAGCAAATTTTAAAATTATGTTTACTTTTTCTTTTCAAATTTCTTTAATCTGCGATTTAAATTGTCTTCATTAATATTATCAAATTAATAATAAATTAATTAATAAATTAATTAATAAATAAATAAAAAATTTACCAAATTCCTGAATTTTCTCGAACATTCATAACGTTTTCTATTAAAGAATTCATTTTTAAAGGTTAATTAGTTGTTAAAATGTGAATAATGATTGATTATTGTTTTATAGATTATTATGTTTATAGAACAAAATTCAACAATTCAAAATCAAGGAAGGGTAGGGAAAATTTATTACGTTGAGGTATTTAAAATTAAAATTTATTTTAAAACCATTTTGACGTTTAAGTCGAGTTATGTAACAAAGACATAATAACTTATTATTTACTACAAATATATTTCCCCTATCAAATACCTAACTAGAGATGATATATATTGATTGTTCATAAAAAGCAAACTGAATCATAAAATTTCTGTATATTATTTTGTAAATTATTTCTGTAAATTAAATTTGGTATATTATTTCTTGTAAATTATCAAGTAAATTTAAAGTTCTTGATAAGGTTAACTGGTTTCTTAAAAACGTTCATCAATGTGTAATATTTTAGAAAAATTATGAAAAAAATTATTTAGTCAAATGGCATACAAAGTCATCTAAAATTAAACCAATTACTTAATGATTAACATAAACAAGACATTAAAAAAAAAATTAATTTTTATAGTAAATTTAACAAAACTATCAAGAAACTTCAATTAAAATCATCAATTAAACTTTAATTTTTTAATTAAATACATGAAATCTTAGGAAAATGAAAAAGAACACACACGCTATTACCAGTTATAGCCTATCACGTGATTATTAACATTGACTGTCATTAAACATAATTTTTATTTAAAAAAAAACCAGCAATTAAAATGTTCCATCCAATTATCAAGAAATTAATTAAATTCAACTAGAAATAACTTAAATTTTAATCTTCATGTCAATCCAATGAATTCACACGAAAATGATAAAATTCACAAACACCATCAACTCTAAAAGAAATAATTACTAATGAATACCTATTAAACACCAAATTTATCTAACATAATCTTCAAATGTCTTCATTAAAAATTGAAGACACACGCTCATTTTGTCATTACAGTCAATTAAAAGTAAATAAATCAAGATAAAGAACTTGATAAAAAAATATTATTTTAAAAATGGTCAAAATTACCCTGTAGTGGTAAATGAAAGGTGTAATTATCTTTAAATATAATTATAATTATAATCATATTTTTCTTTTAATTTAACTCTTATTTAATTACATTTAGTCATTGTTTACCGAATATAGAGTTTAAAATAAGACCATGTGAGTACTTTTTAATTTAAAAATGTATCCCTTAATTTACATAAATTTCATCAAACAATTATTCAAAAAATTTTTTTTAAATTGTCATTGAAAAATATTTCATAAAATTTTCATTAAAAATTATCTTAAAAATTATTCATAACAAATTTCCATCTAAAATTACTTAAAAAATTCTTTCATAAAAATTTTCATAAAAAGTTCAATTCTCAAAACACCTTCTATTATTTTGTAATAAATTTCAAATCTTATTTAATTTGCTTAGTACATTACTATTTAAAACAAAATTATTATATTTACGTATTGAAAATATTTGACCATTGATTACTTAATTTCAAAAATTGCGCCTAATTTACTTTAATTTAATTTTTAGAAACCTTCATTTACTATAATTTAAAAATTTGAACCTAATTAACTTTAATTCACATTTGGACCTAATTTACTTTAATTGAAAATTTAGACACTTAATTTACTTAATTGAAATTTTAGACCTTAAGTTACTTATTTATCGTTATTACTTGAGTTTAAAAAATATATACCATAATTTATTAATGAAAATTGAGACTATTATTTTCAGAAACTAATTGAAAATTTCAGACATTTAATTTACTTAATTTGAAAACATTTAGACATAATATTCATGTAAAATTTTAGGACCATAATTTACTTATTTGAATATTTAGACCTTAAATTGCTTACTTAAAATTACACTAGACCTTAATTTGCGTATTATCTTTAATTTACTTAAGTTAAACAAATATATAATAAATTTACTTTAATTAAAATTTTATACCATAATTACTTAATTGTAAATTTAGACCATAATTT
>CAUHTR010007747.1:44757-67257 GCA_959609185.1 Schmidtea polychroa
CATTAATTGGGATTGAAGGAGCTTGTCTTTTTGTGATTGCTAAATTTAACTCATCGGCAATTGATGTAGGTTCAGGTTCAACACGAATGACTACAATTTCATGGTTTTCTTCACTGTTACTATGTTGCACAATTACTTCTTTTAAAAATAATCGTTGCATTAGTTCTTTGGCATATGATAATGTAATGGTTCTAGGTGAATAAGAAAACCATTTGTTGTTTTCTTTTGATGCTGATAAATTATGCAGAAACCTCAATATTGATACCATTGCTTTATTTCTTCTCTCATTTATACGTTTGAGTAAAATTTCTTGAAATTTTATGCTTAATTCAGATTCTTCTTCCGCTAACTTATTAAGTAAAAATATAACTATCGTCTCGCAAGTTAATAATGTAGCATCTTTTCTGCTTAGTGCTAGAACCGCAACTTTTAAAGGAGCTAGAACTGCTAACATATTTTTAAGAGTGGTAATATTGATTTCACAAATTTTATCAATAGCATTTAATTCAATTAAACTGGTTTTTATGCAGCTATATAACATTAGAAATCTTTCGATCATTGCTTCAAGAGAATTCATTCATTACTAAATATTTTTATAAAGTTCCTATAAACTTCATTAACTGGCATAAAACTTATAATTAAATTTATAATTTAACCCAAAAATATCAATTAAATTACTCAAAACCTATATAAAGTAACCATAATTTGCTTTATTATACCTTTAAAACCAATAGCAAAGTCATCAGCACTATATTGCACCCAATCCCGTAAAATTCACTTAAGTTATTATATTACCACACAAAACACTAATGACTATCATAAAATCCTTTAAACCCTGTAATGACTTACTTGCTTTGTTATTTATGTCGAACGACAATGTGATCTATTTAAGGACCAAGTGTTATTTTGATTATTTAGTATAGGTTCATTTATAATAATAAATCCCCGTCCAATAAGGTTACATAATAATGAAGCACATTTTCAATGTACACATTTCAAATATCCTAGATCAAAATGTTGACTCCTTTATAAATGAAACTCTTATTTGAAGGATTAATCAGTAAATGCAGTGTCCTTTACAGTGGACTATATGTATTTTTCATGTTCAACATCACTAGAGATGGAAAAGTCAGCTCCCTTAACAAATCGTAGGAACCCCTTAAGAAGACAATTAAACACTTTCACAAAATTCTATAGTTATTCTGCGGACTTCTTGGAATTGGAGATTTATTATTTGTTCTCGGGTGCTAACGTTTAGTCATGGACGGGGTTGAAAAATATGAAAATCAAAGAAATCAATTAATTCCTTACAACATTAATTAACTGAGAATCTCAGCAAAAGAATTATTATTAAAATAATTGCTGTAAATACCAAAAAGATTATGGCTGAAATGCCATTGAGAAAAGAACATTATGCGTTGTTTTATCAAACTTAAATCTAATAGATTGTCCCATCGGATTGTGGCTGTTAATGAATTCCCTGTAATTCCTCCCCCCCCCGTGATAGCAGACCAATTTCCTAATGCAAACAAACAAAATCGGTGCAAACAGAACAGATCGATTATATGGAGCGATAGCAGCATCAATATTTTATATCGATGACAGAGTCTATTATTCTTTGAATTATTCTCTGATTCTTTGCCGCTTGTTTACTTGTCAATTGCTCTATAATATAGAATCTATACCATACTTTTATATCATTGTTTCGAATAACTAGCAATAGAGGCGGATGAAACATTTATATAGCCTTGTTCCAAAAAAATCTTTGGTCTCTAGACGGGAAATATATGTAATCTTTGTTATGAGTATTATGTAAACTTATCATTTATGTCCATTTGATTAGTAATATAATCTATGGAACCTTAGCCATAGTACAATAAGAATAAGGAATAATTCAATAATACTTTATGTAAAAAAATGATTAATGGCAATTACTTTCATTGAAAGCCTGAAAATTCCAAAAATCGCTTCTTCGAAAAGTCTACAATTAATGCATAACACCATGGAAATATTAATAATATTATTATTAATAATATTATTATAAATTAAAATTAATATACACGAACTTTTTCTTTTCGTTTTAGCATTGAAACGTCCGACTGAAATGACAAAAGATGTTCTTTCACTTCCTTCAGTTCTCTACATTGACTTTCTAATCTAGAATATGTTATAATTATTATTGTTATTATTATTATTGTTATTGTTATTATTGTTATTATTATTATTATTATTATTATTATTATTATTATTATTATTATTATTATTATTATTATTATTATTATTATTATTATTATTATTGTTATTATTATTATTATTATTATTATTATTATTATTATTATTATTATTATTATTATTATTATTATTATTATTATTATTATTATTATTATTATTATTATTATTATTATTATTATTAGTATTATTATTACTATTATTATTGTTCTAAACAATTAAATGATAATTTAAGCCTTATATTATATATTATTATCATAACTCTGTTAATATGGGTTAATATTATTCTTTTATATGTAAACTTTCTGATATAGGGCAATTAAATTATGTTCCTTATCCTTATTCGCAGCAAAAGGTTTTAATTATTATTTAATTGTTTAAAATTTAATTAATGCTGCTACTTAGAAATCATCACTTTATACTTATTATTATTATTGTTATTATAATTATTAATACTATTATAATTATAATAATAATAATTATTATTATTATTATTATTATTATTATTATTATTATTATTATTATTATTATTATTATTATTATTATTATTATTATTATTATATTATTATTATTATTATTATTATTATTATTATTATTATTATTATTATTATTATTATTATTATTATTATTATTATTATTATTATTATTATTAATATTATTATTATTATTATTATTATTATTATTATTATTATTATTATTATTATTATTATTATTATTATTATTATTATTATTATTATTATTATTATTAATATTATCATTTTAATTATAGCTACCTGTTGCATTCCAAACTGATAGTAGCGACTTTCTTTTTCAGTTGTTCACATTGCAATTTGCTAGTTCTCAGCCGAGAATCAAGTTGATCGGATCCAGGGCAGCTGCCACGATATTGTTGATGAGATTGACTGGGAGAGTTGGCTGATCTTGAACGCAAAGACTGTAGAGATAATCGAAAATTTTCCTTTTTTGATTCTTCAGTAATTTTAGCGAGAGGAGATTTGGTATGATACTTATTCTGTGACCTTATTGTCACTTGGTTCGATGGGGAATTGTTGGAGTTGGACTTTTCTTGTTTGCGATGATGCTGATATAAACAATTAACTGATAAAAGCAGATTGAATGACACGACACATTAACGCATTAGTCATTTCATCATTTACACTAAATACACACACACACACACACTGACACACGCGCATTGAAATGACTGTATCCAATAAACGCTGTATTTTTGGAGTTGCCATTCGTCATTTTAATAGTTCACTTTAATTTCTCCAGACAGAAACCAGTAGTGAGTCATCCCATCCAACTTAATGAATGTTAGTCTATGCGAATAGCCTATGAGTGTGTGCCTGTACGCGCGTGTGTGTGTGCCAGATAAGCATTGTTCCTATCGATCAGGCTCGTTTGGCCTGATTAATGATTTATAATAATAATTGCGTTACACAGCAATAATGGAATCAATTCTTAATATTCATTAAAGGCCCGACTAACTCTGCTAATATGGGTAAATATTATTATATTATATGCAAACTTCCTGATATAGATCAATTAAATTATGTTCCTTATATTAATATTATTATTATTATTATTATTATTATTATTATTATTATTATTATTATTATTATTATTATTATTATTATTATTATTATTATTATATTTATTATTATTGTCAATACTATTATTGTTATTATATTTATTGTTATTTTAAACAATTAAATGATAATTTAATTCCTAATTTTGCGAAATATACTATTTTGAAAGTGACCTAAGTCCATTTATGTTAAGCCACTTTCAAAATAAATTTTTTTATCAGTCTATTGACCAACTAATTTTTGTTTTACAAAATCTTAGTGATTTTAAAAAAATTATTTATAATTTACTTCAAAATGAAAATGTAACGTAAAAATGTAATTATTTTAATAGCTATCTTGAGTTTTTTTATAAATGGACTTAAGCTACTTTCAAAATAAATGTCTTATATATTTTAATACATAAAGTTTGTCAACAAGTTTTGTTTATCTGTATCATCACAATTTAATACTTTTTGAACAACATTTGATGTCATTCATCTCTTATATTTATTGAAAAATTATATTTCGTGAGTGAAACACGTAGGACATAATATTTTATTGATAAAGTTTGTAAGTTATTTGATCTTATTCTTTTATTTTAATTTTCCGTTTACCTGAATTTTTTGACTACAGCGGTATTTTGGTTTGATCTACTGATCCTATAATCTGTTAAAAGTATAATCCATGATAAAAAATTATCATATTTTCACTGTTTCAAATTATGTCAACCAATTTATCAAATCTTGAATTTAATCTTTAATCTCCTCTAATCAATCAATTTTAAAAAATTCCCAAAATCTTTCCCCCAATATTTGCATTGATAATCAAATAAATTTGTCGGGAACAAAACAATTTTAACTTCGAAAAGCCCGTTATTCGTTTGATTTTTTTAATTTTCCATATTTTTGCATTTATTATTTAATTAAGATGTTTTTATAATTAATTATTAATTTTATTTGTGTTTTAATATTTCATAAAATATTTTCATTTATTATTATTTTTTCGCCAAAGAGAGGCCCGTTACAAACAACAGATAAGAGTAATTGACTGAATTATTTTTATTAAATATTTATGTGCTGGTTGCATCCATGTTGTCATTGTATAAAAATCTATGATATTAAAATTATACTATTTTTATATTATAATTTAATTGTATTTATTAAAAATGCTTGACTATGAATCAGTAAATATATCGATGTTTTTGATATTCACGAATTTACAATGGAAAAGAAATCAGTGATAAAATTTGAAAAAAAAGTTCTTATAATACTATAATTTAATTATTATTTCGACTAATATTTTTAAATGTTGATTTTATAACAATTTTTTAAAATTAAAATCCAAATGTGAATGTATTAGGCAATATATTTATTTTAATATATTTCTTTACCCTGAGTTTTCCCTTCGTAAAAATCCAAAAAAATACAAAATTATTATTATTATTATTATTATTATTATTATTATTATTATTATTATTATTATTATTATTATTATTATTATTATTATTATTATTTTACACTATTATTATTATTTACACTATAATTGTCATTCAAAATATGGGTGCACGTTTTATTGTTCAAAAAGAATTATGTTGGCATACTAGACCCATAATTATCTATTTTTTATTCAATTAGTTATCATTCTAATGAAAATCGCCATATAAAAAATCACACAATTTTTTAACTATTTCCAAACTATGGTTTATCTAAGTAGAAGCAGCTTTCGAATAATTTGTATAACTAAAATTTCTATATATATATATATATATATATATATATATATATATATATATATATATATATATATATATATATATATATATATATATATATATATATATATATATATATATATATATATATATATATATATATATATGGTCAGGCCCGCCGACAGCAATTCCGGGCACCTAGGCAGAGCATTTCATGGGCCCCTAAATAATTGTTAATCGTACAACGTATAAAATAGCTGATGACGTTTTATTTGACGTAGTGGCCTGTGGCCCGTAGGTGTGTTCTATAGTATAAAAATGATACGCATGATTTCAGTTTCAGTAATCATGGTTAGTAAATATAACAGTTTTTAATTCCAGCATTAAAAAACTCAAAACTTTATTTAGTTTATTTTTGTATATTGATACTGATGTTTATCTAACTACTTGTTGATGTTCGTTCAATTTATTGTGATGGAATTCAGATGCTTGAACTTTAAACTGATTGTAGTTAAGTCAGCTTAAGTGTCAGTAATATTATATTTAAATACATAACAAATCGAACCCGGGCCCTTGGGCATTTGCACCCCTTGCCCCCCCCCCTCTCGGCGGGCCTGTATATGGTTATACAAATTATTCAGCTAACCTTTATTTCATGACAGTGATATACTTTATATGAAATTCTGATAACCTTGAAATGTTATTGAGGTCAAAGTGAGTTGAGGTCATCTCAGCATACTACTGATAACCATTTTTTTGGAAAAAATTTATACAGTTTACCCGTACAAAATGAGTTTGAAAAAGAAAGATAAATTCAATACATTTTATATGGTGGTAAAAGTTGGGAAATATAATTAATGTAAAGAAAATAAATACTTGACTTAGTGATATGCCGATTTATCCCGGGAAATATCATTTTATAAATCCCATTGCTAGATGAGGAATAGAATCAAATATTCCCACTAACAAAAATAGAATCTATCCATCAAGATATTTAAAAGTATACCAAATGATAAAAACAAATTACAAATAATCTGTTAAAACAAATTATATAAATATGAATGTAATTGTTTAAATGAATCATATTATTTTCACTAATTTATTTGTTTTTCATTTTTAGATTATATAAACTGGATTCATGAATGCATATCCATATGTTTTAGTTTTGCAAGATTTGTCTTATTAAAAATGTCGTTTAAAATCTTTAGGGTTATTAGTGTAAAAGTTGTACAAATTAATTAAAAAGTAATTAATAGAATTTCAAACGTAAAAATCAATAAATTTCGAAGGAAAGTGAAAATATATGACCATTGTTAAAATAAATATGTAACAGATACTTTTCAATCAATAGGAGGTCCTTAGAAGGATTAATGCAAAATTTTAATTAATTAATTAAAAATTTGTTTACTCTATTAATCATGAAGAGTTGAAAAACAAAATTCATCTTTCGAAAAATAAAGGTTAAAGTTTGTTTTGTTAATAATAAAAATATTTATATAATCTCCTTGGTAAAATTTATCTCCTTGTAAAATAAAAGACCAACTATCAATTTTGTGCAATTAATTTGATTAGAATTTTGTGTGAAATTATTAATTATTTTTTATTATTATTAATTATTTTTTATTAATAATTTGCGAAACAGATTTTATCAAGTGTTAGTCTATATAATAATGTAAAGATTTATCATTTAAACAAAATAAATGAAAAAAATTACAATACAAATCAGTCTACCTGAGTGTATAAGCAGAAAGCAAATAAAAACTTCAACAAAAATTAAGAAATTTTAAATTGATGTGAAAGCCCAATAAGATATATTTACAAAATACAAACTAATTAATTAATTTAAAATTTGCTGATGACAATAATTATTTCTTTTGGAAAACAGAACTGCCGAGTTTGACAGTCGCAATAGCGGCTTGTCAGGCTACTACAGTAGAATATAAATTTGTATTTATTTGTTTAGAAATTTCGAGAGTCTTCTCACTGATATCACAAGTATTAGCATATTAGCATAATATATAATATATAAAAAATATATATTAGCATAATATATAAAATCAAAGAAAAACTTAATTAATATCACCAATTACGACTAACCACAGGAATATGTTTCAGTAATTATATCCCTAGAAATAGAGTTTTAACCCTTTTATACGAGTGTACAATATATTGTACACAGTTTTGTGTGCTGAATATCTGTTGTACCTTTTCGAAAATATAATGTGAGAAGTACTTTTTAAGAAAATTGAAATTTGTTCTAGTACATTTTAATAATTTAAATTATTTTTTTATTTTTTTGCATAATTTGAGTCCCCTTACTAGGTTTGATGGTCTAGATAATTAATTTACCCACAGAATTAATTCCCGAATGAAAGGGTTAAGAAAAAGATCTGAATATTGTTAATACATCATCCTTTGTAAACTTAACCAAGACTTTATAGATTGATATAACATTGAAATTGGTTGACAACATTTTCAGAACTTGTGTATTTTTTGTAATAGTTAAAAATATTTGCCATTTGTTAAGTTGTGTTTTTGAATAAAAGCACGCGCAAAGCCAGATTAGAGTTCTAATTGATCCGAAATTATTAAAGACTCAACCCATCTATTTATATCAATACCAGTGGGTGATATTTGTATCAAAACTGGGCATTTAAATTAATTTGTAGAAATTAAATCAAATGATTTTGAAAGAGATTGTGAGAATATGTTCTAATAAAGCTAGAAACGAAACTAATAAAACTGATTACTGGTTTATTTACTAGTTTTGCGTAAACCTAGCGTGAAGCGTATCTCATGCGGTAAGTTATTTATGTAACAGTGTAAACAACTTGATGCGTGTATATTTATTTTGTTTACTTTTGCGCATCCTTTTGTTGCAACACGAATCATATAATAATTAAAGTTATATTTTACTAGCGCGCCAGGTAACATTTTTTAATCGATTCTCTTCTTCCTAGCACCATGACCTTGGTACATTTGCTAGACATCGAAAAGATTTTAAGACACTCTACTACATCCTTTTCCCTGATTGAAGATGTATGTGAAAATGTTACTATTTGACAGATATTACAATTCTTCAACGAGAATTTGTGATAAATATAAACGAGTTTCCCACGTGGTTTTTATATAATAACAGCAAAATGTTTATCAGAATTATTCATACATCCAAACTAATATCAAATTCAAAATCAGCATAGTTGATGACTTTTAAGTCTGAAACCCATTTAAAATATGGACTTGCTCTTTTGAGATTTTTGTATTATGAGAAAATTATTTACATTCAAAGAAAGCTAAAGGAGATTCAGATTCTCAAACTAAGTCAGATATTCTGAATTTTACATGCTCTTTCCCCACAAATATTAGATCATAACCCTCAAAATACTCGCTTTAAAACGTCAGCACTCGCATTGGATGTAATCTGCCCTTTATACTTGAGATGGTAAAAAATGATTACTTTTCTAAAATATATTTTTCAAAATATTATTACAGATGATTGTAATTTTTATTTACAGAAAAAAAACAATTTCCTAAATGTGACGATTACTACTAAACATAAAAAAGAAAGCATTGTAAAATTGCCTTATTTTCTCTTCAAGAGAAAAAAAAAGATTGATATATCAGATTGAGTCAAACGTTATTCATGTTTTTAGTTATTTAAAGTTATTGTTTTACCAGATCATTAAAGTATAACATTTATATGCTAAATTTGAGATCATTTTAAAGCCCTTAAAAAGGTGAAGGTTTAAATGTCACAATTTTAAAACTCCATTTAGTTTTTTTAAATTTTAGAATGATTGAAGAAAAAGCAGTTATTCATGTCTTATTGTGACATTATTGGGGGGAAAGGCCTAACAGCACCAGCTGCGACTCGAGAAATCTGCAACGTGGAACACAAAGGTGTGCTCAAGGAAAATTCAGCTCAGTGGTGGTTTCAGCGCTTTAATCTTGAAGATACCAGTCTGTAAGATCAGAAACGTTTAGGTCAACCATCAGTGGTGAACAAACAGGAGTTTTGTTCTCTGGTGAATCAGTAGCATAGTTCTAACACTCACAAAACTGTCATAGGATATCGACCATTTTCAAAGCACTGCTCGATAACTCAAGAGACAGCCGTTTTTGGAAGCGAATTATTACATGAGACGAAAAGTGGGATTTAATATTAAGTAAAGCTAAACAGTGGCTTCAGCCAAATCTGCAAGTTGTGTGTTTGGTGGAATAATGAGGGACCTGTGCACTGGGAACTTGTTTCCATGGTCGAGCTATCGATGATATCTTTTATTCTGAACAACTACAATGAGTTCATGATGCTTTGAGCATTCGCTAGCCGAACTGTTGAATTGCGGCAAAGAAATAATATAGATAAAACGAAGTAACTTGGTATTAATTCTTCCGTGTCATTGCAACATATCAAAATATTTATATCGAGTAAAGTAGAAAATAGATGAAAGGTGTAATATTTTACGTAAAAGATATTCTGGTAACTAACACCGCCTACCAATTGTAAGCTAGTATAGTAATTTGCTTTTTTATCATTATATATTCAATACTGAACTCCTCATTGCCGGCTTTAGACAATTTTGAAAAAATGTCGCTCTAGTCGGGTAATCAGCTTGGGTAATCTGTTACCACGTGGGTGATCGCAGTGCCGGCCTTAGACAATTTGGTGCTACATAAAAACTACTATATATTGTTTGTGCTATATAAAAAGTGATATTAGTAACACGAAGAACAACAAATAATTTGCATAACATAAAAATTATTTTTAAATTTTAATTTTACATAATTTTACCGCCCCTTAAAATAATGCCGCTCTAGGCAGCCACCTATGTCGCCTATACTTAAAGCCAGCACAGGAACTCCTAAACAAATATGACTTGTTGAAAAAATGTAAAAATAAGCTAATAGAAGAAATTATATAAATTTCTAAATCAACGATATAGCCGAGCTTTCTTGGGTCCAAATATGTCTAATATGATGTAACGGGAAAAAAGATAAAAACTTGTAAAGGGGTTCAAAGTTGGTTAAAATTTATTAAGTAGAATTGCAGATGTAAAAATTAACATTTTTAGTGGGAATCGAAACCTTGGACAAATGAAAAAATTGAAACAATCTAATAATATTAAATTGATTAAATTATCTTGGGAAGGGAATTTTTTAAATACAAATTAATTAATTGATTTATTAAAAATGTTTATGTGCTTAATCATTAAAAATTATGATTAAGAAAATAATGATTCAATGGTGAAATGATGACAAATCTAAATTTGACCAACGGATTATTATCTTGTCCAAGCAAGCCGATTCTCTAAGGAAATACCCAAGGGAAAAGGAAATCTATTTCATATATCATTATTAGGAATAGAATTTCTTAATGATTAATATAAATCTCTCAATTTAGTGTAGTTTCACCAGTTTTGCTGAAGGAGCAAAGCACTTCCTGTACAGATTAAAAGTGTAAAATGAGGTTTCCCTATTCGAATAGTTCTGGTTGGTGAAACTTATTTGAACTCTAACAATATTTTGAAATAAATTGACCATTGTGTAATTGTGTTTTAAATTGAGATCAGAATTGCAAATTTTCTGTTGTGAGTTTAACCCCTTTACCGGTAGACCCGAGGATACTCGTCAAGCCGAAACCAGCTGATAACCGGTAGACCCGAGGATACTCGTCAAGCCGAAACCAGCTGATAACCGGTAGAACCGAGTATACTCGGCTAAACGTAAATACGTCGTTCTAGGTCATTTAGAAACATCAAACCATAATAACCATGCACTCTACTACAACTCTTTATTTGTTATTAATTAGTTAACTGTTATTCGTTATTAGTTGTTCGTTATTGTTGATAAAGATGTTTGAAAAATAATTAAAAGATTAATTTTTTTATAGCCGCAAATAAAGTCGTCAATTAAGGATCGATTTCAGAAAAAGAAGTTGACGGTAAAGGGGTTAATAAAGTCTCAATATTACTGGGTTTTAATTGGTTCATTAAAGACCATGAGAAGTCAGTAGTAATATCAACTCTAACCGAAATTTAAGTAAACTCAATGAATATTTGTATAATTCTAAAACTAGAGAAATGAAAGAACTGCAGCTTATGGAACCAGTGTGAGACGAAAACTGTGTTGGATTACGGTGGTTAATTGTACAAGAAGTGTCCGATGCGCCGCAATTGTACTTTTGTGAAATATTCCTATAAATGCCTTCCTACACTTGTATTTGAACATTCCAACCGAGCTGTAATATTTGACATATTTTCATTTCCTTTCCCTCTATAAAGTTTTTTTCTCCAGTTTTTATGATTTTTTAGATTAATAAAAAGTGCATGCAAATTTTTAAAATTATTTACATTAAAATACATATTTTTATGTGTTGGAAATTCATTAAAATATATTTCCGAAAAAACCATTTCTAAAAAAATTTATTTTTCCGTATTTTACTTGCTTAGATTTAAGTACAAATTCAAATAAATAAATTTTTTGTTCATAAAACAAAATATCTCCATATAAATATAAATATTATTATTAATGAATATAAATATTATTATTGTTGGGAGAATTTAATTTAACTTTTTAATTGAAATAAAGAATAATATTTTATTTATAAAATAAATCTCAATTATTTATTATATTCTAATTAAATAAAATTATTTAATACTAATTATAATAATAATAATAATAATAATAATTATTATTATTATTATTATTATTATTATTATTATTATTATTATTATTATTATTATTATTATTATTATTATTATTATTATTATTATTATTATTATTATTATTTTAAAATAATATCAATTAATGAAATGTTAATAATAAGATCATATAAAGTATTTAAATATTCAAATGTAACTATGAAAAATGAGCAAAAATGAGAAAAATTAAATTAATGAAAAATTACATAAAAAAGTAGAAAAGAAATTCTCACCTTGGTTAAACGATTCCATAGAGATTCAGTTGGCATTGAGTCATCTGACTTTCCAAAAAGACCCATGTTCCTCACAAATTAATGATATTAGTCAACTTGTATGATGATAAAAACGACAGATTCACGCGATCATATCTGTTTGGCAATTATTTCAATCTTGACTGTATTACCTGGTGACAGTACTTAACTGGATTTAAATACAACACATTTACTGCATTGATTGCTGCCTAGCTCGGCACACACACACAAGCGCACACACGCGCACAGATGAGTGGCATTCGCCCAGTAGCCGAATACACACACATACAATGCAACGGGCAAATCTGTCTCAACTGATGAATCATACGTCAACTATTTACACTTCAAATCAGATTATTAAGACACTACAGGAGATTGAGAATTAATGCCAGCACCACTCGGAAATGGATTCGTGGAGAATTTAGCTAGAACTGTCCCGAGAAGATAGGCAGCTGGATCTATGTGATGAGGTGGGATAATACAAATAATAACACAGCTCACACTTGCATATGTTGCATTACCGAATGGTAATCTGCTGATGCAGTTTGGAAACTGTTGCCAATGTCAATGAATACGGACATTTTTTGCAGAGTTAGAAATTGATCCTTGCGAGTTCACTCGTAATTCTTATGAAAATATTTGGATAATTATTTTGCAAAATTGCATAATTTATTATTTCAACTATTATTATTACTATTATTATTATTATTATTATTATTATTATTATTATTATTATTATTATTATTATTATTATTATTATTATTATTATTATTATTATTATTTTATTATTATTATTATTATTATTATTATTATTATTATTATTATTATTATTACTATTATTATTATTATTATTATTATTATTATTATTATTATTATTATTATTATTATTTTAAAACTAAAAATAATTTATATTAATATTGTTGAAATTGTTAGGAACATTCCATGACAAAATTGTGATTGGCATTTGATATGAATAATTATAATAATAATAAAAAGTTCAAAATTTATTAACTAAATTTTGATATTGTATTTGTTTAAACTCATTTTTGGAAAATTTTAACAAATTTTTGAGGTTTTTAATTGAATCACTCACTAATTTATATGAAAATAGATCATAATAACTGATGGAAATTTTTCATGAATGACATTTAATATTTAACAAAAAATTCAAAATCCCCAGAATTCCTGAATTTTTTTTAAGTGTTAAAATGGACACCCTGAAAAAGTGAGAGCTCAAATTATTCGTTATTAAGTTATTTTTTGTATGAGGTTAATTAAAATTTATAACATTTATTTTGTTTTTTTAGCCTACTTTGAACAATTTGATAATTGCTTACTTTTCTTATTTTCTTTTTTTTATTAGTCTTTTAATTTATAAAAGAAATTGAATAGTTTTAGCTTGACTAGCTTGATTAAAATTAAGTTTTAGAAGATATTCAATGGGATTTCTAACACAAATAGTTATTGTAAATTATTGGATGATCACTTCATTCAATCCCATGTGAGCCCGAGTTTCTTACCTGGCACCGATGAAAACCAAACAAGTTCGAAATTTGTCTATTATTAGAATCAGTGTCAAATATCATAACACTTTTTAATTAAAATTTTTTTAACTTTTTAATAGTTATTATTAATTAATTTTGATATATATATATATATATATATATATATATATATATATATATATATATATATATATATATATATATATATATATATATATATATATATATATATATATATATATATATATACGGGATCCATCATTGTCTTAGATCAAAAACTTGTCGTAAACATTTATTAAAAACGATTAAAAATTCGGTTTCAGATCACAAGACTACAGAAGAACCGTTAAAGATTCCCTAAATTGTAACGTTTCTGATCCTCTGAGAGTATTATAGTGATATCATTGCTTCTGCGAGATTAATGAAACAGAAAAGTAATTTTGTCGACAAAAAACTAGCAATAAATTCTGGATTGATACACTTTGTGCTTATTTACATTATCTACCTCTGGGAATCTCTGTGGTGCGACTCGAAACTCTGCGGTCATTCGCCTTTGACATAATAAACAGTATCATAAATTCTCCATTATATGGATGGGAGAAAATAAACACAAAAAACTTGATTTGATGTGCATGGAATTGCAAGCAGTATTTTTTTGTCATATCATTCTTTTAATGAGAGTTTTTCTCGGTTGGCATAAACGACATCCAGTCTACAAATAACATTAAACTGTTTGTTTTTTTTATTTTAATGGAGATTTTTGGTTCCAGTTGAACTGTGAGGTACAGAATAGGAATTGTAACAATTTGTTTTTGCAAAAACAATTAGTCATCAATTGTATACATAAAATAATAGTAGTAATAATACCAATATTATTATTATTATTATTATTATTATTATTATTATTATTATTATTATTATTATTATTATTATTATTATTATTATTATTTTTATTATTATTATAATTACTTAAATTCTTATTTGTATGCATAATTATAATTTCGAACGATATTTAAATATATATTATTAAAATAAAAATATAACTAGTTGGTAGATATTAGCCCTCTGTACCCATCTGGACACTGTACTCTACCCCTTTTGTCAATTTGAAGGAACAGGGTGCAAAGTCCGGATGAGGTTTATGACAATGTGAAGCACTATAGTCAGGAGGTATTTTAGTCTCAGGGATTTTTGTACAGGGAATTCGGCTCATTTTAAAAAAGTTTAAATTAAATTCTCGTTAAAAAAGCCTAAATATTTTTCAGGCCCTCGTTATAAAGGTCTAAGTATTTTTTTCATCCCAGAATTTGTGAGAAATTAGTGTAACAATTAAAAAAAATAAGAAAATTTAAAACTTATGGTAAGATATTTTGAAGAACCGACTTCTTATGAGAAATTAGAATAATAATTAAAAATTAAAGTAAATTAAAATAAACAATATAAGTAATAATTTAAAGTTTAGTGCTAATAAGTTTTAAATAAGTTCTTCTGAGGAAATTAAAGTAAATAAGTAAATTAAAGTAAAGCAATTTTTAAATAAGTAAAGTAATAATTTTAAATTAAATAAATTAAAGTTAATAAGAGTAATAATTTAAAATTAATGTAAGAATCGAATTCTTCTGAGAAATTATGGTATTATATTTAAAATCAAGTAAATAAATAAATGGACACATGATAAATTAAAGTAATAATTTTTAAATTAGGTAAATAGAAGTAAATTAGAGTAATAATTTGAAATTAATGTAACATATTTTAAAGAAACGTTATCTTCTGAGAAATTAAAAAAATAATAAAATTTTTATGAAATAATTTTTAATGAAAATTTTTTATGAAATATTTTTAAAATTAAATTTTGAAGCACATTTTAATGTAATTATTTTCAAAGATAGCTTTTTATGCAAATTTAAATGAAATAATTTATTTTGAATAATAATAATAATTCAACCAACAACCAGGTACTAAAAACCATGTACCAACAACTAGNATACACCTAATTCTGTTTTTACACGATAGAATGGTTCCCGAGAAATTCGTGTAAAAAAAAATCGTGTAAAAAAAGATACTGGCCAAGTACAAAAATAATAGATTGGTTCTAGACCTCAAAAAATAAGTTAAAATTAGACTAAATAATATAAAAAAAATATTGTTGTAGTTATTTTAAGAATTTATTTTCGTTTTAATTTATTAAATAAACTAAATTATAATAAAATAAATTAAAATTTAGATTTCATAAAAAAAATAATACCAGAAATTCATTGCCAAAAAACTTAAATAACATAAAGTACAACCATAAGAAAAATTTAAACATTAAACAATTTTATTTATTGTCACTGTCTGATAATAAACGTAAACGTTTGCGAAAGACTACAATATCACTGCCATCACTGGAATGATTTTGTTAATCATTATCATTTCTAGCCGACTGTGTTGGGACATCAGTAGATTTTTGAACGAAATCAGTTATCTTAGATTGAGTTTTATTTCGCGTTAACCCATTATAAACTTCCCTGTAAGATGCCATTAATGATTTCAGTTCACGTTGAAATTTGGCAGCTCGTTCCTCGTCATGATCATGTTGTTCAAAATGACTACCTAATTTTGTAGCGAGATCAAGACCTTCTTTAATTAGAGATGCTTTCAAAATTGGACGATCTCTTTCGTCACTGTCACTATGTTCTTTATCATAACGAGTCTCAAGGGTGAGATCTATAATTTCATTTTCGCTCAAGCTTTCATCTACCAACAATTCTTCTACATCTGCTAACGATAGGTCATCGAATCCATCCCCACCGATTGCATTGGCCATTGTTATTATATCAGCAAGTTCAGCGTTATTATCGATAACAGGATCTTTGCATTTTACGCATTCTGGCCAAATATTTTTCCAACACGAGTTCAAAGTTGATGGCTTTAATAAATCTAACGCGATCTTGACTTGATTAATGCAGTCCATTATAGAAAATTTTTTCCATTCATCTATGACTGATGATTCCTCATAATTATCAAGTTTTTCTACAACATAATGAAATGAACTTCTTATGTAATACGTTTTAAACGTAGCAATTATCCCCTGGTCTAGTGGCTGTATAAGGGAAGTGGTATTAGGCGGCAAAAAACAAAATTGTACGTTTGGGTGCTCAAAAACTGGATGGCCTGGTGCATTGTCTAGAATCAAAAGAACTTTAAATTCGAGACATTTTTCTTTCATGTAGCGCCTAACTTCTGGGATGAAGTGCTTCTGAAACCACTCTGTGAAAATTGCACTGGTTACCCAAGCCTTTTTGTTCGCCATCCAGTGTACAGGCAATTTATTGAAATCTACACTTTTCATGGAACGTGGTCTTAAGGCACGATGTACTAGGAGTGGCTTAAGAATACGTTCTCCTGAAGCATTGGAACAAAACAACAACGTAATACGGTCCTTTGCTACTTTAAAACCACCGGCTGTTTTCTGCGATTTGCTACATAAGTTCTTCTAGGCATTCTCTTCCAAAAAAGGCCGCTTTCATCTAAATTCCAAACTTGGTCTGGAGTATATTCTCCATCTTCAATAATTTTTTTTAGTTTTTCGGGAAATTCTTTAGCAGCCAATTCATCAGCGGATGCAGTTTCTCCCTTAATTTTTATATTGTGGAGAGCGTGTCTTTTTAAAAAACCAGTCATCCAACCAGTACTTGCGGAAAATGCATGTTGTTTTGACTGAGATGATGTATCTGGATCAATTTCCTGGATACGTTTATAGATTCTTAATGCTGTCTGCTTGATAGCAAGTCCGTCTACTGGTATTCTCTTTTGGGATTTGTCTTCTATCCAGATTACCAAAGCTTTTTCCATTTTCTCTTTAACAACATCCCTTACATACGATGATGACTTTGCACTTAATTTTGTTCCAGAACATACTGATGCTCTAATTGCAGTTTCATTTTTTTAATTGTTCTTACAGTAGCTTCATGGATTCCGAAATTATTTCCCACAACCGTTGCGCCTTGTCCCGTTGCAAGTTGATCTAAAATTTTGATTTTGGTATCTAAGCTGATCGCTTTCCTCATTTTTAATGCAGGAGAATTATGTAACATGGGTGTGGCTACCAAAATATATTTTATTAATCAAAAATGCAAAAATCTAAAATTAAATATTTGAAACTAACCTGTTATTGGTCTACCAAAATTATATGAGCTTCTACTTTATTTTACTTAGCACTTGTTAAAAATCAGCAAAAACTAACGATCTTTCAATTATAATTGTCAAATAGGAACTAAATTGTGTGTAAACAAACAAAACAAAACAGCTGATGCTTGAAATTTACTTGCTTGAAATTTACTCGTACAAAATTGTTCTAGTAAAGTTCAAGCTATTTTAGCGTGGTGAGTTGACTGTCATCGTGGTGAGTTGACTGTCATCGTGGTGAGTTGCTCTCTTTTTACTTTAAAAAAATTCATTGAAAAAAAACGTGTTAAATCCAATAATTCATGTAAAAAAAGTAATTTTGTTTTTTTTGTATTCGTGTTATTTCAAATTATGTCGTGTAAAAATAGAAATATTTTTTCGTATTTACTCGTGTTATTTCAAATTCGTGTAAAAATAATTCGTGTAAAAACAGAATTAGGTGTATATATTTAACTAAATTGCAATCGATAGTTAGGAAAACTTTGATTTATTAAGTAAAATTGATAGTCGAAATTTAACAAAAGATTAAGACTTTCGTCAAAGAAATTTAACAAAAATGGTAAGTTTTCAATCAAACTAACATTAAATGAGAGAATAATTGTCAACTCATTCACTTTAAAATAATATAACAACAAATGTTAAGAATATTGAAAATTTAAGAAAAATGATTAAAAGAAAGTTCCAATAAAATACATAAAATTTAAGTATATAAAACAAAAAAAAATTATTTTTATTCACAAAATATCTTCTTAACTTTCTTCTTTGAATTGATATTAATAGCTAATTACTCGATTAAATCTTTTTGAAACCCATAGAAAATGAAAAAGTTATTCAAAAAAATATTAATTTTCTTTAACTTATTGTTACTCACACTGAACATTCATTCCTTGAAAAAATTTAACTATCTCTTAACTTCATGCAATAAGAACCCATTAAAAAATTAAAAAATTCACTAAAATCTATATTTTCTAAACATTAGCAAAATATTTCACCCAATTTACCTAAAAAATATCAAACTAGAGATCATAATTTCTCAATAATTGATCATAATTCTTCATCGATTCCCCTAATGATATTCAATAGTCTGGTATATCTTTCAAACTAAATCACAAATTTTATTAAATTCTACGTTAATTTTCGAGTAAATTTCCGATATATCTTACTACCATTATGTCCTTGATAAAATTAACTAATTTCTTAGCTTAAGATTTTCAATATTTTAAAGTTCTATTAATGAGTAGAGATTATAAAATGAGTAGTTATTGAAAAAATCATTTTGTCAAATTCAATATCATTACAAAGTCATTGCTACCATAAAATTAAATAACTTATCCTATCACTTGATTACTGTAAAAACTCTAATTATCAACCTAACTGTCATTAAGAATAATTTTTATTCAGAATAAAATTAAAAAACAAGTCAAATCTAAAATAATACTGCAAATTCTTAAGAAATCAATTAAATTTATCTTAGAATCACCATTAAAACCTTAAATTTTTAAATATTCTTTCAATCAACATAAAATTCACAAGAAATGCTAGAAATTCACATAAATATTTCTTAACCCCAGATAGCATCAACTATAAAACAATTACCAATGAATTAAATTCCCCTAGACGTCCAAATTTACCTAAATAACCACTCAAATAAAATATTAGAATCATTAAAATTGGATTCATCATTAAATTCCTTTTAAATTATATAAATCAGTCAAAATTATCACAAATCAAGATGACTCTTCATTGTAGCGTAAAATAGAAGAATTATTGTTTAAAGAAGGAAATGGAGATAGATGAAACTGGAGAAGAAAAATTTGATAAAATTAACAATGAAAATATTATTCTCGTGTGGTAGAAGCAGAATTATACATTGAACAGAGAAATAGAGATTACTAAATGAAGAGGAAATATAAACTGAAAATTCTTATTGAAATGTTTTTAATAAATATTTCCTTTTTGGAGAGTAGATGGATTGGGCACCGCTAGAACAGGACTCCGCTAGCACAACCCCCCCCCCCCGGGGTAAAAAATTTTTCTAAGTCCAAAAGTACATTTTTTTTTTCAAGGTCATTTGTAGAACAAAGACATATGACTCATCAAGGTCATTGAAACAAAGACCATGACTCATCGGATGACTCATAAAATTTTCAAGGTCATTTGTAGAACAAAGACCATGACTCATTCAAGGTCATATGACTCATTCAAGGTCATTTAAACAAAGACCATGACTCATTCAAGGTCATTCTCAAGGTCGTATGACTCATTCAAGGTCATTTTCAAGGTCGTATGACTCATTCAAGGTCATTCTCAAGGTCGTATGACTCATAAAATTTTCAAGGTCATTTGTAGAACAAAGACATTTTTTTTTCAAGGTCATTTGTAGAACAAAGACATTTTTTTTTTCAAGGTCATTTGTAGAACAAAGACATTTTTTTTTTCAAGGTCATTTGTAGAACAAAGACATTTATTTTCAAGGTCATATTATTATTTTTCAAAAATATTATTATTTTTATTATTATTTTTCAAAATATTATTAACTGTGCCAGCGGAGTCCTACTTTTCGGGGCGCCAGAACTTTTTGAGTTTTCAAAATTATTTAAATATTGATACATCATTTTGAAGCTTGGTGCAAGACCTTTCGAATGAGCTATTGAAAGTATCATCATCATCACTATTCATAAAGTTATTAACATTTTCCCGAGACCATTTTTCAAGGTCATATAATTATTATTATTTTTCAAAAATATTATTAACTGTGCCAGCGGAGTCCTACTTTTCGGGGCGCCAGAACTTTTTGAGTTTTCAAAATTAATTAACAATTGATACATCATTTTGAAGCCCAGACGGAGATCTATCTTTTGAGCCATAGAAATAATTTTTATCATTAGTAGTATAAAAGTTATTAACATTTTCCCGAGACCATTTTTCAAGGTCATTTGACTATTTTATTATTATTTTTCAAAATATTATTATTTTCAAGGTCATATTATTATTTTTCAAAATATTATTATTTTCAAGGTCATATTATTATTTTTCAAAATATTTTTTTTTTCAAGGTCATTTGTAGAACAAAGACATTTATTTTCAAGGTCATATTATTATTTTTCAAAAATATTATTATTTTTATTATTATTTTTCAAAATATTATTAACTGTGCCAGCGGAGTCCTACTTTTCGGGGCGCCAGAACTTTTTGAGTTTTCAAAATTATTTAAATATTGATACATCATTTTGAAGCTTGGTGCAAGACCTTTCGAATGAGCTATTGAAAGTATCATCATCATCACTATTCATAAAGTTATTAACATTTTCCCGAGACCATTTTTCAAGGTCATATAATTATTATTATTTTTCAAAAATATTATTAACTGTGCCAGCGGAGTCCTACTTTTCGGGGCGCCAGAACTTTTTGAGTTTTCAAAATTAATTAACAATTGATACATCATTTTGAAGCCCAGACGGAGATCTATCTTTTGAGCCATAGAAATAATTTTTATCATTAGTAGTATAAAAGTTATTAACATTTTCCCGAGACCATTTTTCAAGGTCATTTGACTATTTTATTATTATTTTTCAAAATATTATTATTTTCAAGGTCATATTATTATTTTTTCAAAATATTATTATTTTCAAGGTCATTTGTAGAACAAAGACATTTATTTTCAAGGTCATCTGTAGAACAAAGACATTTATTTTCAAGGTCATATTATTATTTTTAAATTTTAAAAGGTTCCCGCCAACGAAAATTATTCATCGATAGCTCATTTTAAAGCTCAATCCAAGACCTTTCGAATGAGCCATATATCTCGTTATTCCAATTATTATTTCTAAAGATATTATTATTATTAATATTATTATTATTATTATTATTATTATTATTATTATTATTATTATTATTATTATTATTATTATTATTATTATTATTATTATTATTATTATTATTATTATTATTATTATTATTATTATTATTAATATTATTATTATTATTATTATTATTATTATTAGTATTATTACTATTATTATTATTATTATTATTATTATTATTATTAATCTATATACTCCGAGTCTATATACTCATAGTCTATCCGACAAAATATTTTGTCCCCCTATGGGTAATGCTCACAAGGGTACTGCTCACGCTCAACAAATCAACAAAACATACATTTATTTAAACAATAAATAGTTTTAAATTAAGAGGTCCAGGCCCAAACGTATATTATTATTATTATTATTATTATTAATATTAATATTATTATTTATTATTATTATTATTATTATTATTATTATTAATACTATTATTTTTATTATTTTCAATATTTTCACGATTTTCAATATTTTCATCATTATTTTCTTCAAAATTCTTATT
>CAUHTR010007748.1:0-34489 GCA_959609185.1 Schmidtea polychroa
ATTTCGTTTCTTTCTGATTATGATATCGTCAGGTAGGCATCCATCAGTTCCAAAACACTTAGACTTGATGACAAATGTGTTTCTTCGGAGATAACATAGCGAAGTCTTGATAATAATGATAATTATGATTGCCAGCATTTATACTTATTATACTTTTACTATATAATAATATTTGATACTTATAATACAATATATATTTTATTTATAAATTAATTATTTAAATATCCCTAACACAATTTGCGAGAGATCGACTTGCTGGCCAGCCCTGCTGTATAAGATGTTATGACAAACAATTACAAATATTGTAAGCCAATTGGTTATTTTCAAATCCGTATTTTAATTTAATATTGTCACTCTTTGATCAAAAGTGTTTATAAATTTTGTCGTATAGTCTCTTAACTTATAAAATAATAATTTTAACCAAAATGTATTGGAAATATTTTAAAATAATATAAAAATTTAAATCATTTAAAACATCTTTCCTATCTTGCAAGCAAATAAACGATAACTGTTCAAAATATTAAAAAAAATTTAATTGTCAATAATAAAACTTGGAATGTGTAGTAAAATCTATTAAAATTACACCATGTATTTTCTGTCATAATTTTGAATCATTATTGACTCGATTAGAAACTTGAAAGATTATAAAAGATTGTAAATGGTCAAATGAATTTTTTTGAACAATTATTTTTTGCATTAAGATAAAGGCAATAACCGCAATCTATAATATATTATTTTATTAAATTAACTTTATGAGTCATCAAAAAATTCAATTATTAATGTTTATAAAATCCGGTGTTTATCAACCAAGAAAAAATTCTCTATTAGATATTAATAGAAATTAATATTTTTAAAGTCCAAAATCTAATCTGATTAACCATTAATGTAATTACATAATTCAATTGTCACAACCAAAACACAATGTCAAAACTTTAATTATAATATTATTTATTATCATATTAAAAAATTTAATTTTAAATAATAACCGCGAAAATTCGTTTAATTGGTTTGATAATTTTAATTTAAATAAAAACCCAATTTTTGCATGTTTGGATAATTGCGTGTGAAATAAAAGGGAGGTAGGTTCTAATGAAGAAAATAAATGTTAATTACGTGCAAGATTTTACTTTATTCCATTTTAAGATTGTTTATTTAAATTAAAAGAACAATAAATATCCACCAGTTAAAGTCCAAAATTATTTTTAATATCAATATTATTAGATTTTGCTGTATACCGGATTTTTATCCAAAGAAAGCAAATTAAAAATATCAGACACAACCTTTAGTGGTAAGCTTTTATTCTGGTAAACTAGTTTACAAAATCGATTTATCAGGAGGGCCTTTGGGAGAAATAGTGCAATGGAGCGATCTCATTATGTCATTATTTATTTTAGGTCATGATATAACTATATTATCTGAATTGTCGGACGTTAATAAGTGAGATTGTATTTTTTCCAATCAATAATTTTATTGATATTTTTTCAAGTTATCTTTTACAAATACCAAACTTTAATGTTCCTTGTCAAACCAAATTAGGAAATAGACTAGATATCTTTTATACTGATATTATTGGATTTAATCAAATTTATAATAAATTCGTTAAGTAAGTTTATGTTATTATTATTAAAATCTCAATCCTTTTTTACTTTTGATATATTATTATTTTCAATTTCCTTTATCTTAATTTTTTCAGAATAAATCAATCTTAAGTTTTATATTTACCAGGACCTTGCGGCAGTTTTATAATAATAATATTATTATCAATATTGACACATCTTTTGATAGTGAAACAAATTGATAAAAATTCAATAACATTTTAATTTCTATTTTAATTAAAGTGTGTATGTTAAAATACAATATAGTAAGTGTTGGACAAAAACTGATTTTGAGATAAAGTAAATGTGGAATTTTGATCAAGATGCGCGAACACAATACTTTGTTTATTTAAAATGTTGCGGATACCTAAATTACAAAATAAAAATAATCATTATGAATGAATGGGACATTCTTCTGTAACCCAGTAAAACAAGAGTGGAAGAGAGATGTTGACAAATGATAAGGGAACAGAAGAAAATCAATAAAAACAGACTCTTAATTAATAAGTTCAAGGGCAAAAAAGCGAAACAGAAAGCAAAACAAAATTTAGATTATCTTGGTATCTCGATGGTATACTCGAAATAGAGAGGTAAAAGGCATTGGAAATCCGAGAAACTGGATTGTAAAAATACATATATCTCGACAGAAGTCAGAGATTATATAATGCCAATGGAACAAGTGAAAAAAAGAATGAATTATAAATAAGTGCCATCAGATGGAAAAGTATAAAATCTGAACACAAATTAACAGAAGAGAAGAAAAATCGGGACGAGAGAAAATTGCGACGAAAAGAGAGAAAATTTTAATTTACGAGTGGAGCAAAGTTAAGTGTTGAGAATCAGGAAACAGTTGGAAGAAAATGGCCTATTAAATTAATGAATCAGAGGTAGTTGAGAAACTCAAATCAGGTTAAAATCAACCAGATCAATTTTGCGAATTGCCCATTATCGGCAGTAGTCGAGCGGTCGTGTTCTTATTTGGAAATTGGTATCGTTGAATTCGTTGTTATCAATTGTGATAATCAATAAAATTTTACGACGTTGGGATTTGCCATTGTCGTTATTAAATAACACGCTTGGAGCCAGATATGTGATTGTCAGCTTAATAACCACCGTCCAACAAAAATAAAAACACAAAAAATACCAAGTAAGCGCAACAAAACGAGTAAACATGACATCAAAGTTGAGAAAATAGAAAATTAATTAAAATAAATAACAACTGCAAGAAGAATAGAATGAAATAAACATAAATATAACATAAATAAATAACGCAATTTAATACAAATTCAAATTTACGACAGTAAAGAAATAAGGATTAAGAATAAAATATTTAACTAAATAATATAAAAAATGAATTAGAAAAATGATGAAATAGAAATTGTAGAAACATAATCTGCATCGTTGTTCATTTTGACCCTAGAAAATTAAATCCCAAAACACCCCCTCATTATAATGCTTCACATTAACATAGGGGAGCAGTGCAGAGGGATACTATCTATTTACTAATATCTTCTAGGACAATTTTATTTTAATAATTTGTCAACATTGCTTTCACAGTTTTTTACTTAATTCATTTGCCTTTTTGAGCAACTTAAGTCCATAAATTATGTACAAATACAGTTATCAAAACTTAAAATTGGTGTTTATTATGCGTAAAATACACTTGAATATCGTTATTGGCGGTTTCGGTATTTTAAAGTTTAATATCGTTATTTGGGCTAATAAAATAAACTTTTCATTGCTAATATTTTATTAATGTACATTTACTAGATTTAAATGTCTTCTGAGAATTCTTGACACCTTTGGCACTCAGCCAATTTACAATAATCCGTTTTATTTAAAAAAAATCAATATTAAGCCTAATGGTTGGATGGGTAAACTATTAGAATTGAAACAATTTTACAATATGTATCGTGAGTGATTATTTCTCGAAATTTCCAATAGGTATTATTTTGATTATTAGCCCATACCGATGACAACACGTTTTTGGGTTTCATTGTACCGTCATCTAAAAAAAAGGTTAAGAAAAGAAAAATAGCTTTAGTTTATGGAAAACATATATCGATGTGGAAAGTAAGTTTAGCGTCGTAAGTTATTGAAATTAAAATCATTATTTCTAGAATTCAGAATCATACTTGAATATAATTAAAGACTATTTTGAATTACACGCTACAGTTAATGAAAATAGTGATAGCGAATTGAAATTGCCAAAGTATGTTATAAATCATGGATTACTTTTTGATTCGAATTATACAAACTTGCTCGATGAAGCAATGGTATTCTTTTGTTCGAATCATAATTTTTTTATCAATCAATGTTCTTTAGGTTTTTGTTGGATTAGGATTTCCATATGAAGGCCCAGCTCCCCTTGAGGCTATTGCCCATGGCACAATATTTTTCAATCCGAAATTCAATAACAAGCAAATAGATGCAGCTTCTCAATTTTTCAAAGATAAGCCTACTAAAAGGAAAGTAAGAAATAAAATATGATTGTAATTTAATTGTAATTTATTGTAATTTAATTCACATCAAAATTTTAAATTTTTTATACTTTATAAAAATCCTATTCACAAATGTAATTATTTTCTACCAATTATTATATTATTTATTTCACTATTTTTATTTTCAATGCCATTTATATACAAAGTTCAATAAAAATAACTTAATTTAAATATTTCACATTGGTAATTGATAAATGTCTATATTCTTTTTTAATAGTTAGTAAAAATTGCACTTAATCAATTTATGGTGAGAATTATTTATATTTATATATTTAAATTTCTATCTGTCATAATATTAATGTAGGCATAATATGAGAATGACCTTTCCACCAGCTCTGTTGTTGTGACGCTCAACAATGGAAAAGGTAAATTAACTATAACTATATTAAAGGAATGTTCAGCTAAATAATCTGATTTGACTGACATTAAATCCAAAAATATCATAAACAAGAATAAGTCCATTTTTATTTCTACTTCCATATTTTTTTTATTTCTACTCCCATGTGACATAATCATTGCATCATTCCAAGAATTTAAATTTGGCGTAAATGAATGACTGGCGTATTTTGTATCCGTGTTTGGTATCCGACGAGTTCATCGAAAAAATATTTGTTTTAACTAACTTTTAAAATTGTTACGTGCCGTCAGACATTGGAATGATGATATCAATATTTATGATTATTTAAGATCATTAGCACATAATATAAAATATTAAATTTAGGTCAATTTCATTTTGAAATATATGTTTTATACGAATAAAATTCTTGTTATTACAGCATTATTAAGGTTATTAGGAGGAACACGTTTAGTCATTAAGTGTTTATTTATTTATTTTGTTCTTATATATTTAATATTTGATTACTGATTAATTAATCAGATATTGTTATTGTTATTGTATTCGTTGATCAATATTTGTTTTTTTATCTGTGTAGTTGATGAATGATTGCGTGTGTAATAGAGGTTTGAAGAGCCCAGCCGAGTCTCCAGTAAATAAACTGTCTCGGGACAGCTGGGGTGAATGTATGTAAGGATATATAAAAGTACAATAATTAATTAACAATAATAGATATCAAACATAAACTTTTATTCAAGTAAAAATTGTAAAAACCTTGTATAGCAACGCAAATCTTTAACTTGTCCTTAAGATTTGACACTAGCTTTATCTTTGAGTTGAAATATAATTATTGGTTAGCTAACTGGATCTGTAACTTTATTTTTAGCTTTGAATTATTTTCCAGAATTTTTTGATTCGTAATTGAAGCTTGAGATTTTATCTTTACTTTATCCTTATCTTTGTTCTCGTAATAAAAATTTATCTTTACCTTTGTTCTGGTAATAAAAACCAAATTTTTGATTCGTAATTGGAGCTTGAGATTTTATCTTTACTTTATCTTTAACTTTGTGTTGAAATATAATTATTGGTTGGCTAACTGGATCTGTAACTTTATTTTTAGCTTTGAATTATTTTCCAGAATTTTTTTTATTGATTTTTTTCTTTTGTCGATATTTGTATAGCGATAATTTACCATAGTAAATTATCGCTATATAGTATTTTTTATTCTTTTGCCATTACGACCTACACTCAATAAAATAACAAGGCGTCGCAAAACCTTGTTTAAAAATAAATAAAATATATAATTGTACATTACAGTTATCAATAATAATTAATCATTTGTTTTTGTTTCCATATTATCAACAAACATAATGTTTTTTCGATGAATTTGTAATTCGACGAATGTGCATTCGATGAACTCGACGTGAATTGGCGTAGATATAAGTAAATTAACATTTTCTTAATATAAAGCATCTACATCTAAATAATCTGCACCTGAACTCATACAACAAACAAAAGATTGGGTAATTCATAAATTAGTTTTAAATAAGTTTTCCCATTAAAAATAAGAATTGCAATTACATGGTATTTAAGATTATTATTAACTTTTAATTCTGAAACATTCGTGAAGTTGTATGGTTCTTAAACTCGATTTTGAAAGATTCAGAAATTAAATATCGGAATTTAATTAACAAGATAGTAGGTTTCAAATAATTAGACATCGAAATTGAAAAAAAGTTAACAGATTCTTTATTTAAAATTTAAATTGTAAAATACAAAACAAATAATATTTAAACAAACAATTAAACGATAATTTAACGCTTTTGCTGCGAATAATATATTAAATACAAGTGATAAAATTTACAATAAGATAGCCCTTGTCAATTTCCTGGCATTTATTTTCTTCTATTTTCAAAATTCTTTTAGATCTTCTCTTTTATTTCCTTTTCTTACCTCTTCTCGTTTAAAAATAATGAATTTTTTGAAGAATTTAAAATTTAATTTTTTTTTAATTAAAAATCTTCTAAAATTCCAAACGAAACACTAAAAATTTTTTTTAATTTTTAAAGCTTCTATAATTAGCTCATAAGAACCTATTTTAATAAATACTATCTTAAAATATTTATAAAATATAGTTTCCAAAATGTTTATATTTTGATTTTCAAATCCTAAACATCTTTTAAAATTATATTTTATCTATTTTTCTATATTATTTTAAATTATTATTTTTTAATTTTCAATTTAATTTTTTAAAAGCTTTTCTCAAGGTCAAACACAACAAATCAAACTGATGATTTCATTGATCTCTTCTTTAGTGTTGATTGTTGGCCGTCTGTTTATTATGAGAATTCCTTCCTAAAATCTGACATTTTTTTTATGTTTCCATTCACCAAGATTTCAATTAAAATGTTTTTTCTTTCCTTCCTTGGTTGACATTGTTTGAGATGTCTATATGCCGAGGATTTTCCACCAGGATCTAGATCATAGTTTGCCAAACTTTTTTGGCCTACTGCCCCTTTTTCATAAAAAAAATTACTTAACGCCCCCTGGAACTCTTCATTATTTAAGGATTTAAGCAAACGAACTAAAATTTACAGTGGGATTTTATGTATCTATATTTGTACCTAGGGGACAAAATAAAGAAAGATGTTATAAGGCACCTTGACTTTCAAATTATAAAATTATTTATTAAATCAAAGAAATTCATTTTTAATACATAGAAAATTAATATTAATCCTAATGAGAAGGATGAACCTGGTGTACTGCTACCAATTTATTTACATTTGGCTCTATTTCTGTCAGAAGCATTCTTAAATCACCACGATTAGTTATTTGCAGTCGGTTTCTCTTTTTGGTAAGCATATTTGTGACCGCACTGAAACCACGTTCCACTAAATAAGATGATGGAAAGGCTATGATAAACTTCTGTACGATAGCCCATAATCCAGGATAAAGCGTGGGTATTTGCTTTTGCAGCCAAAACAACTGGTAGCCGTTTTTGAATTTAAATTTTAATTCCTCATTTGTTGTTATTTCTATCAGTTCTTCTTGTAATTTTGGAGATTCTTCTGTATTTGCATTTGAAAAAGGGTCCAAAACCCAATCGGGTATGTTCATTTTAAGAATATCTTCAAATCGTGTTTTGAAGTCAGAATGAAGAGCCTCCAAGTGCTGGCAATAAGCAATCAAGTCTTCATCATGTGTTTCCACTGTTGATAAATTTGGAAACTGGCTGAATTCTCCTCTTCCCAAATTTCGTTTGTACAGAAGAAGTTTTGCTACAAATGAAGAAATAACCGTTTTTGTTTTAATTAAGTTCAGGTCATCGCCTTGGAGCTGTAGATTTGATTCATTAAATTTGTGAAACAAATCTGTCAAATAAGCTACGTCATTTTTTGAATCAATCAATTTGGCTCGTAAAGCATCATCTTTGTTTTCTAGGAACACTAGCACTAGGTCAAAGAGTTTATAGAACCTAGCCAAACAGGCACCTTTTGACAGCCAACGAACTTCTGTATGAAGCAGCAAGCGATTAAATTCTTCATCGTTTTCACTGCAAAGTTGTCTAAACAATCTGTCATTCAATGAATTGCTTCTTATTTTGTTAATTGCTTTAATGACATAATGCAATGACCTATGTAGACGTTCACTCAGATTTTTGGCAACTAAATGTTGACGATGAATGACACAGTGTATAGTTAATACATTCGGCACCGCTTTTTTTAAATAAGCAAGAAACCCTCTGTAGCGCCCTACCATCGCTGGAGCACCATCAGTAGCAGCTGATAAGATATTACTCAGGGGGATTTCTTTTTCTTTAAAAAACTCGTCCAATTCATGAAATATCGACTCTCCTTTAGTATCAGTCTGCAAATTTTTAGCAAATAATAACTCTTGGCAAATTTTTTCTTCTTTTATGAATCGCACGTAAGCTAAAAGTAAGGCTTCATTTCCTGGCAAAGTTGACTCATCAAGCTGTATAGAGAAATGCTGGGCTGTTTTTAGATAATTACATAGCGAGTATTCAACATCTTGAGCCATTTCATCAATTCTTCTTTGCACATAGTGCAAAGTGCATAGATTTAATGAAATTGCGAGAGAAAAGTGACAGAAAAATGTGACTTTCATATGAGCTTTTTTTACACAATTTTTTTTTACATGGAACAAATGTATTGTAAAATAACGTATTCATTAAAAATTTAACTGTAATTTAACAACATTGTGCGAACACGAGTTTTTTTTAATTTTCTTAATGCTTCCACCGGCCCTATATTTTTATTCAACGACCCCCAATTGTACTGTCGGCTACTGTCGCCCTCCTGGATAGCTCTACCGCCCCCAGGGGGGGGGCGATATCGCCCACTTTGGGAAACACTGATCTAGATCCGCATTGAATAAATTAAATATTTCCTCTGGTTCTTTTCTGCTTTTAATTGTGATAAAGATATCATCTACATGTCTTGCGTAAAAACCGATGGATTGCATGGCCCTCTTCATGGTGTTTGTCGTTCGAGGTTATCCATAAAGATCATTGCTAACAATCCTGATATGCTAGAACCAATAGGCAGACTTTTATATTGTTTATAAACATTTTGTTCAAAGGTAAAATATGTGTTCTCGAGGATAACAGTAAGAAGTTTCATGATATATAAAGTTTATTTAATTTTTTAATTAATGGAAAAATACATTTGGTGCAGAACCACCCATCATTATAACATTTTTAACAAAACAACAAAATCAACTATGATAAAAACTATCATAGAGCTGGCGGAACGTTTGTTTTCTCAAAAAAATACAGCCAACAACAATGAAGTTGACTCTGATATTGAAATTGTTGATGATGTTCAAGAAATGCCTCGTACTGAACCTGGTAACGTTTCCATAAAATAAAAACTGCATTGATTGATTCAAGAAAAACTAATTTTGCCAGTTAATGATAAACAAGCTGCTGATATAACAAAAGACATCAAAGGCATAATTAAGA
Organism: Schmidtea polychroa; assembly: GCA_959609185.1. NCBI lineage: Eukaryota > Metazoa > Platyhelminthes > Tricladida > Dugesiidae > Schmidtea > Schmidtea polychroa. The sequence continues at coordinate 9,415 of CAUHTR010007748.1, forward strand.
CAGAGCTGGAATTATTATGGAAACAAAATCATAGAGGAAAATATTTAGAATATGTTTATCAGGCATTATTGGCAATCCAATTAACTAGTATAGAATCCGAGAGAGCGTTCTCTGCAGCTGGATTATTCTGTTCCAAAATAAGATCGAGGCTTAATGATTCCAATTCAGACACGTTATCCTTTTTAAGGACATATTTTTTGAATCTAAAGAAATAATTGTTGAGTATGGTTAATAATAGTATTATAGTTATTATAATAAAAATGCATATTTAATTTCTATTTTTTTTATTGAATACCAGTTTATACCAGTTTATACCGGTATTGACGAAATTGAATACTGAATACCGGTATTAAGAATTAACGGTATTCGTGCATTCCCCACACCCATGAAAGACCATCATATCTGTGTTTATGAAAGGTAATAGATATTTAATGGCTGCATTACCTAAAATTCAATAAGTTTCGTTTTTTTGAAATCCAGTTGTAAAGATAAATAAGTTGAACATTCAATCACTTTTTCATTTTTATAAACTTGTAACTTTTCTACTTGTTAAAACATGTTTCATTGAAAGGATTTTAAATCAAATTGTCTTAACATAACACGCATACCCAGCATTAAGTATACTCAAAATAAAACATAGGAAATATTAAGTAAACAAAATAACAGAAAACACTGTACACAAAAGTAAAATACCCAATGTTGAAATCTTATTGTTCTTAGTTCTTTAGTGGTTCTTTATATTTATTGAGTAACTTAGTATATAGGAAAATCTGTAGAGCCCGACAGCGTCTCCAGTAAAAAATAAATATGTAGCGGGACAGTCGGGATGCCTGTATATAGTGCGTGCTTGACCCCGAATAGCAATATCAAAATAATAACAAGACAATAACAAAATACAGCCAACAAATTATTCTTCACACTTTTATTAAAAAAATTAAAAACCTTATTTAGGTACTTTCGGTGATGCCTTTACTGGTACGGCTCAAAGGATTGGATTACACACGTAATATAGTTTGTAGATTGTCTTGTATACATCGTTTGTCCTTAGTCCGTTTGATAATACCGATGATTCCGATTATAAGATTACAATTAGAAGGTTCCAATAAATTTTATCCTTTGGTCTGATCAGTAAACTTTGAATATATAGTTTAATATTCGCGAGAAACATTTATCTTAATCTACTGCCAATTTTCTCTTATTTAATTCTTTTGATCGATTCTTTATTTAATTCAATTTCTGATTTTACTATAGCGATAATTTACCATAGTAAATTATCGTATATAGTTTTTCTAAACATTTCTTCTCTCCGATCCTTTGTGAACAATCACTGTGATAGTAAAAAGATTAATTAGGATTTTGTTATTATTTATAAAAAACAACAAAAATATAACAATTTACTACATAAACTTACCCCTTTAAAACCGGATGTTTGATGCTTTCAGTGTTTTTAGTTGTATCTTATTTAAGTGATGGCAAATTTGTTGCTTTTCCGTAAACCTTATGTGCTGGACTTTCATTATCTATGGAGTTTGGGCTATTTCTCAGTCTAATTAGTATTGTGGGTAGTTGATTTAACCAGTTTTAATCGTTGGCTTTTGTTCTGATGCTTTCTTTTAATGTTCTGTGAAACCGTTCAACTTTTCCGTTTGTGGGTTGTAAGCTGTTGTTCGGTTCCTTTTGATGTTGTATTTTATGCAGTATTTTGAATATTTCTGATTTGAATTTTCTGCCTTGATGCACATATACATCATGGCGGCAAATTTAAAAAAAATAAACCGAAAATAAAATTTTAAAAATAAAAACAAAAATCACCATTAAAATCGACAAAAATTAAGAATCAAAAGTAATTAGAATTAAAATAATTCGAATTTGTTTTACTGCATCAATGCACATACATATACTCGCACACCAAACATAATATATACCTACGCATTTCAGTCACAATTCACTTTATGCCAAATTTACTTTGTGTATTTTTCGGAAGAAATTAATAAGTAAGGAACTTTCATTAATATATGTTATTATGTTTATTTTTTTGTCTATCTATGATCTAGAACAGCCATGCACAACCATGCCCGATTTTATATTTATATTCATTTAAAATATAATTAATAAAGTTTATAGGACCACGATTTATACATAAGTACCTATCTGTATGGGTATATATGTTTGTGTATATGTATACGGATGTGTATACGAGCGTTCGTGTATGTGTATGGGTATGCCTGGGTAGAATACGTGGTTAATATGAATACAAATAGATCAAAATCGATAGCAAATCGATGAATAGGAGCATGCACACAGACGTACACTGTTATGGTTGTCGACTATAAAAAGTATTGAAGTGAATTATCACCGAATTTTCTCGAGGCGATGATGCCAAATGAGAAACGCCAATGTGCAGATTACGAAGTCGTCCCATCTTCTGCAGGTCGTTACCAAGTGGTCTAGCTCGAACGGGAAGAAGCTCAAAACCTAGCGGTACCCACTCCAAAGCGCTTAAGTACAGTTCCGCAGCGCGAACGGATATAGACCAAGATCTGAGCTTGGAATTACGGGTGCTGATTTGGATCTAGCCAACAGACCAGACTGACCATAAACTCGGCCCGGGCAGCACGAATTCAAGCGATAAACGACGTGAATCACGCGATTGCTCGACTGAGACTAGTGAGTTAGATGTCGAGCCCAGCTTGATAGAAAACACCAACGGAGAACACTTGTTCCGACACGATGCAGACTGGAGAAGGAATTAAGAGAGTTTCAACAGCAGTGCCAGACTCAGTAGGATAATATTATGAAGAGCCATCATAGAAGCGCGGACGACTCCGTAAATAAACAGAAGAACGGATGAACTTTAAAAAATGAACTTTTTATCCAAGGACGGCTTATTAATTCACCATAAGCTTTCTTTTCAGATGCACTTTTGAAAAGTGTGTACCATCCTCTTGGCGTTGAAACTCATTTAAGATAAAATTTTGTAGGACCTGTTTTAACTAAATAATCTCTTATTTGTTGAATAATAATCTAGGGCCAAGAAGTATATTCATCAGCTATATTCAACTTTTCCATTTTTATTCCAATATTTGCTTATTCCGGTTCCAGTCTGTGTAATTGTTTTCTTAATTTTTATACCTGTTCTTCATCTTTATCATCATTTTCTTCTTCACTTTTGTTATTTTCTTTTTCACCTTTGTCATCATTATCAATTTTTAAAAATTCATTCAAAGCACCTCTGAGTTTTTCTCTTTTGATTCTCCTTTTTGTACTTTTATATTTTCTTCCTTTTTATATTTTTTTTTATATCTTTTACATTTTTTCTCTTTCTCGTTGTAGTGGATTCGACATCTATTGAAAAAATTAAAAGCATTTTTAATTTTAAATATAATTTCTTGTTAATAAATATTATGTATTAGAATTAGTACTTACCTTTTTTAACAATAACAAATAGTAATTGTAGTCACAAAATACGACACTATTAATTAAAACGATTGGAAGAATAGAGAACTGCAAATGCAATAAACAATTGACATTTGATAGTAGCTAGTGGGTTCTGTTCCCGAATTTTTTTTTCAATCCCGGAAACCGGGAATTTTTTTAAGTAGATGGAAATGCCCCTTCCACACCACTACTCTCCACCCCTTGGAGATTTTTTTTAAACTCGGAATTTTATAACGGACAAGAAAATATATAGTCTATATATAGAAAAATTGCATAGTTTCCATGGAAATGAGCTCCAAAGTCTCTAACATCAACATCAAATGCCATAATTTAACATCATTCATATATTATCAAACATAGAAAATCTTATATTATAGAAATAAAATCATATTCTTCAACACACGGTGGGACAATGAACAAAAGCTTTAATAAAATAGTTAGAAATTTTTTTTTTAAAAAATGAAAAAGTGAAGGTCACACCAATTGACTTAGAAAAAATTTTGAAAAATAAAAATGTCTGGATAAATTTGAAAATTTTAAGGTAACACCACTTAGAAACTTAGAAATACTTGGAAAAAATCAACAAATAACTAGAAAAAATCACATGGAATATTTACAAAAAATTTCCAAATCAAAAAATCACCAAAATAAATTTCCCAACTCAAAAATTTTTCCAAAATTTAAAAAGTACCAAAATTATTTTCCCCAAATTTTATAAAGCCCCAAAAAACAAATTTCCCAAAATTTTAAAAAGGTACAAAAATTAAAGTCTAATTTTTTTTAAATCATGCACAAAACATGTATGTCCAAGTTATTCAAATAAAAGATTAAAATCATCAACCTACACGCCCGCCCACCCGCCGCCGCTCCAAAGGGGCAGGCGCGGTAGTTTGTAAATTAAAATAATAAATAAATGAATTAATAAATAAAAAATTAAAGATTGAAATATATTTTTAAAAAATATATTAAACAACAATACACACACAAGTCTGTAAATAGTTCAACCATTTTTAAGTTCTCGAACTGTTTCTTGCTCCATCATATCACTCTCATAGTCATCAAGTTCATCGATACCTAAATAATACCCAAATGCAAGACTAGTATTTTTCCGTACCCATAATCGCTTATCATCATTGTTTGACAAGGCGATTTTTATATTTTTAAATGTTTCATGTTGATGTTTACGTGACCCTATCCTAGATTGTGGTACTGAAAATATCTCGTTAGAGTTATAACAATCGAGATATGATTGATGATTAATTTCACTAAATTAACTCCTTTCGCTTTCATACTAGTCTTAGTGCCTAAGAGAAATTTTGGTCTCAAGAAAACCCATTCACTATATCCAAGTCCCTTACACTCATACTTAAACTTGCCGATAACACAATCAAGTTTTCTAGCATATAAAGGATGTGAAGGATCATAATTGGATGTGTCAAGCAGATTTTCTATAATCATTGCCGGTAATAATACATCTAATTTACAGTCTTTAATTTCTAAAAAGAAAGAGTCTGTATCTCCGGCAACAATATATATTTTACAATTAAACTCGCATCTGTACTTGTTCAATTCAATATATTGAAGTTGATACATGCGCAGTTGAGACAGATCTAGTACAGACTTCCCAATATAGCTGGGTCTATCTAAACAGATTTGATCCTTATTTAAATTTGGGGCAACTAAATCACGAGCAATTGTGATAGATTTTCTAAATTGAGGTTTTGATGCATATGTAATGAGTTTTTCGGCGGAGTTACAAAATCTCAAATTCATGCGCTTTTTTAAATTTTCGACTGATTTACCATATAGGTTATTATTATAAAGCTTAAATAAATCTCTATAGAGCTCGCTAGTATAAGTCACACGTAATTGCGTATTTTCGTCAATATATGTTTTAAAAATTGATGCTTGTTTAAATTTAATGGCACGATGAACATTTATAAAGAATTCCCCCAATTCAATATAAAGTTCTAAAAGTCTCCAATGAAGAACATGGTTCTTCTTGGCCCAATGCGTGAACATCAACTTTTCAACTTTAGAACCGAGTGGACACATCTTTAACGAAGCAAAAGGGAAATCGTTCAAATAACCATGCAACAGATTAGGGATATTTATATTGACTTCCATAGTGTAACCATATGAAAATGTTTCAATATCCAAATTTATACACTCATGCAATATAGATTCAATATTATTATAAACCCAATTATAATCGGCATACGGAACACTTAACATGTAATCCAAAAGATTATTACAATTCTGCCGAGTCCAAATTTGTTGGGCAGTAGCATATTCATCTGCCGTAACACCTTCCAAAATTGGTGGCAATTCAAGAGTAGATTCTAGAATTTCTAATGAAGTAGCAAAATTATAAGTAGCCCAATCATACTAATTATTAATATCAATATATAATAATTCTGTATTCTCTGAAGTTGAAACATGATGCTTGTTAACAAACCACCTCGTACTCCTCCCTCAAAAAAATTGAACATTTCCATATCCTGCAAAAGTTCGATCGGCTCTTGTAACATCATGAGTGCTGATGCCCATGACATACCAGAAATGCCATAGAAATTCAGAGGTTCAAGACCATTGTAAGCAATGGCCTCTGTGCGGAATTGTTGGAAATAATCAGCCAAGAGAAATACATCTAATTTAAGATAACTTAACATGTAGTCCAACAGATTATTACATTTCTGCCGAGTCCAAATTTGTTGGTAGTAGCATATTCATCTGCCGTAACACCTTCCCAAATTGATGGCAATTCAAGAGTAGATTCTAGAATTTCTAATGAGGTAGCAAAATTATAAGGGAAAATGCCTTTACAAGTCATAATAGCAGGTGGTGTCAAAGGAAGATCCGAAAGAGTTTTGACAGCCTTTGCCAAAGAACAATTAACAAATTGCATAATATCGATAAAACGAACAGGTAATTTTTTGATAAGAAATTAATGATATAAATTTTTCAGTGCTGGTAGGAATAACATTCAACTCCCACGATGGAAAATTATCAAGACCAAATTTCAAAATATTATGAAAGTCATACCCCCTCAAGTTATGAAAGACAGACTACAGGAAGCTGTTTTTGAATTCGCCGAGAAATATTACATTTACTACAAGGTAGCATTAAGATACTTGCCAGAGAAATGATCATGATCTCGAACTTTGCGAATAATAGATTTTTTATAAGGGTAACAGGTTGTAGAAAAACTGAAAGCACGATTTTCGGCCCGTCATAGTTTTTAGAGGTTTTTGCCATGAATTTCATAATAAGGGATAATTATTGTGTCAGCATTCTCTTCAATCTTACACAAAAATTTCAAAACACAATCAGTACCAATCAAATTATATGATTTTGTATTTGTGTAGTTGTTAATTAGTAAAAGGCCTGCGGATATTGGATAATGTATTTGATGATGTATTACATCTTAAGGTAAAACCGATTCGATATCGGCATAAATTACAAATGGTGGGGTAATAGTTTTTGCAAAATTTTCGAATTGCAAGCTTTTATTTGTATGAAAAGTGTACAGTCGTTCCTATCTGATTTTTACTACACAATGCAACATGTCTATCAAAAGCATGTTGTAATCGAAATCCATTAAGGCAATGAAAGCACCAATTAACTCTTATTCTTATCGAGCAATCTATATTAGGATGACAATTCATTAAACGTTGCAAGTTGATAATGGCCGTATAATGATAGTTGTCACAATCTTCAAGAAGTAGCAAGTACACAGGTATGCCATCAATAACTTTGGGTCTATGTATAATGCCAAGATGAGGATAATGTGACACATAAGCATCATCATTATTACTGTCATTGTCGATAATAATTACATGTTTGTATGAAAATACACTTATAGCAAGGATTAGATGAATGTTTTCCTTCTCAAATTTCGATATGTTACACAGTGCCATGGGACAATCAGTTATAGGGTCATAATTAATCTCATTCAAGAATAAATAAATTTTCTCTCTATTCCAATGATTTCTAATCTGACCATGTTTTAATACAGCAAGTACACTGTAAGGATTAGTAAACCTCTATATAAATTATTATGGTTAAATGGTAGAAGTGAGATCAGTTAGTAGAAATAATTATTTCTGTTAAATTTTTATATTTAAATTCTATATTAAATTATATCATATTATATTAAATTAAATCAATTAAATGTATGACCAGTAATTACATTAATATTAATAATTATCACGCCTCGGTGTTTAAATACGCTAGTAAACGGCACAATTTTGAAGTTGTTATAAAAATAAATGCTTTAAGAAGATTTGAATTTAATTGCGTCTAACATACACTATATAATATATAGTATATATAAAGCACATATTGTCTGTATTCTTAATGTTCACTATTGAGTTTTATTATACAATGATGATGGTGTTGGCATATATGAATGGCCGGATAAGCGATTAATTAAATCATATTTTGTCAAGATAAACCCAATTTCTTTAATTTTATTTATTCGCCACCCACTACCAAGATGTGTAAATTTATCTATTTTCTCGTTTAATTTTAGTTGTCCCTAATTTCTACATCTTTTTCAAATTGTATAAAAACTGTAAATTGTATTTTTACCGACCCCATCTTGCGTATTTCTAATGCTAGACGGTCCCTAATTTTATCTGTTAAAGATATTTGAATCAATTGATGCTTAGAGACATGAAATCGTAGATTTTTTCGAGCACCTTGAAACTCGATAGTTATAATAGGATCATCGTCTACATGTAAAGACCCTCCTACTTGATTAATAGAGTAGGTAGAAGTGAGCCCACGATGACTCATCGTTAAGGTCAACTTAATGCCATAGAAAATTTTAAGGTAAAATTTTAAGGTTAATGTCATTTTCAGGACAATTTAAGGTCAATTTAAGGCCAAAGTCGATTTTAGGCCATTTTAAGGTCAAATCTTGAGGCCAAAGTCGATTTTAGGCCATTTTAAGGTCAAATCTTGAGGTCAAAGTCGATTTTAGGCTATTTTAAGGTCAACTTTTGAGGCCAAAGTCTAATTCTTCCAATTTTAAGGTCAACACCCCTAATTTTAAGGTCAACCCCCTACCCTACCCCTAATTTTAAGGTCAAATTGAGGTCAAAAATTAAAAATTTTCTAAGTCCATTAAACGAATTACTTTATAGAAAAATTTCAAAGTCAAAGCACGTTTTAATACTACGTTTGCAAATGTCTTTGTTACTCATGCATTTGTATTGCATATGTATTTGTATTACACACCTTAAGGATAGAAAAATATTTCTAAGCGAGATCTAAAGTGAATGTGTGTAACGGGCAATATTTAAGGGTAAAATCAAAATTTTTTAAGAAAATACATGTAATTTGATTTAAATTTATGAAAACTATATATACATACATGTGTGTGTGTTTTATTTTGGGTTAGGGTTATATTACTACATTCTAAGTTTAGATAAGTCTAGCACTGTTTGACCAATGTAGCTAGGCCTATCTAAATAAACTACATCTTTATTCAGCAAAAGGGCAATTAAATCATCAGCAATTTTAATTGAACGTCTAAATGTTGGCTTTGAAGTGTATTTAACCAATTTTTCGGCATTGTTGCACAATCTCAGATTTATTCTTTTCTTCAGATTCTCCACTGTCTTGCCGTAAACTCGATTATTTAAAAGTTTATAAAAATCTCTATCTAAACTATTTTGTGATTCAGCTCGAAGTTGGGTATTTGTGTTGATATAATCCTTCAATATTGGCTTTTGTGTAAATTTTATTGCCCGATCATTATTGGTGACTTCCACTCCGAGGGCCATATATAATTTCAAAAGTCTCCAATGAATAACATAATTAGTTTTCCCATGATGGGTTAATAATAATTTTGGTACAGTGGAATCTGGTGGACACATTTTCTCTGCTGCGACTGGGAAATCGTCTAATAGATCGTGGATATTAGACGGGATGACTAAATCAACTTCCAATGTGTATCCATAAGTTAAATTTTCTAGTTTGGAACTAATACAGTCAACTAAAATGGATAATAATTCCACTTCATTATATATCCACTCAAAATCGCTACATGGCAAGTATTGGCTTAACGCCCACCCGTACAGGTTGTTTATATCGATATAAAGCAACTCTGTTTCATCATCTGTTACAGCGAAGTGTTTATTTACAAATGTGAGACCACCACGGATCCCACCATCGAAGAAATTTTACATCTCCATGTCCATCAGTAATTCCACTGGTTCTTCTAAGGTCATGAGCGCAGATGCCCAAGACATTCCAGGGATTCCAAAAAAATTGAGTGGCTCGAGTCCATTATGTGTTTTTGATCTTGCTCGAAATTGTTGGAAGAAATCGGCAAGTAAAAACACATCAAGTTTTAAATAAATTTGTAAATAATCCATTAGAGTTTCGCAACTTGTTTCTTGCCATATTTGTTGCGCTATTATATACTCTTCATTTGTAACGCCTTCCCAAATAGCGGGCAATTCATATGTTGTTTATAATATTTCCTCACTTGTGGCAAAATTATAAGGAAAAATTCCTTTGTTGTTTATGATGGTTCCAGTATTGAATACTGAACGGGTCAGCATATAATTCGTTCAATGTTTTTACTGCATTATGTAATGAAGTATTGACAAACTGATATGAGTCAATAAATCTTATTGTAAATTTACCCAGCCATGCTATAAATGTTATAAATTTCTCTGTGCTTGTTGGTATGCAGCTGAGACTCCAATGAGGAAATTGATTGAGCCCATATTTCAAAATGTGATGTAGATCATACCCTTTCAGATTATGAAATACGATGGGTAATGTTTCTCTGATTTTCCTTTGTTGATTGCATACATTGCATGAGGCTCCGAGATATTTGCCAGTGAAGTGATCATGGTCTTTCACTTTCTCTGGCATTGGCTTTTTGCACAAGTAACAATTGACTGCTGTGTGGAATTGCAGCTTTTCCTGATTTGTCAAAAATTTCATTTGACTTATAATAAACCTTCACTATATTGTTGACAATATTTTCTACATCCATCAGAAATCTGTATACACAATCTGGTCCAATAAAATGACTATATTTCGTTGACCCAGTAAAATTATTTACCAGTAACAGCCCCGCTGCTATAGGTAAATGTTTTTGGTGTTGTCTTTCATCAAGAAGTAAAAAAGCTTCGAAGTCAGCATATATAACAAAAGGCGGAGTTACCATTTTTGACCAGTCATTAAATTTTAAATCTGAGTTTTCTGGCAACGTGTATAATGTTGTGCCCAATTGGTTTTTCTTGCATAAAGCTACATGCCTGTCAAAAGCATCTTCTCTTCTAAAACCATTTAAACATGTCTCGCACCATCTGCATTGAATACGGATTGGGCAACTATGAGTTTTTCTACAATTCGTTAATCGCTGTAAATCTGGAACTGCAGTATAGTGGTATTGGCCATTCGATTCTAACAATAGTAAATACATCGGTGTAACCCCAGTTACTTTAGTCCGATGTATTATATCAATTTGTGGATGTTTCATTATAATATCCACATTATCGATATCAATCATATTTTTAGGATTGTAACTGAGGACATTGATAGCAATTCCTTCGTTATGTTTTTCGAATTTTGAAATGTCCTTCAATTTCATTGGCATATCTAATTCATTATATACCAATTCGGACAAGAACTGTGTATAATCTTCAACATTTGTATTATCAGCCATAATGATATCTTTTTTTAAATTGGCTAGCACACTGTATATGAAACACATATCATCTCCATTGATCACATTTATTAATGCATTTTTATTTAGTAAGGCTTTCGGAGTTGGAATATAATTTCTTCCGGATAATCTGGATATTTCGGAAATCTTTGTTATTTTGAAATTTATTTCAATTATTCTTATCAGACGCCATCCGCTTCCAAGTTCCGATCTGATATGAATTTTCTCGTGCAGCTTTTTAATACCATCTGCAATAAACTTTTCAAAATTGTTCTCAGTTACCATCACCGTTTTGTTAGAAAATTTTGATGATTGGAATTCTCGATCCTTTTCGAAATCACATTCTATTCCGAATTGAACTTTCACAGTTTTCATCTCCTTGATTGTAGATAATAGTTTTTTAGAAAAAGTTTCGGGTAGATTTATCTCATTCATGTTTTTGAACGACATTTTAATTATTTTATGACAATTTTCCAAGTCAGGTTCAATCTCGACTTCTTCAGTAGGTTCCCATTCATTAACAATCTGGAAATCATCCCATATATTGTCCTCTTCTACTATTTGTTCCGTTTCCACTGGTTCTTTCACCGGTTCTTCCACTGGTTCTTCCACTTGTTCTTCCACTTGTTCTTCCACTTGTTCTTCCACTGGTTCTTCCACTTGTTCTTCCACTGGTTCTTCAACATCTTCTATCAAATTAGTTGATCCACAACCAATTTGATAATTTAAAAAATTCCCTGATTCACCTATAACGATAACATCATCATCAGATTCATCTATAATGATGATGTTATCATTAAGTTTTTGTTTTTTAGTTTTATTATACCGTTATTAAATAATTTTTTAAAAAATTCTTTTTTATCCGATTTAAAATATGTAAAATGATCTTTGTGATCATTATAAAATATTTCATAGGGTGTAGTGAAAAGAGCTTCGCAAAATGGGCATAAATAATATTTTTTATTATAATAATTTCTTAAATAGTATTTTTCCATTGCTTCATGGCATTGTTTCCCATCATGTTCTTTTGCGGTGCAACATTGTTTGTATAAATTGCCTTAAATAATTACAATTGCTTTATTATGTTTCTTTTTAAACATATTTAACAATAAACATCTCACAAAAGTTTATATTTTTTATGGGCGGAAAGGTTGATTATGATCTTGGTTTATATAGCGAAATGCAATATAAAAAAGAATTATTTAATTTTATAATATATTTATTTTATTATTTTATGTTTTATTTATTTTTTAACCATTAAATGGTTTAATTATATGGTTTATTTATAATATTGAATTTCATTTATATTATCGGTAATTCATATATCTCTATTGATTATCATTTATCTTAATTATTATTATTCCAAAATTATTAATATATTAAAATTTATAATTAAGTTAATTTGTCCCCGGTATATTTAATTATTTATTCAAATTCAAAATAAGATAAAATCAATTATAATCATTCATAAAATAAATCATTAAGTGGATGTCCTCGATTTGATTTTATTGTATTTGTGTTAGTCTTATTATTAGCCATACGTACATACATGCATCAATTTTTAATTTTTTCGAATTTTCAATTTTTTTTTATAAATTTTAACTTATAGATTTACACTTGTAAATTTCATTGTGCATCTAAATTTATTTTTCACCTCTATACACCATAAAAATGGACAAGGGCAGCATTTAGCTCACTATGTAAACTTTATTTAATGAGTTACAATATTATTGAATGCCCTTAGTTATTTTAAAATTGTTCAATTTTTTTTATCACAATTCATATTTTTGAAATGAAGTTTCATTTATACTTTCATCATTTTTTATAATAAAATTCATGTTGATCGTCTTAATATAGTTTAAAAAAAATATTGTCTAAAAAATTTCCGTTAAAATTTGAACTTTGTACTAATTTTAATTAATATATTACTAATTCTCAATAATTTTAAGAAATTTATTTAAATGAATTCATCTAAATATTTACCAATAAACATCTGATTAAATATCATTTTTTACTATTTTAAATTTTCTTAAACAAAGAACTATAGAAATATGTTAATTATTTAACAATCCATATACTTTTAATTTCACTTACATGAAATACTAGAAGTTTCGTGATGCAATCAAATTTTAAATTAATCTCATCTTAGTTGATTAATGTAAAATTAATATTGCAAATAAAAATTCGATTTTGAAATGAAGTTTTATTTATACTTTCATCATTTTTTTTATAATAAAATTAAAGTTGATCGTCGTAATATAGTTAAAATAAACTAACAATAACTATATTAATATTGTCTAAAAAATAATTTCAGTTAAAATTTGAACTTTGTACTAATTTTAATTAATATATTACTAATTTTCAATAATTTTAAGAAATTTATTTAAATGAATTCATCTAAATATTAACATCTGATTAAATATTATTTTTTACTATTTTAAATTTTCTTAAACAAAGAACTATATAAATAGAAATCTAAGTTAAATTTTGTAATTTACTTACATTTAATCTTCTTTGCGAAATATTCAATAGTTCCAGCAGCATAATCAACAGAATCAGCAACTGAATCCTAATTAAAATTTCCTGGAAAAGACAATTAAGATTAAACAATTAATTATTATTATTTAACTTTTTCGTCCATATTTTTTGCAGGTATCGAAGTAACAAAATGTTCTTCAATTATATATATATATATATATATATATATATATATATATATATATATATATATATATATATATATATATATATATATATATATATGTGTGTATATATATATATATATATATATATATATATATATATATATATATATATATATATATATATATATATATATATATATATATATATATATAATGAAAATAATGAAAATACCATTTTCGTAATCGATGTCTGTGTTCATTATTTGTAAAGTTATTTCGTAATAAAGAAAATGTTTATAATGAAAAGCATACTTTATTCTCCAGCCAATTAAAATTAAGTTTGAAAATATATTACGTTGTGGTATTTTAAAATTATTTTGTGGAGTGAAATAAATATGTGTAGCTACACAAAGACAGGTTCCAGATAAAATGATTGAGAAGAGTTCAGCTACAAGATTGTTTAATATTACTGAAAGTACTGGAGGTGTTATGACTGGTATGTTCCCTGATTATCGATCTCAAGTATGTCGTGCACAAATGGAAGCAGCTCGATTTAGATATAAACATGGATATGAAATGCCTTGCGACATAATAAGTCGTTCTGTTGCGGATATTAAGCAGTTTTCTACCCAATCAACCGAGATGCGACCATTAGGTTGTTCAATGATGACATCCCCTGGTATGGACACGGAAAAATTGTTATTATTCGGAAATAAAATGATTATGCGTTATTTTGAATTTGAAAATGAACATTCATTTTAATAATAATTGTTTAATTTTAATATTTAGACATCCTCAATATGTTTAAAATGCCTTTCAAATTTTTTTAAAATTAAAACTACATAGTCAAAACCATCATATGAAAATCTACAGTAAAATTAAAACAAACTGAAACATTTCCTTCGCCAGGGTAAAGTGTTCCCGTTCGCTCACATCTACGTAATTGAAGCAATCAACATATTAAACATAATAATAATATAACATGTGTAAGTATTGCTAACTTTTGACAATAAATTTACTATAAAATCAGGATTGCAATACTACGATCTATTTAAAGTGCTGGAATTGTTCGCTTAAAATTGGTATTTTATTTTTTACTATAAGTTATTCGTTTGGTTGATTCTTAGTTTATTTGTTGGTTTGGCTTTACATTCACTTTGCCAAAATTTTTAAATTAATAATAATATACTTTAATTAGATATGGTAAATGTGGTTTATTTTTTCCTGGAATGCACATGCATAATTAACAATTACATGATATATACAATTTGTTGATTAAGAGTAAACCTGCGCGCGTATAACATATCAAGTTTTTCGGTCATGACCGTTCACAATAACCTTTTGCACATCTACTCTTTGCACATCTACTCTTTGCACATCTACTCTTTACATATGCGTGAGAATTACCGTATCACAAAGCCTTTGTAAATCCTTTAAAATTACTCCTTGTTCATGGTTATGAAATCAAAATTATCAATAAACCAACAATATTTAAATAAAATGTTATTTATTGATTTTACCTACATATTATATATGAATGTTCTAGCGGGGGCTTATTTAAAGTAGATATTTATATAGAAATGTTTTGACATGAATAATTTCGATAATGCACTGGCGGGACTAATATTTCCAGGTGTGTGTAATTAAAATATAGTGTTTATTTATTTAAACTATGTAGTACGTGTGTATAACTTAAATCCACTAAAATTATATAGAATTTATATGTAATTAATTACACTCGTGATCGGAAAATTGCGCACTGGAATTTCATTTTTACTAAAAAAATCAAATAATTTAACTTATAATACCCTAACCCTGTTTTTTTATGAGTGTGTGTGCCTGTGACCTACTTATTTATTTATGAAATCTATATGATCTACTTATTTTATATATTTTTATAGCGGGAATTATGTTTTTACGAATATGTGCCTGTGACCTAATTATTTATTTATTAAATCTATATGACCTACTTATTTTATATATTGTTATTACAGGGACTGTGTCTGCGACCTATTTATTTACTATTAATAAACCTAGAATGTGTGTGTGACGTTATTAAATCTATATGATCTACTTATTTTATAAACTGTACCAGCGGGGGCTATTTTTGGACTTGAACTACTTAAAATTTGATTAATTTTGACGTGAAATATATAAAAAAAATCTATGAAAGCATAAAAATTCTATGAAAAACAAATTACGTGTCCTACATAAAATTACTACTTGACCTGCTTAAAAATATTAAGCAAAATTTCATTAATTTTTATAATTTAGCTATTTAGTCAGCATCCATACATTGAACATAATATTGGAGAACCATTTTCCTATTTAATCAACATCAATAATGAAACCATGATTCGCGAAATTTGTAAGAAAATAATAAAGAAGACCGCTGTAAGATAATGTTTTTAGATAAATAATATAATTTCTTTTAATTATAAATACATTGAAATCTTATATACACGGATTTGTTTTTTGATATAAATGTACGTAAATAAAGATGATAAACTTTTCTAACATCAGTGAGGAATTTAGATTTTATTGAGTTTTTGGGATGATAAAAATATCAAAAGGAACACTGCAATTATACACATGTTAAATACTTGATGCTGTAATTTAATATACATATGATCCCTCTATCTCATTTATTATCCTATATTCTGAAGATTTATATACATTGTCAACCAGAATCATAGTTTGGCATTATCTTGAAGTGGATGTAAGGGCATATAGGCAAATACACTGTCGCTTCTGATATAGTTGGTAGTTAGTAGCTCCCTGCAGCAAGCACCCCCGAGAGGGGGTTTTCTGCAGTATTTTTTTCTGCCTTTTGAATACGTAATTGCTGCATTTGAAAATTATTTCATTAAAAATTGACTTAAAAAATTAATCCATTAAAATTTTTATTGAAAAATTATTTCATAAAGATTTTCATTAAAAATTTCATTTCTCAAAAAAAAAGTTGATGGTTATTCAATCTTTTGATAATAAATTTAAAATTCTTACTTTAATTTACTTATTACATTACTTTAATTTACTTATTTAAAAATTATTATTTTTATTTAAAATTTTAGACCATTGATTACTTAATAAAAAAATTTGAATCTTAATTTACTTAATTATCCTTAATTTACCTATTTATCCTTGTATTACTTAATTTAACATTTTACACCATAATTTAATTAACAACCAAATATAACCCTTATTTACATATTTAACCAATAATTTCATGTAGTGAATGATTAATTGACAAAGATTTGCATCTAAAATTAACATTGAAAAATATTTCATAAAAATTTTCATTTAAAATTAACAATGAAAAATATTTATGAAAAAATTTCTATTCTCAAACACCGACTATTATTCTAACTTTTTGTTAATAAATTTCAAAATCTTACTTTAATTTCTTATTTAACTTTAATTTAAAATTTTTTGATCATTGATTACTTAATTTAAAATTTGAACCTTAATTAACTTTAGTTTAAAATTAATTATTGTCGCTTTCTTGTTCATTATTTCGATCACTGTAATCCAATATTTTACTCTTGTTCGATTATCGTTGTTTTCTTTTTTTGAACTTCTAATTTTTGTAATTCAATTATTTTACTCTGGTTCAATTATTGCTTCCTATTTAAATTTTTTTATCTTTTTTGTTCCTTAACTTCTAAATTTGATTTCCTATTAATTAATTTATTATTATTTTTCCTATTTCTCTATAGTTATTATTTGAACCATGGGATTAAACTATATAGTTTATTATTTTTTTCGTTAGATCACAGAAAAAACTTTGACAATAGACCGCAAATCGTGGTTATGATTTCATAGAAAATAATAAAAAATGATGAGTAGTGACACGCTACAGGGTTAATAGAATTTATTATATTTTCAAATGATACAGCATTCAATGAATTTCTAATCCAAGAATTTACTTTTGGAATGCTAGGGGGCTTATAATTTCCATTTTTGATGAATTATACTATTGATCAATAAAGATCAGTGATGCTATTAATGGAGTATCACCATTTTTTTAAATGGGGACACTATTTGGAGTTATCATTTAATTTAGTACTAAATCATTGTAAAATTCAAATAAAGTACAAGGTGGTAGTAGGATGTGAGCCCGCCAGATACAACCTAAAGGGTAATGTTTTTACATAATATTACATAATAATTGATCGCAGATATTGAGAGACGTGTATCCATGCGCTTACGTCAGAGCACATGCCGGCATATGCTACTTACGACATAT
Source organism: Schmidtea polychroa (assembly GCA_959609185.1). Taxonomy (NCBI): domain Eukaryota; kingdom Metazoa; phylum Platyhelminthes; order Tricladida; family Dugesiidae; genus Schmidtea; species Schmidtea polychroa. The sequence goes on from CAUHTR010007748.1 coordinate 27,440, forward strand.
ACGCGTGGTCGTTGGTCTTGGTCCTGGGTAGTGGTATTGTATTTTAGTCCTGGTCGTAATGGATTCTCACGTAAGGTGAGTTGTACTGTAGTGTGAGTAGTAGTCATGGGTTGGGATGGGAAGCCCTACAAAAGTTACCATTTATCTACGCGTGTCTGATCAGTATGACGCCACAGTAGTTAATGACCTTAGTAAGTATGTGGTGTCAGTTAGTAACAAGTGACCTCTATAGTGAGACCATAGTTACCATGTGTGTATGAGCGTGTGTCGTTAGTAACAGTATATTTCCATGAACTCCGACGTAATCATATGGGTACTCGCCTATTCACATTTGCGGTAAATGAATGTGTAATATTGCATAATAAAAATTACCCCTCCCCTAGTTTGTATCTGACGGGCTCACATCTTACTACTAAGGTGTACTAACACTACCAATACCGTTAGTTTAATTTTTGAAAAAAGGTATGAGTCATACACTCCCGAGGTCTTTGTTAATACTTAGGAAAATTATGGCTCATGCTTTTCACCTGACATGACCTTTAAACATATGCGAGAGTCATACCAGACTTACTGCGCATCAAAATGACCACTGACTCGGATGAATCATGCTCGCAGACCGCTTTGTGCCAGAGGACTCAAACTAGATAAATATATTGATCACACTAATGGAATATCTAAAATTATAAAATTACCGTGAATTAATTAATTTCTACTTTAATGATATTTAATATAGTTTCGTCAATTTGTTCCATTTGAATTTACTGAGGCTGGATTCTTACAAAGAGTTTCTGTATTAACAGAAAAACAAGGATTTTGTATGCAGGCATCATATGAGCTAATTGATGAATTCGATCAGTGGCCGAGTATTCGATCCGCTCATTTTTTTCTTGGTGTAGTCAATGATTCTTGTGAAGAAACATGTCACAAACAAAATTTAATTTGTGAAGCTTCTTTTATAGAACGAATGATGAATAATCGTTTGGAATTGCAACAGCGTGGTGTTTGGTGTGAAAATGTCAAATATAGTCCTCATCCTGCAAACCCATCGTATGACCCATATCAGAAAACATGCTATTTTCAAACAGACCATTTTTTATATAGTTGCATTGACACATTGGAAAATCATATGCGATTTTGTGGTTGCCGAGATTTTATAAATGGACAAAGTGCTTTATGCAAAAATTGTCTTTGATATTTTATTGTATGTCATTCCCGTCAAGGAGTAAATATTGTCGTTCTCTGTGATTAATTATATGCTCCATATTTTCAATTTTTTGAAAACATGCTCTGCATGGTTTTGAAGTGTCTTCTATTCATTATATTTTGAAAACAATAATAATTATTTATAATAAAAATATATTTTTCGCATAATTTCTTTCGAATAAAAATATTAAGTTTATACTACTATTAGATTTGGAAGCCGAATTTGAAATTTTATGTTGTTTATATTATTTTTCTTCATTTGAATTATAAACAATAATAATACAGTCGGACCCGGGTGGGGCATCAATTTTAACGAAGTGCTAGTTTGATACTTAATACAAAGCTTAGTTCCTTTCCTTCTTTGAGAAATCTTGCAATTTGTAACCTTTCTTCATAAGTGAGTAGTTTCTTTATGGTTATAAAAATATTCAAAAAAACACCAAAAAAATAAATTTCTATTTTTTAAAATAAATGTACCAAAGTGAGATTTTTTAAAATCATGACATAATTGAAAAATCGACTTTTAATTTTTGCCCAAAAATCGAGCGTGCCCATGTCAGGGGTCCGACTGTGCTTAACACTCAACTACTTATTTTATTCAATTTTACATACAAATTCAACATAAAATAAATTCTTAAATAAATTAAAAGATAAAATTCAAGCGTTCAAGGTATAAGTTTTTAAATATAGAATTATTGAAAAGTAAAATTTTTGAAAAATGTAAATAATTTAAACATAATTTGAATATAGCCTTATTGATATAATCTTTTCAAAATTTTTCAAATTGATGAATAATGAATTGCACCTAGAAAGGGATGACGTACATCCTGAAAAAATTCCAAAAATAGTTCTAATTATTTATATTATTATAACTGGTAACTGAAATGTTACAGAAAGTGTATCAATCACCGAATGATGAATATCTATTTACTAGGATATATAAGTTGCTTCTGATTCATCCGTAAGTTTATCACTTACGTTAGATTTTATTTGATTCATTGTTGAAACCCATTATTTGCACTGCCATTGTTGAAACTTTGAAATAGTTTTCTTCGTTGTTTACGATGAGGTGAGCTCTATATCTTCAATAAAGGTTTTTCAATATTTTAGTATTCTTTTTATTTTTGGACAAGAACAGTAAAATTGAAAGTTTGTTTCAATATGTCGGAAAACCTTAACATGAAAATGAACCAAGTTACATAAAAATCTATGATCAAACACCAAATAATACGAAATAAAGTACACAACATATGAAAGATAAATAAATACGTATAATTAAAATGATAAACGCAGAAGTTACAATCACAATGAATTTAAAAAATTTGCAAACTTGAGAAAAATAATAATATGATAGAACAAATGATTAAGATAGAATGATCATTGATTGTATTTACATCCAAAGTTATGGGGATCAAATACGTCATGCATTTTTTCCTAGTGAAGTTGCTTGTTTCGACGGTTGACTGCCTTACTGGGCCAGGTGAAACGGCACTGGTCTCTGAAGAAGGTCACCGTCACGAGCACACCGCTTCTGTTATTGTTCACAAAAAATTGACGGTGTGGATGCCGCGTGGTAGGATCAAAATTTATTCAGTACAAGAAGTATATACGGTAAAAACGTAATGTCTCGAGAAGTTAAACCATTGATTTTGCAATGAATTGATATTTTGGCAAGTCCATGTTGCCGATATTTAAAGATTCCACCATCTTAGTCACACATATGCTAACAGCGAAAACCATATTCAGCTAATAATAATCACTAAAAGATTCAGAAATAATTTGTTTTTATTTAAACAAGACATAATGGTAAATCCCTTCTTAAATTTACGAAGTAATAATTTACATTCAATAATGGAGACCGTGGAAAAAAGCATAAGAAGAGCAATAATTCCAAAAATGAATGTAATGATAAAGCAACGTAAGAATTCTATCGGCAGTCATAAACCCAAAGCTGTAAATGCAATAAAGAGAAATTCTACTAATGGGACTCATCTGCTTATTGATTTTTATTCACCATGTACATTACCAACATAGTTGTTACCATGGGTACATGGGTAGCAGAAAGTAAAATAGTCATTAGGGAGTTTAGGGAAGAGTTAATGATAAATACATCACGAATCTTACAACCTTTAATCACCACCTCCTAAGCATCTGTATTATTTAACCATTCCAGTCATTATTTTATAATTTCAATCTTAAAACTATGAATTTCTGATTTATAATTTATCTTGAATCAAACTCTGCTAACTGCACTTTATATCATTATTTTCTTCAAAATTAAAGCCGGTCAAATTTGCTGACTTTTGCTCTGCATTTCAAACAGAAACATTTTAATTGTTATTTTGATTAAAAATCTATTATTAAGTTTTTAGTATTTAGGGAATATAAAATGTGAATATATTATTATAATTATTATCATTAATTGCATGGATTATCATCATTTTTTTTAAAAATTTTAATAAATTTGCACCCAAATTTTATATTTAAACGATTTCGTTTCATAGTTTGATCAAAAACTATGAAATTTTTTTGCAATTTTAAAATTTATAATTAATATATTAATTATAAATTTATATTAATTATAAAAATTTAATTAGTAAAATAATAATTAAATATATATTATTTAGAAGTCAAAAATTGCCTTGTTATTATAAGTTGTTTAAGTTTATTAATATATTTTAAGATGAAAAATTGATAATAGCACTTTTTTGATAGTCTTAATTCAATATCATAAAATTTATTAGAATTAGATTTGTATGTCTTCAATTAAGTCCCCATTGATCGATAATAATCTAAGCATTACGGTTGTGGGAAAAAATGCCTCTAATACTTTGGAATTGATGACAAATAAAACTTGTAGCATCGAAATGCCGCCATACCCTGACAAAAATCCAACCAGTGATTTGTTTTTAAATAAAATTATGAACACAAGGAAGGAAATAGAATTTAAAAATATAATTTATCATGTTTTCCAAGGAAGAGGAAGAGGTAATTATTATTTAACAAAATATTATAATTATATATTCAAAGTTAATTCTTAGAATATTTTATTTCGATTATTACCGACAAAATAGATAAATAATTTAATCAATATTTTTACTATTTGCTTCAAATTTGAATGATTCTCAACTTAAAATTTTATTTTTAAATTTAACTTTTATTAAACTGAAACTTAGTGGTTTTAAAAATTAATATAAATTAAGTTTACATGTTTATTAATATAAATCTTATTTATCTATATTTTTCAACAATTTTTAATAGTAAATTAATAATTGGTCTGTTAAAATTTAAAGAATTTACTGAAATGGTTTTACTAAGGATATAAATTAACGCGAAATGATTGTAAAATGATTAAATACATATTTATAATAACAGTAAAGAAGTAAACTAATAAATAACAGTTTTCTTTCAAAATCCTGATTAGAGGCCAGTTCAGACAGTGGGTCAATAGTCATAGATACAAGGTTGTGACGAGGAGGGGTCCAGCTCTTCATTGTTGAAAAAGTGTAAAGAAAATCTGTTAAAATTTTATGATATTGTAAATACAATGAAGAAAAAAGATTACTTTATACAAATGTTACACGAAAAAATCACTTATAGCATTTTTGAATAGCTGATGCTTATTTATGATTTGAGTTCTGAAATATAAAATGAATATGAACCTACTATTGTATTTACTGTTTTATTACATTATCGAATTATAATGTTCTCTTCTCAATTAAATTGTATTTTTTTTCTACCTGAATAAATAAAATGTTTAAAGTTAGATTAGGAAGAATTGTATTTAGCGTTAAGTTTATTTCTATAAAAGGGGTTTGTGGCAAAGTTTGAAATGTGACCCTTAGTAATTAAGAAAGTAACTTTGTCATTCCAGGGTTAACATTTCTATTATTTAAAATTATTTTTTAATTTTAAATTACAAATAATATGATTTATTTCAGACATAATCATAAGAGTTAAATAGATTATAGATTCATAAATTCATTCTTTTATATTGACAGTACATATTTTTTGAAAATATGGAAATACTGTATTGTGGATTGACGACGGGATATCAGTGGCGGAACTTCAAAATTTGGACCCTTGCGCAATGTAAAATATTTCCACTTAAATTTTTCGGTTTAAGTTTAATACATAGTTATTCACAGCAGCCGCTATTCAATGATAGTTTTATGTTTGTAGGCAAATATAACTGCGCGAAAAAGGTTTCAGAAAATGATTGTAAATATTTTTTTAGTAATAATTCTGGGCCCCCGCAACGCAGGGTCCTGGTCCACTAGTTACGCCACTGCGGGATATAGATTTTTGCTTACAAATATTATTATAATTATTAAATTTAAGCTGAAGATAACTGAATATTGTTTAAATAAAATATTTTTGAAATCTCTAAGATATAGTTTATCAGGAAAATTTTTAATTGTTTATTCGCTTCATCCGTTTATGTTTACTTTTAATATTTAATTTATTTTTAACTATAGATCAAAAATTTACTTTTCTATGTAACACACAATTATGTAACACTGCCTTTGTCAAGTTGATTGGGCTCCCTGGTATAGATTTTCGTCAAATATTATTAGTCTTCCTCCGCTTGGTCGGGTAAGTATTACGTCTGTATAGTGCTGGGATCCATTAGCCTTATTAATGATTTTAAATAATTAATTTCAATTGACTTGTCGATTAAAGATATTTGTAATCAATTTTTTACAAATTAATTAATTTTTTAAAATTTTGTTGAAAAATGGTTTTTTATTGTTATGCACACAATTTTCGTATATTTAATTTTCTATTCCTTTTCACTCTATACAACTCAGACAAAGTGTTATTTAAATAATATTTTATTATATAACATTAGATAAAAGCAGTACCGATCATTTGTAACATAGCAAAATTAATTTTTGATCTGTAATCGAAATAAAATAAATGAAGTATTTCAATAATTACACAATCTGTTAGTGAAAGGAAAAATAACATTTATATTAAAAATTTGTCGACATACAAAAATTAAAATATATTGAAATATGGGAGAAGTTTTATTGAACCATTTTTACAGATCAAAGGTAGAATGGATTATTAGTACTTGTTTAATTGTTTAGTGTTACATTTTGTTTGATTAAAGCTGCGTTTTAGAATTTGTGTTTCGATACATTTATGGTACAATATACATTCGATATAGTCACTAAGCTGAAATGAAAATTTGAAATAATTTGCTTAATATATCGAATTAGATTTAGTAAAATATTCAAATAATATTCCAAATAATCAGCAGAGCAATTATAATTTAACATATTATTCTATTTAATTTCTTAGGTATTTCATTTAAATTTGTATACTGCACCAGTTTTGTCGTAGTTGTTCGCTTGATCAAGCAAATAATTATTTTTTTGTAATAAAAACCAGGAATTTAAAAACACCACAAGAAAGTTTCTCAACGGATATTGTTAAAATACGAATATCATGTCTCTTTAAAGTTGAACAACCATCAATATCAACAAAACAAACTCTTCATAAGTATCTCTTTTCCAAATTATTATTAAAATGAATATTATTCATAGACCTACTAATTAAAAATATTATATATTTGTAAACATTTTCTATTATATAATAATAATAATAATAATAATAATAATAATAATAATAATAATAATAATAATAATAATAATAATAATAATAATAATAATAATAATAATAATAATAATAATAATAATAATAATAATAATAATATTAATAATAATTAAGTACTTTATTTAAAATCAAAATCTAATGCACAAACTAAGAAAAATAAATTTATTAAAATTTAAGTTTTTTGTTCAATGAGTGTCAGTTTTTTCATCATTTAATGTCAAAAAA
>CAUHTR010007748.1:34589-67050 GCA_959609185.1 Schmidtea polychroa
AGAATTTATCTTAAAATTACACAATAAAATTTCGCAGAAATAATAGGAGATATGTACGTGGATGCTGTTATAGAATATTTAGTTGCTAGAAATTAGCAGCTAATGAATCCATGGAGAATATAAAATAAGAGCTTATTGTCAGGGACATTTGCAATACGTCACGTAACGACAATATTATAAATAAAATGTTCTTTAGTTCTACATTACTCACAATATTTATTTAATTAAAAATACCAATTTCTAATACTATATATATAATAGTAATGTTTGCTACCCTGAAATATTTCACGTATGCTGTAGTTTAATTGTGATGTCTCAAAAGCTCATTAATCTTTGGTTTTCAAAATATGAAAATTAACAATTTTTTTGGCCTTTCAACAAACCTCCGAATATACATCCAGTACACTTTCACTCTTTCCCAACGTTGTTCCACCATATAATACTAAATAAAATTAAAAATTCGATCATTAACTAATTCGTCATAAGTATAAATTATGAGAAAATTGCATTGCACAAAAACATTAAAACAAATGCAATCATATTTGACAGATTTTATTAATGTCTCTAAAAATTGATAAGCACATTATAGCAGGTGACGGCATCATTTTGCATTTTGGTTTTATATTAAACTTTCTATTGATATTCAGATTCATGAACTTGATTTAAGATAAAATATTCTAATAATCAGTTTTGTTGGATATTATTCTATAGATTTCTCGATCTAGTTCCATGAATTAAACTGGTATAATTCTATGAGATTTAATGATTTTTCACAAATGTAAATTTAACAAAAATATTTTCAGAAAAAATATATTTTATAGATTTTGTATTTTTTCAAATTAATAAATAAATTAATAAATATAATAAATATAATTATAAAAAATGGTATCATTAGAGGAAGAGGAAACGCCGGGCGAGAGGTGCATATGCACCTAACTGCACATCTGGAGGTTTTTCATTGAATGCGAAACCAATTTTTATATCAAAAACCTGTGGAAATTTATTATTTTGAACCCCTGGTTTAGGAAATATTTTTAACTATATTAGTATCTTAGATCAAAAATGAATTAGCAATACCTTCTCGAGTTTAAAAACCATTTTTAATATTGAAAAATATTTATTTTATTTTATTACACCTGAACATTTTTATTACCGTAAATTCAGGGCTATAAGTCGTACCGTTATACTCACCTAACATAAAAACGTAAAAATTTAGAAAAATCAATATGTACGTTATTGTCCTAATGCTGATATTATTCCATGCTTTACTGATCCACTAAGTCACTTGTGCAAAAGTTGCGCGCCCCATATTTCCACCGTCAGTGTGAAGCCATGTTTGACGTCAATCATCTAGTTCTAGATTATCAAACTTATGAAGGTAGGTACACCATTAGAAATATTTGCCGACCAACATTTATAATTTATTTTGTAAAAAGTAGCGACTTATAGTCCAGAAAATACGGTACTTTCAAAAGTACAAGTAAGTAATATGAATAAGTTTATAAAATCATGTTCTGAAATTTAAATTACACTTATTAATTAAAAATTTGTTTTCAATTAGCATTAAAACAATTTTGGAATTTGGCATTCTAATGAAAATTTTATGAAGTCAAATATTCAACATCATTAAAATATTAAAAAAAATTTTAAATAGACATAAATTTGAAATTAATTAAACTGATTGAATTACATAAGTTTTAAATTAATTTAAATTTTAAAATATCTGATAAAATAATAAAAATTTACTGTTTTATAAATATATTTTTTAAATTGATATTTTAACAAAATCGAAATTTTTCATAAGTGATCTTTGGTTATTCAAAAAATTTTAAAAAATTTGCTTTTTAAATTCGTAGAAATTAAATTTTCTATCAATAAACATCAGTAATATTAGACTTGATAATCCATGAAATTTCTGTCAATTGTCAAAATTTATATACAATAATAATTAAAAACGTTTTAAGTGAATAAATTATTTTATTAAAGAAATTAAAGTATTTTAAATGCTTTTTTCTATTATTTTGAAACTTGTTTAAAAATAAATTCTTGATAAAAAAATAAATTTCGAAAAAAATCAATTGGTTTCTTTGAATATGTTCTCAACAGGGTTAGTTTCCAGAAATAAACTGTTTGAAAAGTACTACTGGTAATTTCACCATTATTGGAATTTTAGAGAGGGATATCGAAGCAGCTTTACAATACGGCACCCCGACATAACAGACCAAAATAAAATATCCCAACAAAATCGCTCCGACAACACTATTGACGTTCTGCATTATCTCCGTGTATTTACTACTCACAACCTTTTAATATAGTGTTCCACTGAACAGTCGTGATATTACTATATCTGGACATACTGATTTTTAGATGTCATCCATTTGAAAAAACTTTGATATTTTTAAATTTAATTATATTTAAATAATATTACGTCATGTTTTTAGTTTCATAAATACCATTATAACGTTTACAATACCATTATAACGTTTATAAAATCTTGTTACTGCAATAGTATAATTGCTTATACTATAATATACTAATACTAGCCGGGTTATATTATCGGTCATGTTTTCTCGGGTCACCTTAAGAATCGGTGTAATAGTATATAAACCATTTTAAATTTATAATTTTACAGTAATTGTGCAATAATTTTAGTTTTTATGCACTTGGTGATGTGTGAATAATATTATTATGTACGCTTGATTGAGTTTTATGGACCTATTTATGACAATAGCAGACGCTACAGATTACGAATTAAATGATTAATTTCCAAAATTTAAATAAACGTAAAATGAAATAAATAAATCAAAAAAATTATTTTGAATTAATATTTAAGGAACTAAAAAAATAAAAAATAATAAATCATTATTATTTTCTCTGTAGTCTATATTCGTGAAGTTTAAATGAAAAGTTATCTTTTTCTTTATAAAAATAAGTTTATAATCGTGAAATTTATTGTCAAATTTGCAAAGTAAGTATGAAATATGAAATATGAATAGTTTGAATGCTTATTATTAGAAGGTCACATTTTTTTTCAGTTTCAAAAAAAATTGATATTATTTGATGGGCTCTTTGAAAATTAAAGAATGTATCTCTATTTATACAATTTAATCTATGTCTTTTATATGAGATTTTTATGCGTCTTTATGAGGAATGTATCTACCGCATAAAACAATTTAGTGTTTATAAAAAAAAATTAAATATATATAATATTGCCATTCGTACATCTTTTTCACTATATATTTCAATAAATAAACATTTCAATACATTAACATACGAAAACTTAATTAAAAACATTCAACACACATGTATTCACTGCATTCTGCACATTGATTTTAGGATTAAAAGTTCTTATCAATAATGCTTCATATATCACGCTCAAAACAATTATCAAAATTTTTTGATAAGATTTTAAAATCCGACATTCCTAATTTTCTCATACAGACTTTATTATGATCCTTAATATTGGACACTCCCTTCGGTCGACAGTGTTCTTGAACTCGAGTACAGAGATGACGGGAAGTATGTGACATTACACCAATTACATGTGAATTGATAAACGAGATCCGAACGCAATCCAACCGGCGTTTGAGATTTAATATCAAAAGATTTTGATAATTGTTTTGAGCGTGTGATATGTGAAGCATTATTGATAAGAACTTTTAATCCTAAAATCAATGTGCAGAATGCAGTGAATATGTGTATGTTGAATGTTTTAATTAAGTTTTTGTATGTTGATGTATATTAATAATAGTTATGTTAAATAATTAAAAAAATAATTAAAATAATATTTTTAAATAATTTTAAAAGTTTAAATGATTGTTGAAATTGTTTTTAAAAATAATTGTTTGAAATTTTTATTTATAATTTAAAAATTTATAGATTTTATAATTTGTTTATATATTATCAATATAGTATTGTTATTCATCTGTCGTGAATGTAGGTAACCTGATGATGATAGTGATGCTATCGAAATATATAGTGAAAAAGATGTACGATTGGCGATTGTTATTAATAAAATCTTTAACGTGTTTATTTAAGTATATATAATATTATTTTATACATCAAATATTATTACAAAAAACGAAAAACAAAATTTCTTTCTACCAGTTGAATTGCAATATTATGTTTACATTTAGGTAGTGCTATCCCTTGAATATTTATTATTGTACAATTAATCGAAAAGTTCAATTTTAGTTTATTTATTTAAGTAAAGATATTGTTGAGTGACTTGTAATTTTGATTTGAACGAACACATTAAATTCTTGGTACAATCATATACAATCAACATATTTATTTTGTTTTGTAATAATATAATTTTGATAATATCAATAAATAATATCAATAAACCATATCAATACAATATAAAATTAAGTTTTATTACTGTTAATATTATTATTAAATTTGACCAATAATATTTTCACTTCTTATTTATAAACATATAAATTAAACATAAAAAAACCAACAATTATTACGACCACTGGAAAAAAGTGCACAAATCAGCAATACTCTTACACAAAACAAAATGTAAAATGTTACAATATGCATTCAAAAATTCATTGCAAAGATTAGCCACAGAGACTCTTTATATCAAAAAAATTAAACTGTCCATCAATATTCAACTAAATTAATATATAAAATAAATCCCTGAAACGTTTATTTGAATTTAAGTATAAATTCAGATTTGGATTTAGATTTAAATTTAAAATTAAAAAATATATAAAAAATAAAAAACGTTTTTTTTCTAAAATAAAATATTAAAAAATAGGAAATATTATTTGGATAATTAAAATAAAATATAAATAAAATATAATTAAACCAATAAATTTATTATAAAATATGAAATAAACAACAATTATTAAATACAAAAATGATCAAAATCACTTGAAAAAGACAGTGCCGAAAATTCGTGAGTATCAAAAAACATCGATATATTACTGATTTATAGTCTTCAAGCTCTCTTTTTAATAAATTCTATATAAATTATCTATTATATTTTTAATGATCAAATATCCATAAAATGTATTGAGAAATATTTTATTAAGTGAAGAGAAAAGTAACTCTAAATTTAACCACTTTTTTATATTAAAATAACTTACTAAATTGTTGATATCAATTAAATTGCTACGGTTATCATTATTGTTGTTCATTAATTATTGTACAAGACAACTACGATCTTGTTTTCACATAAAATATAAATGCAATACGAATTTATCCTTGTTATTTATTAATATTTAATAATTTCTCCTCTTTTCTCAATATATTTTATTAGTAAATCATTATAAGGTATTCATTCAAAAAATTGATCAAAGAAATTGCTGTTTTAAATTAAATATATTTCTCATTTTCTAAAAAATATCACCATTTTTTAAAATTTATATTTGCATTATATTTTGGCAACTCGACTGTCATGAAGCACTGAGCAATTTCAATAAAAACTATTATACTTATAGGTCTATTAGCAGTGCTTTTTTTCTGGTAAAAAAGGTGCCGGAACGTATCTGTACTATCCTTTATATGCAAAAAAAATGACGCTGTAATTAGCTAACAAATAAAATAATTATGCAGGACACAAAATATACACTTATTACCGACGTCAGGAAACGATTTTAATGACGTAGTATATTAATGGCGTATATTTACCGCGAGTGTGTTTCATATAATAGTAATAACACATAGGAAGCACGGAGTTATGATTCACTTGCTTTGGCGTACGACTCCTACTTTTAATTTGATTGTAATTGACTATTTGAAATTTCAGAAATAGAAATATGACAAAAAAGCAAAACATATATCAATTTTTTAAAATCATTCAGCGAAAAAAGGTGCCGGAACGCCGTTCCGGAGCGTTCCATCAGATAAAAGCACTGTTTATTAGTAATTACATAATTATATGTATGGAATTCATTAAAATTTATTTATCTTAATTAAATTACACTTAAAATTATTTCAGTCTTGTAAAGTTCCTATTGTATTCAGTAATAAATTTGTGACCACTCTTGATTTATGTTCAGATCTTGTATATCGTTTTACTTGTTATGAGTGTAATGCTAAATACATTGGAGAGACTTCCAATCATCTCTGTACATGATGTTGAGAGTAAACGCGATTGAGTGGAAATATTAATATTATTGAGCAGATTAAAACATTTAAGTTAAAAATAGACATTTCCAATTTTAAAGTGTAGTATAAGGGTTTCAAAAACTATTGGAAAAATATAACTTGTGAGGCCTTGATGATAAAATCATTCAACCCAAAAATAACTGTATTAACAAAGTATATTTTGAGTGTTTAATTAATTTTATTATTAATAAATAAAAGTATAATCGTTTTATTGAAATTGTTTAGTGTCTGATGATGACAGTCAAAATATATTTTAAAAAATGGTGTTCTCTTATTTATATGAATAAATTACCATTTTTAATTACTAGCTTATGTATCAATTAGTAAATTAGAAAATTTTAAAAATTTTTTAATTGCTATTTTTCTTGTATTTTGTTTAATATTTAGAAGTTGAAAATGTAACGTAAAAGAAATTAATAGAGAATTTATCAAATAATATGTGATTACTCGAGCTTAAAGAAATTTGAAAAGAAAATTATGGAATTACAAAAAGATGAAATTATATGAAAAATTGATATGGTCATCCATCTTTAATGTGATTGTGGTAAATCACGTTTTTCTCAATATCCGAGTCTTGCTATATTTGTCTCCAACGTACTATATGATTATCTATGACCATATGACTATCTACATTACAATTTGCACATTACCATTTCATATTCATATTACCTCTTGGTCAATTATTGACATTTCGTAAGTAATAATGTTCATTTAGTTTCGTCCTAGAACAATGGTACAAAATTGATTAATTAATTTATACATCGAAATAAATCTTACTAAAACTCAAATGATTTTAATTTTAATTTATTTGAACAATTTCTATTAGAAAGTGTTTATGTAAGGTTTTTTCTTCTGAGATTTAAAGTTCTAGATTTGTCAAAATTATACCATATTTTTAAATATTAGTGCAAAATCTTAAAACTTATGAAAATCGGAAAATCGAGGAAGGAATAGAAAAAAGAATGGACGATACAGAATTCACAAAACAAATTGGAATATTTAGAAGTGATATTTTATCATGTTTTACACTAAAATAAGTACTCAACTTTAAATAATCATAATGCCCTTTATTAAGTTTATGGCGCAACCCCATTCCAGTTAGATGTTTCAAAAATATTACAAAATATTTGAAAATATTGCATTTATTGAAAATTTTAAAAAAAAGCCTAAATTATTGTTAATTTCTACTGGCGTAAAAAGTACCAAGCTTATAATGAGAAATGGGTGCAATGCCACATACATTGGAATGACTGTCCGTCATCTCCGTTTTCAAGTTCCTGATCACTATCGACTGAAGCAATTGATTAATATTAGTAAACAATATTTTGTGGAAAATTTATTAGAATCTTGTTTGATTTCAACTATTGTGAGTTTTAAAATTTTTAGAAATTTTAAAACTTTTATAATTTTTAAAGTTTGAATATAAAAAACAGAATTTTGTAAATTTTTAGCGAAATTAATTTTAAAAAATTAATGAATTAGTTAATTAGTTTGTTTAAAAAAGAGAAATTTATATTAATTTAGTTTGATTTCAATTCTACCCGAAGATGACAGTGATTCTGTCGAAATATATTGTAGTAAAATATATATATATTAGATTTGGTGTTTTTCGTTAGATATAATTAATTAATTGTTATTATTTTGATTTATTATTTCATTAATTACCATAAACCCAATTTTGGATTTTCTATTAAATTCAGGCATTGAATATTGGATATTATGTCAATAAAATTAGATTAATAATCAAATAATTTATGAATTGAAAATTTTCATTAACTGCAAATATTGTTTTAACTATTCTATGAACAATTTTCTATTATTATTATTGTCGTTAGTTAAATAATTAAACAACATTATTGTCGAATTATGATTGAATAAATTTAGAATCAAAATTATTATAATTATTATTTTAATAATGTTCCGATTTTAAAATTATTTATTTCTTTTAAAATGCATTAATTAATTTTATATTTATATAATTATAAAATTAGGTTAAAATATAATTGTTGAAATAGTTTATTATATAGTAACCAATTTTATTTATAGAGGATAAATTAATTCTTAAAAATATCTCTGGAGTTATAAAACCGGGAGAATTAACTGCAATTATGGGTCCAAGTGGAGCCGGGAAAAGTTCGTTGATGAATATTTTGGCTGGTTATAAAACAAAAAATGTCGCCGGTGACATTTTAGTTAATAAAAGAATCAGAAATCTGGGAAGGTTTCGTAAAACTTCGTGTTATATTATGCAGGATGATCATTTATTACCTCATCTTACTGTGGAAGAAGCAATGATGTGCAGTGCTAATCTAAAATTAGATGAAGACATTACTTATGGTAAAAAACGAGACTTAGTAAGTATTTTTGGATACATTGGTTAAGTTAATAATATATATATATATATATATATATATATATATATATATATATATATATATATATATATTATATATATATATATATTATATATATATATATATATATATATATATATATATATATATATATATATATATATATATATATATATATATATATATATATATATATATATATATATATATATGTGTGTGTGTGTGTGTGTCAAATCTGTAACAATTATGATAATAGCATAATTATATAATTATTGACTTAGTTGAAACGGATGTGAGAATCAATAGAAATTTTTAATTTAACAACCCAAAAATCGATAAATTTTCAATAACACTCACTTTCTGTTTGAAAATTTTATTTTACAATTTCATTAATTAATTATTTGCTCCAGAATTTTGATTTGTTATTTTTTGGAAGAGTTAAACCAAATATTTTTAATTAGTTTAAAAATAGGTTTTTATTGCGTGGGATATAGGTTACCTATAAGTCCGATTTGAGTGGGACTTACCCGAGTTCAACTGAGAAATTCCCAGATTTTTTACTGCCTCGGAAAATTCTTATTATAAAGACATTTTATGTAGGATATCTAGTTAAAATTAAACTGTATGAATCACACGCGAGCTACAGACATTAATGTCACATTATCAAAAACTTGGCTGGGTAACAAACTTTGATTACATTTTTTTTGATTTTGTAATTGTAAATTTTTAAAGTAATTTAACGAATTTAATTTATTAAGTTTATTAATTTCTTTTAAATATTTTTAAAAGAGACTATTATGCATAATAGAGTTCTGCAAAACTTTTGTTTTAGTAGAGAAACTTGTCAATCTGGGTATGGCAAACTTATTTTTTTCAGACATCTTTAATAAACATTATTAGATAATAAATTTGCATTATATCTACAAAACACAAAAGTTGACTTCGAGAATTTATTAAAATTTTTATAAACATTGAAATACAAATCTTTAAATATATTGTTATAACAAAAATGAACTTGTCCTATTTTCAAAATAAACGGCGCATTTATTTGTTTTTCGGTTATTGAAGTTTATTCTGCTGTATTTTTAACTGATGTTTCTTTAATGACAAGATTATTTACCCATTCTATGACGCTTTTTTTGCATTCTAGATTTAAATTTTGTAAATTATAGACTAAAATAATTAAATTAAAAAAGAGCATTTTTTTAATATTACATTTACTAAATCATTATTTTAAAAGAGATATACGATGACATTTGATAAATTTTATATTATTCAATTTAGGAATTTCGAATTTTATCTAACATTGCAATAAACATGTCATTTTGTCGATATAAAATAAAAAAAATTGTAATTTTATATAATAACTAGTCGTATTATGTAATTAGCATAATATTAATAGTTACAATTTAAAATAAAAATAGTTTTCCGTTTTTGAGGTCTAATATTGTTTAGCAATAATATCGTATTCTCCCCCATAGACTTCAATGATTCATATGTTACCATTCTTTAGATGCTAACTTCATTAATAATGAATTGTTCATAATTACTACCATGATATTTGTAGGGGTTAGACTCTCATCATCATTCAACAATGAAGATTCTGTAATGCTCAAGTTTTTTATGAGGAAGCAGGAAGATTCTAAAAATTTTTAATTAGATTATTTTCGAATTTTAAAAATATTTTAAAAGGAAGGTGGAAATTTGTTTAAATAACAAACAATTAGAAGATATTAAATTTTAGTGCATAATTTCTTAAATAAAGTTTATGGGGTTATTTAGTGATTCACAAAACGATGTTAATGTTTTAACGGATAAAAATCCTAATATTCTGAAATTTCGGGTCAATTTTCTCAGTTAAAATATTGAAATATCCAACTTTCCAACATAGCTTGTCCTTTTCCTTTCCTTCCTCTTCAACTTACCCATCTTCATCCTTAATAAAACTAAATTATTCAGAAAACTTGTTTACCTTTAATACATTCCTTCATTCGTTCGTAACATTTATACAAGTCGATTTCGTTTTTGTTTATTGTAAAATCGCCTTGAAAATTTACATATTTTTGGGGGTATAAACTTTTGTAATTTTAATAATTAGTAATTAAAATATAATTAGATCTATTAACAGCGTTAAAACCATAAGCGAAGGTATATAACGAAAATGAAAAGTGACGAAATCTCACAGCTATCTTAATTTGTAGGATTTTAAACGTTAATGACAGTGAATTAAATGTTTTCAAAAACAGTCTTTCATAAAAATAATTGACAATGGGAAGGCAAAAAAACTATACGGCATTTTTAACGTCAAATTTGTATCATTTACGATAAAATAAATGTTGTACTTTATATTGCGGTATCGAAAAAATCTCTTTTTAGTTTGTAACTTTGGCATCAAAGATTCGTCATGTAAATTTTCAACTATCTAGTTGGAGCGGTTTAGGCTATGCTGAACAGCGAAATGTGGCAAACAAACCCACAAACAAACATATTTAGAGTGTTATATAAGATTTTTATTTACTATAATGAATCACGTAGATCTCGTAAATTCTATGTCGATATCTTTTGTACATTAAATTTATACAATAGGTACAAATATAATTTAACTTTTGCCAAACATGTTTGTAAAATCTTTATTTATAATTTTCCTTATTGTTTAAATTTTTTTATGTAAGTTTTCTTTGTATTTCATTAATTATTCTGTTTAAATAATTAATTGATGTAATAATTTTGTAATTCCCATAATAATAATAATAATAATAATAATAATAATTGTAAGATGATATAATAATTTCCAAAGAATTACTTACATAACCAGGTCACTAGACCTTGATATCTATTGAATGATGCGGGAATGCTTGTATAACTAAATTAAGTAAGTATGTTTGTCTTCTGTGTCAACAGTATCACTTAAACTAATAATTCTCCCTTTTGTAGATTACGCAATTCAATGTACTATAAATAGTATAACGATTGTGTGTTCCGTTTAGATTTTTGTAGTGAATAAATATTTCTGTGAACTATGTCTTTTTCTAACATGGCGACCACGCCAGGACTCCAGAACTATATCAAGCCACCTAATCAATTGCTGCCAAATGGTGATTTAGAAATTTTTATTTTGGAATTGAAGAGATTTTTCGAATTCACTCAACAACCGCAAGAAATTCAAGAAATTGTTACCAAGGCCTTTTTGTCGGTAGAGTTGATCCAGAAATATGAAGAAGTACAGAGCGATTATTCAGGCTATGAAGAAAGATTAAGAAAAGCGTTCGAGCCAAGGAAAAATCTAGCCATGGATCTAGACGCAGCTTTAAGATATCGAAAAGGAAATGACTCGTGCACCGAATTTTTCAATAAAGTGGAAAAGCTCGTCGACAATGTTCTTCGACACAAATTAACAAAACCGGCATTAATGTTATTTTTAATGCAGAATGCAATGGAAGATATGGAAACAAAAAAAGAATAGAAATTAAGAGAAGTTAAATCAGTAGATAAGGCCAAGGAAGTGATATCAAGAATGGAAGAAATTCAAAAAGAGTTTTCAAGTGAACAATCCTTAGCATCTCTACATGAAAATAAATCATATGCGGAGACAGTCAAAAGTCCGAGAAAAACTCAGTTGTACCAACAGAATAAGACGCCAATATTTTCTAACTCTAGAACCAGTGAGGCCGCGAACTTCAATATACCAAATAAAAGTGACTGGAAGAACGGGACCAGGCGATTTAAACTGCAGAGATGTTGGGCGTGTGGAGAGCAAGGACATATTCGAGCAGAATGCCCAAACGTAAAATGCTCTCAATGTTCCAAAAATGGTCATTTCAAGTATCAATGTTGGGACATCAGAAGAAATTCAGTTAAAACAGAAGCATATTACAACGGAAGAAATTATGATAGAAATCAAAAACAATTTGGATCCAGAGGACAATATCAAAGCAGAAACCAATCTTCAGACAGAGGACCACATCGAAGACAATGCAATGCGATATACGACTACGAATACGAGGAAGGAGAGCTGATTCAACAGGATGACATGCAAAAAGATTGCGAACAGCTAAAAGGGGAGGCTCCAGTTTCAAGGGAGTTGCTAGGAGCCATAAATTTGGTTTAAGTAAGTATATTGTTGACACAGAATGTTTGAATTTGAATGCTTGTGATTTCAAGATTTCCGTAATGAATGAATTTAAAGATGATTTAAAAATTAATGATGTAATTATGAATGATTGTGAATGTTTTGACTTTGAAAATTATTTTGAATATAGTTTTTATGAAATTAATAACAAAATTGATAAGATTATGAGTATCGATATAATTAATAATAAAGTTAATGAAAATGAAGAAAGACCTTTTGCACCTAAATTCGTTTACGAAAGAATGAATGGCAGACCTAGTGTAGGTATTTGGTTGGAAAATAAAATAAAAGTTGATTGTCTTTTGGATACCGGGGCTAGAATAAACGTGATTAGCGAAGATGTTGTTAGTAAATTAAAGATGCGTGATAAAATAGGGGAATCCAATATTATGGTTACATGTGCAAACGAGAGCACACTTAAAATCATAGGAACAATATTACTAAAAGTGAGAATTTCGGGATTAGAATTGGTAATAAGATTCTTTGTGGCAAATAAGATTAACCCGAGCGTAATTGCAGGCGTAGAAATGATGAATTGTTTTGATATTAAATTACAGGCAGTAACTAAAGTAAAATTAAAAAATCAATTAATGAATTTAGAGGAAAACAATTTGAAAGGAATTATCGACCCAACGATTAATAAATTACTTAAAGAATTTTCGGATATATTCATGAAAAATAAATGGGATGTAGGAAAAACACAGTTAATTAAACATAAGATAGTTACTAGAGGTAGCCCAGTGACAATTAATCCTAGACGTCAGCCGATTCATATTGCTCACAAAATACAAGACATGCTAAAAGACATGGAAGAAGCAGGAATTATAAAAAAATGTGACTCGGTGTGGAATAGCCCATTGGTATGTGTGTTAAAAAAGAATAAATCAGATATTAGAATATGTTTGGATTTTCGGGCACTAAATGCAATTACGGAGAGACCTCGATTTCCAATACCAAATATTGAAGAGATGATGGATATCCTAAATGGAGCACAGATATTTAGCACTATCGATCTTGGTAATGCTTATTATCAAGTGGAATTAGAAGAGGAATCAAAAATAAAGACTGCATTTTCAACAAAAGATGGTCAATATTGTTTTAACCGAATGCCTTTTGGAATTGCAGCTGCCCCAGCAACTTTTCAAAAATTAATGACTCAAGTTTTGGGTGATCTTAATTGGAGAGAAGCAATTGTTTATTTAGACGATATCCTTATATTTGCAGACAATGAAATCGAACATAAAAAAAGACTAGAAAGAGTTTTTCGAAAGATTCAAGAAGCTGGTTTGAAAATAAGCTTAGAAAAATGTTGTTTTAACAAACTAGAAATAAAATTTTTGGGACACATTATAAATAAAAATGGTATTAAGACAGATTATGAAAAGATAAAAGCAATGCAAGAATATGAAAAACCAAAATGTATTAAACGTTTAAGAAGCTTTCTAGGCTTAACAAATTATTATCGAAAATTTGTTAAAGATTACGCCAAGTATGCAAGACCATTAGAAAGGTTATGTGGGTCTAACAAAGATAAACTTATATGGACTGAAGAATGTGAAACAAATTTCAACACGCTAAAGAAAGCGTTAACGTCTACCCCAGTACTAGGATTTCTGGATTTACGAAAAACCTTTATTTTAGATACAGATGCTAGTTTCGATACGATTGGGGGAGTGCTTTCGCAGTTGAGTAGTAATGGACAAGAACAAGTTATTGCATATGGATCAAAGACAATGAATAAGCACGAAATCGGTTACTGCATTACGCGAAAGGAATTGCTTGCAATCTATCATTTTACTCAGCATTTCAAACACTATCTATATGGAAAAAGATTTACTTTAAGAACCGATCATAAAGCTATAACCTTTATGATAAATACAAAAAAGCCAATTACAGCACAATTCCAGACATGGATTAATTATTTAAGTGGGCTAGATATCAAATTAGAATACAGAAAAGGAGAATTGCATGCTAACGCAGATGCCCTATCAAGGAAAGACTGTACTTCATGTAGTCAGTGCCAAACAGTTCATGAAAACGCCAAGGTAGATAAAAATAAAACTAAAATATTGGCCATAGAAAATATGGACCAAGAAATAAAAGTAAATAATGAAGGTGTAATTTTTAATATACATAAAGACTTATGTCACGCAGGGGTAAAAAAAATTTACGAATATGCACGGAAAAATATGAAAATGAAAATTAGTGAAAATGAAGTTAGAAGAGTGATTGAAAATTGTGAACAGTGTCAGAAACGGAAGACGTGGACAAGACGAACAAAAGAACCGCTGATTAAACAGAGTACAGATGAAGTTTTCAAAGAGATATTTATTGATTTCTGCGGACCATTTAAGAAAACAATTCATGGAAAACAATATATTTTAGCTATAATTGATCAATTCAGTAGGTATATATCATTGACGGCAGTTGCTCATCAGGATGAAAAGACGACGGCAAAGATTTTAAGAGAAAATTGGATTTTGAAATTTGGTGCCCCTAAAATCATTCACTCCGATAGAGGAAAAACATTTGAATCTCAACTCCTTTTAGAAGTGTTGAAAACGCATCATATTACAATAATATATTCAAGCCCATATCATCATAGTACAAACGGTTTAGTTGAGAGGCAATTTAGAACTATAAGGGATGCAATTGCAATTACGTGAAAAGACAAACGGCATAAAGATTGGGCAGAAATATTGCCAGATGTGGAATTTATGTTAAATGCGACGATACAGCAGACAACTGGATTTTCGCCCTCTGAAATAATATTTGGGCGGAATATTTGTAGACAATGGATGGAAAAAGAGAATTTGGATATACAAAATAATGATGCTAATAATCGGAGAAGGGAGATCGTGGAGGGAATTAAACATAAACAAAACATAGAAAAGAATTTAATTACACAAAATTATAGGAATTTTGAAGTTGGAGACCAAGTATTGGTTAAAAAAGAAAATACTAGAAAGATGGATGAACGTTATGAAGGGCCTTATAAAATAACTGGAAAACGGCATGACAGAAGCTATGTTCTAAAGAATAAGCAAGGCAAAGAAATAATTCGAAATGTAGAATGGATCAAAAGTTTTAAATGGAGGGGGATGTAAGATGATATAATAATTTCCAAAGAATTACTTACATAACCAGGTCACTAGACCTTGATATCTATTGAATGATGCGGGAATGCTTGTATAACTAAATTAAGTAAGTATGTTTGTCTTCTGTGTCAACAGTATCACTTAAACTAATAATTCTCCCTTTTGTAGATTACGCAATTCAATGTACTATAAATAGTATAACGATTGTGTGTTCCGTTTAGATTTTTGTAGTGAATAAATATTTCTGTGAACTATGTCTTTTTCTAACAATAATAATAATAATAATAATAATAATAATAATAATAATAATAATAATAATAATAATAATAATAATAATAATAATAATAATAATAATAATAATAATAATAATAATAATAATAATCAAAGTAATAAAACTAATAAATATAAATGTCTATAAAATTAAATTTAAGTTGTTTACATAAAACTTATGGTCAATAATAATAATAATAATAATAATCATCAAAGTAATAAAACTAATAAAAATAAATGTCTAGAAAATTAAATTTAAGTTGCTTACATAAAACTTATGGCCAAGTTGGGATGGATTTGAAACGAGTTAAATACACTTGCACTTTGTAATAATTTAATCGATATGATCTGTTCTGAGAATTTGATTTCCCTATGAACACAATTGATCCTAATATAAGTACAAATTACAGATTTATTTACGAATGACAACAAAGTAAAAATTGACAATTAATTACATTTCAAAAGGCACAACAGGCGACCTTAGGTTTTAGAGACATGGCATGATTAATGGAATGATCATTAATTAAGTACTGTGGCATGTGTTTTACAATTGATCGACTGATTAATTTGTATATTAATTTTGAGAATTTTGAAGAGCAGAAATGGTATTTTGATCAGTTTATTTCTATATTTATTGATTTATGGTTCACTGAAGTGACTTATCTGTGTGGTTTAAAGGAGCTCGATTGTTTTAGGATAAAATTAAATAAAATAAATTATGAATTATTGTATTGATTAATATTTTATAAATCAGTACTGACACCGACCTGACACTGACCTATATGCATTGTGGGTTCGCACCGTGGGTCAAGAAATTCGGTTAAAAAATCGTTCAAATATAAAATTTGTCAAGCATGCATTTATATATTATATAAATAATATAATATAAACTTCATGACATAGAAAGAAAAGTAATTAATAAAATTGGCAATGGTCTCTGGTTTAATAGCAAATTCAATAAGTTCAATAGTAAAGCTACTGCTTTGGGTGATTTTTTGGTGGTCCGTCGCAACTATGTCAAAAAAGTACGATAGAATGAATAGAAATGAAAATTTTAAAGAATATAGGTGGAATCAATATTCAACTTACTAATAGTCTTCAGAAATTGATTCTTTGATTTTCAGAAATTAAGTTGTTACTCGATTTATTTAACAATCTTCGTAAATTTGCCCGAAAACATCAGTCCAGCTTGAGTCGATTATGAACAATAATAAATCGAAAATTAGAAGCTGTTTGACAAATGAAAATTTAGAATCCATTTTGCTTTAGGCTACTATAAAAATATAACCAGACATTTTTAAAGTTCTCACGCCCATGGAATGTCATTTATCAAATTAGTTTTTCCTCAAATAAATGTTTTTCTTATTTTAATATTTAAGACATTTTTTTTTAAACTCAGTTAATAAACAACTTTAATTTTTTGGCAGCCACCGTAAGCTTTAATGCATCAATGTGGCCTTTTTGGGTACCTCTACTGTGGGTATATACAAAAAATCACTATGAGAAGAAAAATATATATATAAACCTTTTACAAATTGAATCTATCATAAGCAGAAAATTTAGACATAATATTTACGTGACATTTGGTGGTTTCATCAAAAAACACCAATGCGTAATTAACTCAAAATTGTGTGCTCATTTTTAATCATGATGTTTGTGGATCAGATCGGATGTATTTCGCTTTTGCCCCATGATTTTGAATATATACCTGTAGTAAGGATAGTGTGTACATTTTTCTGCTTATGGCAGATTGAACTTGAAAATAGTGTATATCTGTGTGTTTCTGGGATACAAAAATTAGGATATTCAGGTAATTATAGTTTGATTTATACAAGCATGAATTTTAATTGAATTAAATGGTATGGAAAAAATAACCATCGATTGATGGGTTTTCGGATTTATGTGTTAGAATGTAATTTTATTAATTAATTAAAATGATTAATTAAGTTATTAATATTTTTAACAATTTAATAAGTAATAAATTAATTATATATGTTAATATATGTTGTTCTTTCAACATTCCTTTGAATTCCTTTTTTATATATTACTACATTGAAAAACTTTCTTCAGAAGACTTTGTTTGAATATAATATAGATTATTATTTGAATTAATAATATTTAATTGTAATTTTACTTTTAACTACGGATACAATAAATACTGAAAGCACTGTAATAATTATATTATAGGTATCTCCAAACCTCCCGACTTATAAAGTTAAAATTAATTTTAATTTTCAAGTTCGTTTATATACAGTTCTTGTCATTATTTTTGTTTAATTATAATCGTATGGTTTATAGTTTTTATGGTTTTATACATGTAAGGACTATACTTGTTGATTTACTTGCTGATCTTATATATCAATATGTTGGAGAGTTTAACTATATATTTTTTATATAAATTATTAATTAAAATTACTATTATCATAGTTTAAATTTGTTCTAAAATATTGTATTAATAATAAACGTAATATTACGTTTTTTAAATTATAGTTATGAAAACGATGAAATTGTTTAATTTCATTTGTAGCGTCTGTGCGCGCGATATTTGTTTGGCTTTGTTTGTTGGGTACGCACACGTACGAGAGGCAATGTTTTTTATTTAAATCTATTGTCTTTGAGTCTTGTTCAGAATTGTAATTTTTTGCTTTTATATATACAAACTGTCTTGGTTTTTTTGGAAATAAAGATATACCGATAATATTGAATCGATGCTGGGCGAATCAGGTCATACGATTACCAATCATACTGTTTAAAAAATCTTCAATTGACATTATTACAGTTAACAAAATAATAAAATAATTAAATTATTTTAAAAATGAGAAAAATAATAAAGACATATAATGACTAATAATATAAATAGTTAAGAAATTAAAGATCAATTTAGATTAATTATGATTCAAAATGTAAAATAGCTAAAGTATTATAAGAGAAGATTATATAATAATATAATATAATTTATAAATTTCAAATATATCATAAAATAATTGAATCATTTGTTGTATGAATACTAATTGTTGTCTAAATGAAAACAAACCAATTCATAATATAAATTTTGCATTTGAAATTTTATTATTAAAGATAAAATAATAAAAATTAAAAGGTATACAAAATTTTATAAATTAATTAAAGAAAAACGAAAAAAATCTTATTACAAAATATAATTAAATTAAAAAGATTAAATATTTTATCTTATTGTTACTAAATTAACCTCTAGATAAACATGGTGCAGCGACCTCGTAAAGATAATAATAATTGGTTAAACGTAATTTGAAGGTATACTAATTTTAAGTAGATAAACAGGATTACTGTCAATACTATATATGACAAGGAAATGTCAGGTAGAATTGAAGATTGTGAAATCAGAAATTAATCCTAAATTACCTTGGAAACTGTCATTAAAATTAAATAAAGACCTCATTTTGCACTTAATTAAAAAATATGCAACTTGACTATTATTATTATTATTATTATTATTATTATTATTATTATTATTATTATTATTATTATTATTATTATTATTATTATTATTATTATTATCAAACAATTAAATGATAATTTAAGCCTTTTACTGCGAATAATATATTTAATTCAAATGAAAAAATTTTCGACTATAAGTCCTTAATTAATGCTGCTACCAAGAAATCTTCACTTTGTACCATTATTATTATTAGTAGTAGTAGTATTAGTATTTTCATTTTAACATTTCATTTATTGTTATAGATCAATTTTTTTACACATAAAACAAATAAAATTTGATCTTTGGTTCTAATGAAAAAAAAATGAAATATTAAAATAAAACAAAATCAGACAAAGCTGGTTAAAAAATAAATGATTTTGCGGATATTATTATTATTGTTGTTAAATATGAAAAGAATGAATTTTCAAAAAGTAATTTAGAAAAATATTTATATTTCTCTCCTTATTTAATTGGAATTTTCAAAGTTAATTTTAAATATTGTAAATAAAATAAAAAATTCAAATATACAATTAATTCAATTATTCTGTAAATTATAATAGTTAAAAATCATTTAATAGTTTTATTAGCAGTCTAATATATTGCAACTTTCAGCCATTGTAACGGTCACAATTATAAATTTATTATCTAAATAGTGTTAATGTGACTTGATGAATTAGTATAGAATTACAGAAAATTACTTTTTAACTTAAACTTTTAATGAAAAAAATATTTAAACTAACTTATGAAATAAAATAGATATTATTTTCGGATCAATATTATTTAATAATAACATACATCACAATAAATGTTTTTATGAATAATAATAATATTATTAATTTACGTAAATATAGTTGTTCTTAACCTCTTAAGTGGTTTATTTCGTCAAACGAAATGCGCTCCTCAGCAGCGAGTTTTGTTATCCGCTAGCGTATATATACGTCTTTGACATAGTGTTACAAAAAATAAAATAATATCTTATTGGATGATATTTATTAAGATAATATGTTAACAAAAGTAATATTTATATATTTTTATTCGTCTTATGCGTTTTGTAATGCATATGTTGATGACGTATATATCCGTCATAGCCACTTAAGAGGTTAAGAAGACTTTTAATAAGCCTTTTCTATTAGAAATAAGGGATAATGAAAATGAGGAAGTAAAAATGATTAGAATATTAACAATAAAAAAATTGGAAGACTCTTATACTATGGAAGGAAGAGAATAACTAAAAATAGATCCTCCATAATATGATTCTTGCCATGAATTTATTGCCTAGATCAGTGGTCGGCAAACTCATTTGTTAAAAGAGCCAAATATCAGAAGCACAACAATTAATTTTTTCTGGAGAGCCTTAGCTATGAACTAGGTACGTTCAAGAAGGTCTGTCCCTTCCAACCCACATTATTTTCTATATCTAATAGTTACAGACAACATTAAATTACAACTGTGTTACTGACTGATTCTTTGTTAAAATTAACTCTTCTAATATGAAATGATTTCCTATCATAAAATATCTTTTATCAGGAAGCTTGGTAAGAAACGATATAACCGGGAGTATTTTATATTAGTATTTTTTTACAGATATCTGAAAAATATATAAAGACGTAAATTTAATAGAATATATATTTATTTCTGAAAAATGTCTAAAAGAGTTATAAAAGAAGTATCAGGTAACGGGTCTGGAGCACCAGGCAAGGAGCCCAATGACAAATTACACAGAAATCATCTAGAATAAATTCGAATTTCGTTCTTTAATCAAATTTTAAACAAAAATAAATTTTACTTTTTTTTTGGAAGAGCCATACTTAAGAGACTAAAGAGCCTACAAAGACACGAGCCTTGACATAGACAAATATTTTACAAAATTCAATCACAATATTATTCCATAGATTTTGAACTAATTCAATTCATTCTTTTTTCTGTTAATATTCAGATTTTCCTTGATATTTTCTAGAATATTCTCCAAAAATCCCTATTAAAAGCTTTGGCACAACCAATAGATTATATATATATATATATATATATATATATATATATATATATATATATATATGTGTGTGTGTGTGTGTGTTAATTTTTTTAAATTTTATTTTTTCCTCAGCCCAGATAACTCTAAAATCTTTATGGTCTACTTCTGTCTTTAACTCCGTCTCCGAAGAAATTTATTACACTAATTTTTATTTTGTAGATAATTTAGAATGTTATCAATAGATTTTCAAAGCTTAAATTCATTTGACCTTTTGAATTATTATTATTTATTAATTGATTAATTAAAATTTAAAACAAAATAAATTTATTTTGCATTTATATTATATATATTACAGTTAAAGTATAAACATTAACTGAGTGCTTCTCATCTGGGGTACTAGGGCCCCAGTTGGGGCAATTTGACTTTTCGTTGGAGTAATTTCGAAATTAATGGATTTTTAAAATTTGATAAATCATCATTTTTCTCAAGTATATAAGTCATATTTTATGTATATTATGATAGAAACAATTTCTTAACACTGAAGATATAGTTCTAACCTAGAGCTATAAGCAAAATTGAAATTTTTAAGTAAGTGCTTGTAAAATAATTTGTTAATTAATTCAAAAACTGGGACAATTTGACTTTTAAACTCTATTGTTGTCGACATAGAGCAAAACATGATGAGAAGCACTGCTGTATTGCAACACGGTATACTAGAATAACATTTATGTGTTTTATTAGAGAATGCATACATTATCAATTTAATGTATAAATTCTCTAAGTTTATACTTTAACTGTAACATATACAGAAAATATGTAAGTTTGTTTCAATCTAAAGCTTATTTTACATTAGTTTTACAACAAATTTTTTTTAGATAATATATTAACATCTGTTATTAAGGAAACGATTTGTCATTGCATAAAATAAGTTTAGCATGGAAAATTCATTACAGAGATATAATTAGGCTGGTCCATTTATAGCGCTTATGTTCATAAGAATAACATTTTCAACACAAAATTATAGCATTTAAGTCAGTACAATAACATTTATTTATTTTTAAAGATAGTATTAATCTTCTTCCTCCACTTTTAAATTAAATTAAGCACTTTTTATAAATCGCCAAATTTTTCACATCGAAGTTTCTGCCTACCGCCAATATTTTCTTTGGCATGGAAAAGTTCTTTTTTACTTACGATGCTCGGAGACAATTTTTCAAAAGAAGCACATGTGGTTCGAGCTAAATTTTGATTTTCAAATTCGTATTTTGATTTAATATCGTTATCAGCTAATCATTGTAAAATGTAAGTGTTATACCGAGGGAATCATGTTTTAAATATTTCTTTTTGATTTCTTCATAAGCAGTTGAGTCATTATATTGGCTTTGTTCTAAATTATCAAAATTTTGTATCATATTTTCATAGTACTCCTCAACTCCCACCAAATCATGCTTTAAATTAGTTTATGCTGATGCTGCTTTTGCCTTGCTAACAAATACATTATCATCTCTAATATTGGATACGATTCGTTTCAATTGGGGAAGATTGTCACAATACTACTTTGGTGCGCTAAACAAGCTCGTCAATCTTGTCAAAATTACTGAAGGTGGGCTGCCGATTTCAGAAAATAAATTTTGTCTAACTTTGTTTCATATTTTCAATGCCTTTAAGCTTCTGATTACTTTGTTTTGATTAATAGTTGAAGTAAAAATAGATGATTTTTTGTAAATTGTGATATCAATACCTTGATTCTGTACCTTGATAAACATGATTTGAGTTAATTTGCTCTCTTAATTTTTTTAACGCCACATGTTATAAGTACGGCCGTGTACTATAGACTAGGAACGCAAAACAAACCTCTCATTTAGATTTAAGTAATGCCAATAATATTTGCTATTTGTCCCGTCCAAATATTTTTCATTTCAAAAGATGTTACTTTGTTTTCAAGATTTTATATCATGCAAAACACTCGATCATAAATAAATGCAAAGTATAGCGAATTTACTCGTACATTTTGTATTGGTGGTAAAGCGCACGGAAATACAGTGCGAGTTAACTTGCTTGTGGCGCTTAAGAAGTCAATATAAGAGGGCAAACAAAATCTAATGATGAATTCATTGCAAAGGCCATCCAAACAATTATTAATAATTTATATATAAAATTATCAAACTTGGAATACTGTACACGTGAATTATAAAATATGATTATAAATTTTGGATTTAAGATTGACAATTAATAGATCTTTGGCTTATTAAGGAGAATGACGATTTATGTGTCAAAATTGGTTAGAATTTTATAATATGTATTGTATTCATTGTTCTTTGATCTTCATGATGAGACTTAGTAATTTGTCATCCATTTTATTTATCCATTTGCAATTTAATGCATTAGTTATTATTATTATTATTATTATTATTATTATTATTATTATTATTATTATTATTATTATTATTATTATTATTATTATTATTATTATTATTATTATTATCATTATTATTATTATTTAAAATGGTAAATGAGTATTAAAAGATTTTCTTGAAATTTTTATTAAAAGATAACTTTTAGTTAAAAAAAATATCCTTGATCAATTTACATAGAAATATAACTGGAAAGGTTACAAATTCTTTATTTACATTTGTGTACAAAACACATTATTTAAATTCTGATTATATGGTTAAAAATTATAATATTAAATCTCTCCTCGCTGTAAATAATTAGCTCATCTATTTAAAAAGTTGAGAAAGTTAAAGATATTTTAAAACAAGAGATTTCAATTTATGTCTCAAAAAGCGAAACAATTAATTTACAAATAATCAGGTTGGTCTTGGTTCCTTAGAATTGTATAGTGTTTGAATCACTAATAAATAGCCTTTCTTTTATTCGCAGATATTTGAGATCTTATGTAAATTTTAGACAATGTTTTTTGAAATGATATTTAGGTTGGTGGCTAATAATTTTACTATGTACTTTATGAAGCCTTTGTGTTCATGTTATTGATCAAAACATGTCTCAATGTTCGTGATCTTTGTTCAAGACCTATTGGAACGTCTCTAAGTTTTAACTCATTAAGGATTTGAAAGTTCTTTAGGTAAAAATATTTATTTTCATTTTTCCTTGAGTTTATTATTGTAGTTCTTTCGGCTTGTGTATTTGGTATATTTTTAATGGATTGGTGTTGGCATCCATTTTGTTTTAATTTTGTGTATAGGTTATTTTGTTGCAAAAATTTATTTTCCTTTGTGGTTTTTATCGTTTTGATATTATGTGTTTTGTTTCGTATGACATTAATAGATTTTAAATAATGAAATTAATATATTGAGATTTAAGAATAATATTTTTTATTTTTACAACTTATTCAACAATCTTTTCAATGATTTCACAAAGAAATTTTTAAGATTTTATTATTTCAGACATTTATGGAAATATCAGTTAAATGAAATAAATTTGTAAAACAAATATAATATTAACTTCTACTACTCTATATTAGTTTAGTGTAACCATGGTTTTTTTATAACCGATTTTTTTTTAAAAAAGCGAACTACAATGTTTACAATAATAATTTACTATTTTACTTTTTGAAATATATTACTAATTAATACATATTATTATTATTATTATTATTATTATTATTATTATTATTATTATTATTATTATTATTATTATTATTATTATTAATATTAATATAAGAACTTTTATTTCTTCCAATTTCACCACTGATTATTTTTTCCATTAAATTTATTATTAGTATTATTATTATTATTTAATTATTTTTAAAAATTTATAATTAAATTAATATATTATTTTTAAACATTTTAAACATTATTATTAATATTATTATTATTTTATGATTATTGTAACCAATGAAAATCAGAAGCATTTGGAAATTTGAACATTGTTAAATTCTAAGAGATCGAAAATAATCAAAAATATTTTCAATACTTATTTTGCAACAAAGGCTTAACCTGTCATTTACTAGTTAAAAATGTACCAAGAAACCATAATTTTATATTATTATTATTATTATTATTATTATTATTATTATTATTATTATTATTATTATTATTATTATTGGTTCATGTTTTAATTAGAACTTTTAAAAATTTTATCCAAAATAATGAAATTGTAACCAATATTGTTTTATTGTTAATATGTAATTAGAACAATTTTGCATTTTAAGATTTTCATAATTGTTTTTTTTCAATAAAGTATAATTTTTCTCTATTCTTTATCTTTATGTCATTTTTTTTTAAATTTATTTCCATAAAAAATATTGAATTACAAAATAAAGCTAGCTGCTGATAGATAATCTATCTAAATGTAAAATATTTAGTTCAATCGGTTGAAAGTTCAAATGGCAACTATAAAAATTAGTGCTAATCAAAATTTCCTCTAGTAAAAATGTCAAGTATAACATTCCATCAATTTACCACAAAAATTTCATGGGGTCAAGTAAAGGTCGAATTTCCTGGCATTTTAAGTAGTGAAAAATCTATGTGGAAAAGAATCGCATAAATAATTTATTTTTGGCTCTGAATTCCAATTGACAATATTCTATTTGTCTATTTATAACGCGTTTTAGTCATTTTCAACGGTTTGATTATTTTTCGATAATAGATTCATAAAATGCAATTATTGAAATGTGACTTCACGCGCAATGTTCGTATTAATGGCGATGGTCGTGGTCATTATGTATCAATTTGTATAATTGATAAAGGATATACAATCTGCTTATATTTGTTGATTTAATTGACAATTCTACTTAATGTATCTTAAAATTATATTCTCATTATTTATTTTTGAAAATTTTAGATAGTTTTAAAAAATTTATTTAAAAAACATTTTAAAATTAAGATGCAATTTAAAATATTTGAATTACTTTATATTTAATATTCATTTTATTTTAATAATTATTAAATCTACATATTATTATCTTTTTTAATTATTATTTTGAATGGTATTTTTAATTTAACAGTTCTAATATTTTTTTGAATTTATAAAGTTTAGTTTTGTTGTAATAGGTAAACGAAATCCTTGATGTGCTTAGTTTAACAGAAGCTAGAAAAACTAGAACTTGCAGCCTTTCAGGTGGTCAAAGAAAACGACTTTCAATAGCTCAGGAATTGGTTAATAATCCTCCTGTTATGTTTTTTGATGAACCAACAAGGTAATGAGTAATTTCACTTGTAACATAAAAAGGTTGTTTTTTTACTTAGTGGTCTCGACAGTGCGTCATGCTTCCAATGTATTTCTTTGCTTACTAACTTAGCTAAAGGAGGCAGAACAATAATTTGCACAATTCATCAACCTAGTGCAAAATTATTTGAGATGTTTGATCATGTAAGATTTGATTTTAATGCAGTTATTGTAACACCATCTTTGATTTATGTACTTATTTTTGTAAGTTTGCACGCACTTTTACGGCTGTATTATTGAACCCGGCTATTACGTATTCGTTATAAAGGTCGACTATGGTATGGGACACAAGTGTTAGATTCTCATCATTTACATAATATTTCAAGTATTTATTTAAACTAATCAATAACATTTAGTTTTTATAACAAGTGCCACGAAGTCTAATGTCATTTACTAAGAGCAATAAAATTTTATTTATGTATAAATAAACTAATATATTTATGCTAAATTGTTTTTCAGTATCATCCAATGTATCGAGGATTGTTATGTATCAATCCAAGTATATTAGAAGTATTACTTTCTACCCAGTTAAAAATAAAGACCTTAGAAAAAAAATCTTTTCCAAAGTTTATTTTAAAATAATTTTTTATTTATCATCAACCCTTATTAGGATCATCAATTAATCTAAATTTATTTATCTAAAAGATACAATTATAATAGCATATGACCAAACCGAAAACAGCAATTTTGAAATGTGTACCAGGATTAGAATGACCTATGAAGTAATAAAACTATTTAAGCATTAAATTTGTTTTGATATTTGGCATTTCCATAGGGTTATCAAAAATATGTTACGGATTATGCATTTTTTGAAAGAAATATTCAAATAAAATTGGTTTACGTATACTATCTAGGTTCATTTCAAAATGTCTTTTTATGGTCAACGAAGAAATAAATGTTAAATACACAATAAAACAGATAAATAAATGAAACAATAGTATTCTAATACACAATGTAACCCTCTCCGGAAAATTTGTAATATAATTTATTTTGTATACAGCAAAATAAAATACAAGTTCTGAACAATCTGACCCGAATTTCAATATAAAGTAAGCATTTCACTGTCAAAATGTATATTTTCTCAACGCACCACAAAGATTTTTTGTCTTTGACCTTAAATAGCGAATCATTTCGGATTTTTTTGGACTTTTATAGCCAGACCTCAATCTGGCAGACCAACATTACTCCTATCAAATTGTTTTTGTTTTCTGAAAAAATGGTTGAGTCGTCTAAAAAAATTTAATTAATTACTTGGTAATTTTGGTATTAGGCTGTCTGGAAACTCCAACCTTTAATTTAAAATTATTATATTCGTCTTTAACCTTTCACTTTCTACATTCTTATACCTTTTCCTTCAAGAAAGATTTTAATTAATTTTGCACTAAAATTTTGTCATTTCTGGAGTTTAAATCAATACAGTATTTATTTTGCTCTCATTTATATAACCTCAACAATTATTATACATTTCTAAGAATTTATTTGTAAATTTATATTTTGGTATTTAAATCTAAATATAAGTACAAAAGTGGAAGTCAGAAACGAAAATTAGCAGACCAGAAAGGAGAAGAAATAACAAAATGTAAAAAATTAACCAACTTTTTTTGCCCCAGTCTCAGAACGGTGAAACATATTCAGCTCAAACCAAAGATGAAGATAATGTTCAAAATGTTGAAATCAACCAAGAAAATGAAAAAATAACAGGAATTCAAACCTCCACAAACATCATTGCACTGCCTTCACAAGATAAAGATTTTAATTGTTGTGATTTGGGGACATGGCCAGAAGTATTAAATAGTGATTTCATTAATTTTTGTTTAATGAAAGACCCAATATATTTTCAAAATAAGGGTTCTCATAAACGCGACTATGAGGCTTCGGGTAGAATATTAAATACACAGAAACGATATTTTTCAGAGGGATTATTTAAAAAACAGCTTAAAAATGCACATCCTGTGCCAAGAACTTGGATCTCTTACTCGAAAAGCACAGTGAACGTTTATTGTTTAATGTTTAAGCTATTTTCGTCTAACGTTCAAGTATTTTCCAATGGATTTTCTGACTGGAAACATGGAGAAGAATATGTTATAGGCCACGAAAAGTCTACGTCACACAAGAATGCTGTAATTACCTGGTCAACGCGAAAGGAAAATAAAAATACAATCGACAAGCAATTAATAGAAGAAATAGAACAGGAATCGAATAAATTCTATAATATTTTGAAGCGTGTTGTTGCTGTTATAAAATTTTTAAGTGAACGAGGTTTACCGTTTCGTGGTTATAATGAAAAATTCGGAGTTCCAGATAATGGAAATTTTATGTGAGGTTTAGAATTAATTTCTGAATTTGATCCTTTTCTTAAGGAACATATACAAAAATGTATAAGAGAAACATATAGTGTTTCTTATTTATCTAAAACTGTACACGAGGAAATAATCAAATTAATGGCAAAACATGTGACTAAAAAGATTATAGATCAAGTTAATTCAAGTGATACAAAATATTTCTCGATTATTGTTGATTCAACCCCCGATGTGGCACACATAGATCAACTGTCTATAATAATAAGATATTGCTACCAAGGTAATATTTATAATAGATTCTTAACAATAACACCCATTACATCTCATACCGGTCTATCCCTACTTAATGTGGTTAAAAATGTATTAAACAAAAATAATTTATCGATCCAAAATTGTCGCGGCCAATCATACGACAATGCCGCCAATATGTCTGGCCAATACAACGGTTTGAGAACACTACTTCAAAACGAAAACAAGTTGGCTTCAAATGTTGTACATGATGTTGTATCATTTTTTGTTACAATCCAACAATTATTTGTATTTTTTTCAAATTTCACTAAAAATGGAATGCAATGACGGTAAATGAGAAAACGCTTTCTTTAAAAAAAATGTGGAAAACTAGATGGAGCAGTCATTATGAAGCTGTCAAAGCTTTAAAAATAATTATAACGTAATTTTGACAGTTTTAAAAACAATTGGTAAAAAAAGAGAGGCAAAAACATTATATAGCAAAATGACTACATTGGAAAATATAATTTTAGTTATTTTTTGGGAACAAATTTTAGAAAGAATAAATAAAGTAAATAAAAAATTACAAACACCTGGACTTGATTTATTAGAAGCTTCTACTCTTCTTTCTTCACTTGAATCGTTTATTAAAGAAAAAAGAAATAACATCGACACCGAATTGACCCAATGAGAGATATCGGCAAAATTTTAACGAATGATTTCATTGAAGAATATAAAGTTAAAAGAAGAATACTGAAATAGTCAGACGGAACAACAGGAGGTGAAGATAAATTTAGAATTGAATTCAAAAGACGAAGGAAAATTTACGAGGAAAATTCCAGCTATTTTAAATTTTTATTTGATATTGTAAACAAAAAAACAAAAGAAATAGATGAATCCAGTATTGAAAAAGTATATAATTTTTATAAAGATGATGTTGACGATATTGCCACCTTGAAAAATGAGTGTATTCATTTTAAAAAATACATTGATATAATTACAGTTGACGAACACACCCAATTTAATTGTGCACAAATTTTAAAAATTATTTACGATAAACAATTAATTGATACTTTTCTAAATTAAACATTTTCCTTACTATACCTATTACTAATTGTGAAGCAGAAAGATCATTCTCAAGAATGAGTTACATTAAAAATAAACAAAGAAATAAAATGAATAATGAAAGATTAGCGGACTGGATAATTTTATCAGTGGAAAGTGATTTAACGAAGTCATTGAACTATGATGAAGTTATTGAGGAATATGTTGAGAAAAAAGTCAGAAAAATGCGTCATTAATAATTTTAAAATTTAATAATCTGTTATTGTAATTGTATTGTATTTAATTTCGTTGAGATTGTACTTAATATATGTTTAATGAAAATGCAACAAATAATTGTGATTGTACTTTAATATCCTTGTGTGCACTTCTTAATGCATATACGAGTAGTTAATAAAAATGTAATAAATAATAATTAACCTTTAATACTGTCTTTTATTTTTTAAATTTTTTATAGTCAATGGCGAAAGCGTGAGTCAAAGCTAATAAAGAAAAAGAAAACAATTTTTTTAACGTGTAGGGCCCCTTGGTATTTTTAAGCCCTGGGCCTCCAAAAAGCTAGATCCGTCCCTGTGTATAAGATCCATTAAGTTTTGTTCTCTCTACCAGTTTCATTTTGTTTTGCACATTGTTTGTGGTTTTGTGTAGGATATATTTTAGACAGAAATATATTTATCCTTTACTGTATACAAATGACCGTAATTATTGTGAATAATTATTTCCAAATTTTTCGGTGATTGGGTGAGAAAATGATACTTAAAAGTAGTTTTGTTTTGTTCATCTAAGAATTTTCATGATATAAATGCAATTTAATAACAGAATAATTTTAAAATTAGATACTGTATATAAAATATTCTCAAGATAATTGATAAAAAAATCTTAGAAGTCGATAGGTATTATAGCTTAGTCATAAAGAATATCTCATAAATCTAACCATCTTTTTCTTCCTTTTTCTCTTTGATTTTGTTGCAGTAAATTTAAAATATTATAAGAATAATTAAAAAATATCAAATTTGATATGGCAATCATTTTGATATATATATATATATATATATATATATATATATATATATATATATATATATATATATATATATATATATATATATATATATATATATATATATATATATATATATATATATATATATATATATATATATATATATATATATATATATATATATATATATATATATATATATATATATATATATATATATATATATATATATATATATATATATATATATATATATATATATGTATATAGGTATATAATTTAAGCATGCAAATCATTAAAGACAATATTAAAGACAATAAAATAGTATTAAGATGGATGTGCTTGTTTATTTTTGCCATATTTTGATACTAAAGTGCTCAGAGAATCTTTAACGTTTTACAGAATTTATAAGTATTTTGATTTTTTAATTATCAATGATTTATTTGCAGTTTCACATTGATATGTAGTATAAAATTGCAAATCTACGTTTAGAACAATTTTAGAAAGTAATGGAAATTCTGTCCTAAGCTTGAACAAAAAAAAATCATCTCTCAATAGTTCATCAAATTCCTGTGCAAAATTCCTTTCTTTTCCTTATACCAACTTAGACTTTTACGAATTGTACAGAATTATTGATGTAAGAATGGTAATTTTCATTATGCGCTTGTGGTATATACATTATCTTTATACTATTATACTATTCATTATATTATTATCTTTTAGCATGTTTATAATGGGGATTGTCATTCTTACAATGGTCTCAGGAGAAAAAGAAATATACCTAATTATTTAATTAATTGCTTAAATCTATTCATTGTTATAGAATGTAAACGCAAGAATAAAGTGAATGAATTTATTGAATTATCAATAGAAACAACTGAGATATGTAAAAGCCATTTCCAACCTATTTTATATAGTTTTTCACCTTTGACCTGTTTTTATTTTCTTTTAAACTTTTATTTGTCTTCGTTACAACTATAGATAATTTTGCGTAAATTAAGAAAAAATTGATCTATTAGTCGTATTAAAAATAAATGAAAGCTTTAAAAAAATATTCCAATTATTGCTATTAAAATATCTAGATTTAACTAAAAATCATTGTCAAATATTTTAGATTTATGTCAAACTTTACATTATTGGATTGGTCTGTATTTGCATTGTAATTTCGTGAATTGAATTGTTTGTATAATTAATAAAAAGTCACTTCGCAAAATTTATTCGACTTGGTAAGCAGATGGAATTGCAACATATTAATACTTTTGTTAGTTATTGTAATAA
>CAUHTR010007748.1:67150-110707 GCA_959609185.1 Schmidtea polychroa
TTAACATTTATTATTGTTAATAAAACAAGTATTTAAACATCTTTATTCCTCATAATTTCCGAAATTGCCAAATTAATTACCAAAACTTAAGTTTAAACATGAAATTGTTAAAAATAACTTGATTAAAAATATCTAAAAAAATTTTTAAATTAGAATTTTTGAAAGGTTTTTTATTTGTTGTTTTTTGATAAGTCTATCTTTGTTTTTGTAAATAAAACTATTATTTGAAAATGTTGTTAAAATCTTATAGATTGAGAGGAAGTTGAAACGAAAAGTTATTCCATGATGTAAATATTATAATATTAGCCAATGATCGCTTGAGCAAACAATGTAACAGAAATGAAAAAGATAAATGTAAAGACTTCGTTGCAACTGAATATTTGTTATGACAGTATAGGGTTTGAGATATCTTTCCTTCTTTTTAATAATAACAATTATTATTCAATAAAAAATTATAATAAAATTATTATTCAATATTTTACTCCGATGGTTTCTGGGCTCTCTGTACGTCCACTTCCCTCTTTTTTATAAAAATTGTTGCTCCCCTCTTTATTTTTGTAGCAATCTAATTTCATGAATATTTTCCTTAAATTACAATTTATTTAATGAACTGCCAAATATTATACCATATTTTGTAAAAATGTAGTTGTGATACATTCATAAATTATATATTTATTAAAATTTAATAATAGTTTTTAATACATTTGACTTTTTTGTTTGTTTATATTCAAAAGTGATATTTTGGTGAAATCTAGAAAGGCGCTTCCCGCAGATTGGAAAACACTTATTTACTATATTAAATAAATAATCCCATTAGCACTTTATGTGTTTTCGTTATTTAATCGCTTGATAAACTCCATCAAATTAATTATTCGTTAATTATTTAATAGAAATACACTAATTCCTGAATGCCTTTCACAAATAAATAATTTTATGTTACCATGTACTTATTAATTAAATTTTTTATTATTTCTATATATTTAATTAAATCAATTTCCAAAGTATTGAGTATTTTTATATCAAAACTATTTCATTCATTACTTTATTAATTTTCACTTCTGGATAAAATTCTTAAATGAAAAAAAAAATTAATGAATAAATAAATTTTAATTGTACAGTTTAAATGTGTGTAAATAAAAGAAAAATTTGTTAAATGTTTTAAAAAATTAAATATTTATCGAATTGTTATTATTAACAAATATGATAAATTAATTTACTTATTAATAAATTAATTATTAATAAATTAATAATATTAATCCTAAAAGATATTATGGCTATAGAGAGTTGCAACTTGGTAGTAAAGAGAATGAATCCTTTTACTCCACAAATTAGATTGGAAAAGGTGTTAAATTGAGAATATTATTTCATTAAGCAGAGAGATTTTGGACTTATTGTTTTCCCTTTACTATACAATTAAATTTTAAAGTACAATTTTAAAATTCGGGACTAATGCAAAGCTGAATGAGAAAGTTTACAATTTTATTTTGATTTATCGGGCACGCCAAGTTCATTGATATTTAACATGACGTATTGTCATAATGATCCTGAAGATTGTTTATGGTGAATTCGAATTATTGACAAAGTAAACCTTGCAATTATATAAGATATAAAACTCATGATGATGGTGATGATTTTAAATTTATGGTATCTTTAAATCAGAATCTGTTTTTATCATGGAAAACTTCTTGTTATGACTGTTAATAATGAAACTAATTATCAGTTACGTGTTATTCAGAACATTACTGTAAAGTTTTTAACATACTTATAGAATTTTTTTTCATTTTCCCAAAGACTCATTGCTTTAAACTCCACTTAGAGCTTCATAGTATATTTCTTTATTAATAATATTGTTCGTTGGTGAAATCTCTATAGCAGACAAGCTCAAACTGTGGCTCACGAGCCGCATGCGGCTCTTTGACATTTTTTTTGTGGCTCAATAAATTATTAAAGTTGTAACTGAAATTTTTCCTTATTTCACTTAGCAACTTTTTAAGTACAGTTAAGTTGTAAAATTATGTATTTTTTTTTAAATTTAAGTTGTAAAATTTAAAAAAAGTTTAAATAGTTAAAATTTTTGATTTAAATTTTTAAAATACTTTTGATTTTACTAATTGGCAAGTATTCTTATAAATTTTTTATAATACTTAAAATCAAACAATCTAAAAAAATATTTTAGAGTTATCATGGATAAGACCAAAAAAAGAAAATATGAAGAAGAGAAAAGAAGTTTTAATGAAGATTGGGAACTAAAATTTTTGTTCATAAATTGAATGGAAAAGCATTTTGCCTTATTTGTAGATCGACTATAGAACATTTTAAAGTTGGGAATTTAAGGAGGCATTACCAAGCCATTGATGGCAATTTCCATTCACAATATCCTGAAAAAACAAAGTTAAGGGAGATTAAAATTGAAGAATTGAAAAATGAACTCGAAAAACAACAATCGTTGCTCTACCATTTTTTAAAAAGAAGATGACAATTTAAAGGAAGCAAGTTATGTCATGGCATGGAATATCACACGAGGAAAACGTTCTAGCAAAGAAAATACAATGGAAAAATTAAATAATGTTTTATGTAATTTTAATGATCATCATTGGAAACTCGATTTAATGTTTTTGTCAGATGTTACGCAACATTTAAATAATCTGAATTTGTATTTACAGGGTAGTGAAAAACTCGTCTCCAATCTGTCCCACACAATTTTTAGTTTCCAAAAGAAAATTCAACTTTATGAAAAAGATTTGAGCTCTAACGATTTAAATTATTTTCCTCGTCTGAAACAAAGTCAACTTGCGATTTCAAAAGAAAAATTAAATGAATATCAAAATAAATTAAAGGAATTGTTTTCAGATTTCAAGTCAAGATTTGCCGATTTAGAGACTTTGAAATGTTCTATAAAAATTTTTTTAAATCCATTTTTAGTGGATGTTATTGTAGACACGTTTGATATACCTGAGGTCATCCTGTCTAATTCTGCAAATTTGAAATTAGAGTTGATTGAAATTCAGGCAGATGAAGCACTAATCATGCGACATAAATCAATAGAATCCATAATAGAATTTTCAATTTTGTATTTTAATATAATTTTTAGATTTTCGTGCACATGTTTTTGAAGTAATTTTTAAATGCGTAAAATGAAATATTGAATTTTTTTTTATTTAATAAATTTATTGAAAGATAAGAATTTAAAACAAATGCTTTAGTTATTAATTATGATAATAAAACTTAAATTTAAGTTTGCATTGATAATTTTGCGGCTCTACAGTATTTTATGATTTTCGAACATGGCTCTCCAACCTAAACCTTTGAGCACCCCTGCTCTATAGCTTTACTAATTAATAATAAAATTATCAAAATTGAAACAGTTTTATAGTCTTCATTTGCATTTATAAGCCCAACTGAACTCTTAGAAATATTCATAGAAATCTTGCAATTTCATTGATAGCAAAAAGTAACTTTTTTTATTTTGATTCAATTTTGAATACTTTCAATTGTTATTATTAATTAAATTTTACTTTTTATTTAGATAAATATATTTATTGTTTTTTTAGTTTAAATTTTTTAATCAATGTGTAAATTGTGCCAAAAACAATTTGAATTTACTATAGTGCAAAAATGAAGAAAATAATTTTGGCTTTTTTTCTATTTTTTTAATAATGTTTTTGGAAAATTTTCACAAGTTCTTCAATTGATATTATTAAATGATTTTTAAAATCTATCATAAAATATATTTATTTTTCATCCTAATAATTTTTACAAAATTCTTCAATGTTCTTATGTGTTTTCTATTGCATTTAATTCCACGCTTCAAATTGATAAGACCTTAAAAGAATTCTACTCAGTATTGTCCGTATAAAATTAGGGCTTATAGTTATTGGGTCTTAGAGAAGCCCCGTTACAAATCCATATGATCGTCTTAGTATATGTTGTTTCTGAATATAACAGACATTATGACATTTAATTATAAAGATAAATTAATAAAATTCAAATAGATTCCAATTGTATTTCAAATTGTTTTATGAATAAATTGTCATTTTCAATGCAAAACTAATTCAAATCATATATTCCTGATTCATTTGATTTTAATCTTTAGCTTCAAAGACTCATTTCTTCATAGATTCTTAGGAACATTTTATGATTCAATTCGTTCAATTTATTTTTTAGATGTTAATTCTAGCTGTTAATCGAAATCTCACATTCAAACTTAAATACCAAAATTAAACAAATTTTACCGGAAATTTTATAGTTACTATAATTAATTTTGCAATATTAAACTATATATTTTAATTTTTCGAAATTTTGTTTTTTCGTCGTTTTCTACTCCAAATAAACCCTAAAAACGGCTTTGCATAAATTTAAATTTTGTTTATCTAAATGATTATAAAATTAAAACAGTTTCATTTTTTATTTGTCATTAATTTATTTTGTGAAAAATTCCACTTGATAAATTTGCATTTTCAAAATTTTCTTTTTGATAATAATTATTATTTATTGGACATGGAGAAAAGTTTTATTGTTAATAATATATATAAAGTAATAATATCAGTAAAATCCTTTATTATTTTTACATTTATTTGTTTTTATTGACTTTCGACATATCATTTATTGTCATTAACACTACAAATTAATTTTTTTTCTCCTATTTAATGTAAATTTTTGGTACTGCCTTGTCCTTTTCAAATGTTGTTTTAATAAATATCATGAAAAAAATTTAATCAATTTATTTGCAATTTCAGCTCATCTTTCTTACAGATGGATACATAACTTACAGAGGTCGAATTAAGGATTTAGTACCTTATCTGTC
Organism: Schmidtea polychroa; assembly: GCA_959609185.1. NCBI lineage: Eukaryota > Metazoa > Platyhelminthes > Tricladida > Dugesiidae > Schmidtea > Schmidtea polychroa. The sequence continues at coordinate 71,955 of CAUHTR010007748.1, forward strand.
TAGTCAGAACTTCATTTGTCCAAGCTATCATAACCCAGCTGATTACTGTAAGTATTTTTTTTCCATTTGAATAAATGTATTTTATTTCAATAACTAAATCACGCAATTCAGATGCCACTAGTTAGATAGAAACCCATTAGTATGATCGTCAGCGAGTGTGTGAGCGCGAACGCGAACACGAACGCATTGCCAGTAAATCTAGTGACATTAACAACAGACTATTTTGTCTACAAATTCTATGAATCATTTATTGAAAAATTAAAATTTCCCTGTCTAGATATAATTATTTTTCAATTTAATCATAATTATTAATAATCAATTCTACATCAATAATTTGGATTAATTGATTTTTCGATTTATTTTTCAGTCATGGAAGTGGCATGTGGTGAACATGGAGAAAACAGTGTTAAAAAGCTAGTCAATTCATTAGAAAACGGTACCATGGAAATGGTGCTTAAGAAGCTTTTAGAGTCGAATAATAAAAATCTGTCATTGAACGGATAAGAATTCAATGGAAGAGTTGTCTCATTCACCGGTAATTTCGATTATTCTATTGTAGAAATGTATGAAAGATCTACTTTTTCAGGCCATTAGTGTTAGATCGACTGATTCTTTTGATAAAAAACCGATTAATGTAAACGCAAATTTGATTATATCCATGGGAAATGATTCGATGGATACTCTAGAGGTACGCCGTTTTGGTTTTAGTTTTGTCTATACTTTTGTGTGTAACATATTTCAGACAAAAGTCAATGAAAAAAACAAAATTTTAGCAAAGAAAAATATTTCAGATGATATTTCAATCAGTTCTGTATGTGTTTATGAAGAACTAGGCCTTTTTGCATGTTTAAAATTTTACAGAATGCCCTAGCTACACTGATTCTCTTTATATCATTATATGCAATATTTTAATGTCTGATTTTTCAATTTTATTTATTTTCGTCTGATAGTTTAAGAACCTTTTCATATTAAAATTCGATCTTGGTGGGTCTAACATTAATAATTTTTTTCTTTACCAAATATTTATAAAATGTATCTGGTTGACCTTTTCACAGTTCAGTGTATCACATATGATCGAACTGTGAAAGGATATAATATGTACAAATTATGAAAATATTGGCTATATGTAACAACAGACACCCCTAATTGCAATTAAACAACATTAAAAAGTAATTAAAAATCAATTAAATTAATTACATATTTTATTATTATCTATTTCTATAAATATAATAAAACCAAAATGGATATGTTTGAGTCGTCTACTCTTTTGATCTCTGATGAAGCTTACTTAGCTTGGTTTTTAGAACACAACCTCCTCCAGTAACACCATTCATGCAGAATTTGTGGTCAACATATGAAATGTTGCTTGCAATAAATTGATTGTACTTTATTTTGTGTTATTTTTAATGTTCTTTTAATTTCAAAAACTTATTAAAAAATTTTAAATACAAATTTTATTGCAATTATAATATAGCCATTCATATAGCCATTGACTTTTAATTGCTTTTTAATGTTAATTGTTTAATTTACAATTAAAGGAGTGGTTGTTTCATATAGCTAAAAATGTACAAGTTAGAAACAATAAAATTTAATAAATGCAATATATATATATCAAACCCCTATCAAACCTTTTACATTCACAGAACTTTTATCGCCTCTGCTTCATTAAAATCACAACATAGAAAATCTCCGTCATCATATTTCTTTCACCGTGTCCTTGCGCCGCTCCTGTGACGGATAAACATTTCTTTAGGCTCAGCCAAACTTAGTTTTAAATGTGCTATATAAAAAAAATTTCAAATTTTATTTGTTTTACTAAAACTCATAAATATTCTAAACACTGAAGAAAATTATATAAGGAGTAACGCCATATTCACAGGAAAAATTGGAAAATTTTTACTTTTTCAAAAAAAATTTCAAATACCTTATTTCTAATATTTTTTGACATTTTAAATCATTAGAATGATAATCCAATAAAATTATTTACAATATAATATTTTGTGGATTTTAAAAAATTGAATCCTCCATTTGTTGCTTGGCTATTAGTCAGATGAGATTTTTTTAAAGCATGTCAAAATTTTGGATTTAAAACCGAATATATACTATAGGTTTGGACTGATTGATTATCTCTGATTCCAAATATCTTTTGCAAATAAAAAAAATATTCATAATGATAATTGTGTTTATTAAATTGCGAAATAATTATTAAAATACAAATTGACATAAAAAGAAATGTAATTAACGCTTTAATCGCCTACTTATTGTGAGCTTAAACTGCTTCAGGTGCCAAAGTAAAATTATTGATTAATTTGAAATTGCAAATGTCGATATATGAATATCTAATTTTTTATTTTTTAATTCCACACATATTGTATTTATACTTTTCTTGTGTTGAATAATTTTTATTAATGAACAAAATATGCTTGAAAAAAGCTGGAAAATGCTGAAAAATGAAATCAATATGGATGGATAAAGATATAAAAACGAAACAATGTAACTCCGCAAAATTTTTGTCTATTTTATTATGTACAATGCATGCAAAGAAATATACATTGGAAGCATCCTTAGAAATTCGCGCCGGCAAATAAGGGAAAACCTGAATCGAGATGGACATTTGTAACAATATCAGCTTAAAAATACAAATAAAAATTATGGCCAATGATAAATATTTAAAAATTATATAATTTTGATCAATGTAGTTTTATTTCATTTATTATTGTATTTGCACTGTATAATGTAATGTTAATTTTAAGTTTCTCTCTTTTGGTAAGCTTATTTTGTTTGTTTTTATGGAATTCTGTGAATAATTGGACCAACTTTCTTAGAAATAAGAATAGCAAAGCATTAAGAACATTTGTACAGTAGTATTGATGTGAATGAGACTGTCTTGAAAGGTTAACGATAAAGATACTTCGATTTATATAACTATTTTTTTTTCTGCCACATATTTCCTAAAAATAGCATAATAATAAAATTAAAATATCAACGAAAAATTGTATTAATTCCATTAAAAACAATTGAAAAGTGAATGGTAGTCGTAATATATTAATATTAATACTTTCAAAAAGTGAATTAATTTCGTGTTCCTATAATGCACTTATTTCTGTTACAATCACAGTAAAATATGATTCACTAAAACAACAAATTTGATTTGTTTTGTTGGTATTGTTAAAAATTCTCTTTTAAAAATGAGAATTGTTGTAAGTTTTTATGAGTATATTACATCAATGAATTCACCCATTCTTCTATTGTTGATATTCGAGACAATTTGTAAATAACTATAGCTGATTGAATATATATATATATTAACGAAACAACTGATTATGGGCTAGGGCAATCTGCTGGATTTATATGTTGTCTTGTTCAAATGTCACATGTTTACTATATTGTTATTTAGTGAAAATGTTTTATATCTTTTGTAATTAATTCTTTAATTTAGGAAGAAGCCGACACCCATACATTTTCCACAAGTCTGTTTACTCAGTTCAAAGTGCTGTTTGTCAGAACATTCATGTCCATTATTAGAGATACTGTAAGTAAAATTGGTTTAGACAATATATAATATGACAAGTTGCAACATTTTTTACTTAATTTTTACACTTCTATTCAATCTTGACACTTTTTAACAGAATTCTGATGAATAGTAAATAAGAGATATATAAAGGCTTTTTTCATTTTATTTCATATAAAATAACATGTCCAAAAATGTAAAATTTACTTATAATTAAGAATCATACGACAGACTCTGCTGTTGTAGTAGTGATAATTTTGATAATTTATTTTCTTAACCTTTTGATTAAAATACGCTTGAAAAAGGCATTGGTGGGAATTTGTGTTTTATATAAAACATTGATCGAGAGTTGAAAACTAAATAAAAAATTAATGAAATCATCACTTTCTTTTGAATAGGCTATTGAATAATGAGATTGCATTAATAAATCTAGGACGATGTTGTATTTGATAATAATAAATAATAGTTTATTTCATAGAAAATATCATATTATATAGGAATGAATGTCAATAACTGTGTGAGATATTTATTATTTTGTTACTAAAATATGTATTTTTTCTTAAATTTAAATTAACTCATAAAATTTGTTGTCTTTTATTTTTAATATCACTACGGTGAACATATTAAAAAAATAAAAATAAAGAATAATTCAAAAATTTTTTTTAATTATATTAATATCAATATTCTCTTATAAACTAAATAATAATATTACAAAAATATGTCTTCATGACTAGGTGACACTAATATTATTAATTGTTATGTTATTATAAAAAATTGGAAATTGCTTAATAAAACAGTAACGGGCGCCAAGCGTACTGATGCTTTTGGAAAATGGAGGTTGGTGATCGTAGAACAATAGGCTTGCATAGCTACAATGGATTTTTGGGTGTAACCTGTGTATCTGTAGTATTTATCATTCGAATTATCATGTAGTTTAGTTCCCTATTTCTCTCTAAACATTAGTCGGTTCATAGAGAAATTCAGAAAGAAACACTATTGTATTTGCAAACTTTTGAATAAACATCTGAAACAGTTATTCAGTTGATTTTTTTTACTTAATTTGCTTTTTATACTTTTTGCAGCCTTAAATAAGGGACGTACAGTCACTCTAAATATCGCTGATATTGGCTGAGACCTTTATTAATTAAAATTCAGCAAATCTCTATAGATTTTGATATGAAGGCCCTCTTCTAAGTGTAGACAGGCGACGGCAGCACTTTCTAGAGCGGCATTTTCATAAATTTGTTTTGTCAGTTTTTTAAAAATAAATTCCAATTTCTGTTTAGATTTATTATAATAGTAAGTTATGGATTTAGCAGATAATAATGTTGTCCGAAATTCTCTAACTTCTTTTCAACTTAAAAATTATTGAATTTTAAATTTTGCAGGGCAAATTTGTCTCTCGACTACATTGAAAACCTGTTAGAACTGAGCCTCTGAAAACCCATGTGGTATGTGAGTTTGAGAAATTTTTCTGAAAATTATCCTGATTCGAATTTGTGGCCCACGAACTTTTTGCGAAATCTCGAGTTCCGTGAATGATGATTTTCACTAACAAATAATAGTATATGTATTGAATTTGACCGCTGAATTACAATTCAGCATTTGAACCTAAGAGTTCATGTTAATTGTCTGAACTTGAGAATTAATATTGTGTCAATTATGTATTGTAATATTATCAAATCAATGTTTAAACTGGGTCAGCTTACTGATATGATCTTGTAACCAACAATGAATTGTTAAATATTTGGTTTTGTCATGATGGTCCTTTGTCATGGTTATTAGCCACAGAGCTTCTGATGTTTATTGAATTCTTAAAAAGATATACCATGTTTATTTATTATACAATAATATTTTTAAAAAATTATTAATTGGTTTTACTTAATTAATCAACGAATAAGAAATGCCGTGTTCCCGTATTAATAGCCCTATCAACATTTAACTGGTCACTATTTTGTTTTGTATTCGAGCTCGAGAACATGATAGACCGAAGTCATTGACCAATATTAGTGAGAACAATAATATTCAAAAATTAAAGTAAATTAAAGTAATTAATAATCAATAATTAAAGTAAGATTAAAATAGGTTTGTCTGATTTTAAAATTTTATTAAAAAATTACAATAATTATTGAGAACGCGTAATTTGTGAAGCGTTATTGATAGTCATTTAATCCGAAAATTAATGTGAAAAATGCAGTGAATACTTGTGTTTTCAATGTTTTTAAATAATTTTTTGTATATTGTATATATGGATTGTTGTTGTTAAACTAAATAATTATTAAATTATTAAATTATTTTCAAAATCTCAAGTCCTTCACGCGAATCTTATTGCATGCGTTCGAATCAAAATTATTATTAATTAATAATAACTACTTACAATTGTTAATGATATAATTATTTAAAATAATCATAGTAAGCATTGAGCGTTACAGAATCAGTGAGTGAGTGAGTGACTTGTTGCAATATATAAGATTTAACCTTTATATATAAGATTTCAATATTTTAAAATTTTATATTTGATTGTCAAAATTTAAAAAAAAATATATTATTATTATTATTAAAGAACTAGTTATTTATACTATTTATTTTAATTATTTTCAAATGTTATGAACATATATAATATACTTATATTTATCAGGTTCTTTATTTTGAAAATTATGCAAATTATTAAATTTTATTATTTTTCTAGACTTTGACAAGACTACGATTAGTTTCTCATTTAGCAGTTGGTGTTATGATTGGGTTACTGTATTTTAGAATAGGCAATGAAGGAACAAAAGTTATAAATAATGCGGCCTTCTTGTTTTTCTGTATGCTTTTTATTATGTTTGCATCTCTTATGCCAACTGTATTAACTTGTAAGTTTGATTTTATTATAGACTTTTTTAAATTTATTTGGTTTTATTTAGTTCCTTTGGAAATGTCAGTTTTCAGGCGAGAACATCTTAACTATTGGTACAGTCTCAAAGCTTATTATTTAGCAAAAACATTTGCTGATCTCCCCTTCCAGATCATTTTTCCAGTAGTTTACGGATCAATAGTTTATTGGATGACTGATCAACCTGCGAATTTTGTGCGGTTTTTCATGTTCCTTACTGTCTGTGTTCAAACTGCTTTGGTCGGACAATCACTCGGTCTTGTAATTGGTGCTGCAACTTCTTTACAAGTTGCAGTATTTCTTGGTCCGGTGTCAGGTATTCCAATCCTTTTATTTTCTGGATTCTTTGTTACCTTTGACACAATACCCAAATATCTTCAATGGATTTCATACGCCTCATACATCAGATATTCATTTGAAGGAGTATTACAAGTATGAGAACAATTTTTTTTGTTTTTTATCATTTATTTAATTTGTAAATTTATTAATTTATTATTATTATTAAGGGATGATTTCTTAGTAGCACCATAAATTAAATTTTAAACAAATAATAATATAAGCCTTTGCTGTAAACTCTCTATTAAATTGAATGAGACGATTTCAGATTATAAGATACCTCTTTTTTATCTTTCAGAATTTAGCTATTTTCAATGTTCAATTGCTTGCTGGTATTTCTTTTTATATTTATTTTCTATCTTTCCACTGGTTTATATTTGATTAAATATAAATTTTGATCAAAATTCAATTAAATATATAATGTAAAATTACCGAAAGTTTTCAAAGTCTTTTAAAAAAATTCTTTAAAAATAATATTAACTTAACATTCTGTATTTTAATTTTTATTCCTAAAAGCTCTTAAACGCTATTTACTTAAATTAATTTAATTATAATTTATATAAAGCAACTTTTACAAAAACGACAAATTTTATAGCGAAGTCAAGAAAAGGTCAGACTGCCGATTTCAATGATTTCTTCTTTAGAGTCAATAATTACATATTTATCTGTAATAAGAATTGCATCTTTAAATCTAAATTTTTTTTAATGTTGTCACTGGATAAGATCTTAATTGGAAAAACTCGAAAATAAATATAATTATGTTAAAAAGAAACCTTAAAAAGTTTCTTATCTAACTTCAATTTAAATGTTCTTTTAAAATGAGTGGAAATCAACATATTTCATAAGATTAATGGGAATTGTCTAGTTTTATTTGTTATTTTATAATTTCTAATTTTTCAGGCAATCTACGGATTCGATAGGGAAGCTCTGGCGTGCTCTGAGAAAAAAACAAGCATGTCAATGTGTGTTAGGAAACCTGTGCAACTTCTAAATCTTTTAAGTGTAAAAGATGCAAAATTCTACGTAGACTTTATTGTACTGTGTATATTTTTCTTACTACTGCGAATTCTTTGCTATTTCATTCTCAGGTGGCGAGTGAAAGGATCGAAATAAATTATTTCAAAACGCAAAAAACAGTCTTAATTTTTCTATTGGCATCTCAGCAATGCATTTGCAACAGAATGTCGACATTTTTATTATTACACTGTTTGATTGGCAGTAGAAAACAAACATGAAATTTGGTCATAATTCATAATAATATTTTTTCGACGATTTCGTCAATAAATAAAAAATATTTCTTACCACCGAATTGTTTATATTAGGCATTGTGTCAGTATTTTATTTAGTAAAACATAAAGCGACGGGGTTAAAAGTTAAAATTGGCGGTAATAATTCTGTTAGAAATTAAAAGTTTTTTATGATTTATTTATTTGAAAAACAAATCCAATTTCAAGATTTTCATTGTAACTTCATATTTTTTGAGTTTTATTAAATAAAATTACTATCTTTACTTGGTCGATCAAATTGTAAAAATATTATAAAATTTCATAGATGATGATACATAAAAATTTTCTACAAAAGAATTTCTAAATAATTATTTAAAAAAATGTAAGCTGTCGCTTTTTAAATTTGAATTTCACTAATAAAATGTTTAGTTTAAAAGGAAAATAGAATAATAATAAATAATGGAGATTACAAATAAAATTTTATATATATCGATGTTTGTTGATACTCATGAATATTTGGCAGTGCCTTTTTCAAGTGAATACTAACACTTAATAAAATTAATTATAATTCCTTTAGTTATATATATATATATATATATATATATATATATATATATATATATATATATATATATATATATATATATATATATATATATATATATATATATATATATATATATATATATATATATATATATATATATATAATCTTAAAGTTATTTGATTAAATATGTTAAGAATATTTATTTCCCAGTATAAAAAACGGCTTTGAATTATTTATTATATATATAATAGAGATTGTTAATACTAGAAATAATATAAAGAATACTAATTCTAAGAGTGCATATTACAATATTATTAGTGTCCGGCTAGAATAATGTAAAGTTACGATTTAACCCTTAATTGCATTGTGTAGCAAATTTGCATCATACCAGAATTTCACGTTTAGATCGCCTAAAATAAATAAGAACTAACCATTTCATAGTGTTGCTTGTGAGCTACAAAGCTGTTTAATGGATATTAAATTTTACATTAGATTTTTTAAAGGAACGTTATTTTATTTTATTCAAAATAAATAAAAAAAATGCAATTAAGGGTTAAAACAAAAATTCAGTTTGAACATTAAATTTTAATTAATTCATATTTTAATCGTTTTTCCCTCAGTCTAAAATTGTAACTCAGAAATTCAATTTTAAAATGCAATAGTGACTTCTTTAATCCATGGATAAGTTTTATGATTTTAATACGATTATTATTAATAGGGACATATAGAATTTTGTAATACTACAAATTTTGAAAGTTTACATATAGGAGTGCTGATGACTCTCATTTGGAATTAGAAAATAATATTTTAGCATATTTCCAAGAACATTTCAAATTCAGCTCAGACTTACATTTTTATCTTTGTGTGTATATAAACAATTAGAAGGCTTATAACAACATTTTAGATCAGATCAATTGGGGGTATTTCGGTTATAAAATCGCTCAATTTTTCAAAAAAAAGGGTTTCGCCAGATATTTCAAACTTAGTAGAATAATAATTATTTTCTATATTATAATAACAATTATTTACTTGAAAAAGCTGTGCTGAAAATTCGTGAATATCAAAAACATTGATATATATATATAGTATATTATATACTGAAGCTCTATTTTTAATAAATTCAATGGAAAAAAAGTCAGTGAAATTGGAAAAAAAAGTTCTTATAATTATTAAATGAGAGTTAACTATATTATACGATATCAGTGGGTGCGACGGGTGTGAGAAGGCAGCCCGTAATACAGGCTTATAGCTAAATGCGTCACTGCAGTTACTCTAACATTTTTTTAGAATTCTATCGGATTCTATATTTTTCACAAGAACTCAATATTTCTAGTTTATTATATATATTTAATATTCAGGAGTATTTAGTGCTTAGCATCATCCGAAGAGAAATTCTTGACTTTGGAAATTTGAAAGTCACTCTTGGCATGTTCACACATTCGTATTTGCAAATCGTGATTTGATAACGAAAATCATAAATGTCGAATTTATTGCTTAAATAATCTGCATAATATTTTTAAAAACCCAATAAAAATTTTACGTTGGAAAATAAAATTCAATTTATATATTAAAAATGAATATATTTTTAAAATATTTATTAAATAATTTATGGAAATTCTAAAACTTATTTATTAATTCCATGAAAAATATCATAAATAAATATGAAAATTAATTTCAATTAAAAAAACAACCAAAAATGCAAATAATTCCCAAAAAATCAGTGAATAAAATATTATTTAATTAATATGATAAATTCCGAATTGGCACTGTTTAATTGGAAACTATTTCTCTCTAAGTAATCTTTGTTAAACAACTTTTTTTTTAAATATTTATGCGGATATTTTCGGCTTTGTTGTTCTCCTTATTTTTGAGAATTGTTCAATATTTAATGAATATTTCTAGTCAAATCTGAGCATTTTATAGTAAATCTGTAATTCTGATTGTGTGAATTATTGAAGTCAGAAATTGCAATTTCATTTTCAAACAAAATATTTCCAGCATGTTGTAGAGAGGATAATTTATCCACTTCTGTTTTAATTGATTCTTTTGATTCCTCTGTAATGGATGACGCTTTTTTTCTATTGATTAAGGAACAAACGTCAATTTCAGAATCATTATCACTCTCATAACCGATTTTTAAATACATGTCTCTTAAACTAAATTCAGAAAATTGATTTTCTTCTACTATTTTTGCATTTTGATTTCGATTTTTATCATGCAGCTTCTAAAAAATTAAATGGTAAAAGAAATTTTGACAGAAAATAGCGCATAAATTATTAATATTCTTTAAATATTAATTCAGTAGATTATTGGGAAAAGAAAGCAAACGATGTTGTTGAAGGTCGGTATTCAAGATTCTCGAGAATGATTTAGACTCCCGAGTGTAACATTATGAGAAATTTTACATTTATTAAAAAATATCAAAGATATAATGAAGTAATGACCGATAGTGTAATTTTTATCTCTACGTTACAGGAAATTGTAAACTTTTAAGATTTTATTTAATATTTTATGGAAAATCATGGAATCTCAGTGTTTTGTAGGGTAATTCGATTATTTATTTTGAATGCTCATCATGTTACTACTTCATACTTCACATACTTAACATGTTCATCATTCTACAGCGATTCTTCATACGTGGTGAACTTCAAACCAGGGATTCGGAGCGGAAAATTTGCTTGGAGTAAAGAGCGGAGCTGGAGCGGTGTCTGGAGCGGAGTGTTTTTAACCACCGCTCCGAATCCTTGCTTCAAACACAGAAAGGTGTCTTTTACAAATTTTTTGTTTTTTTATTTAGAAACTCAAAACAAATAGTAAAGTGTGATTCTAAATATGCTTTGTCTAAAATTTGAATCTATATATGAATCGTTCTTAAATTCATCGTCTGGCATATCTTGAAATATTGCAGCTACAACCATTACACTTTTCCTTTGGCATTGTTAGTCATCAAGATTTTATATTTATTTTTATATATTTATTTATTTTTGAAATATATTTATTTGTATTTATGTATTTTTTAACTTTATTGCATCTATTTTCAACTTTTAGCCTGATAGACAGAGACTACAATGTAGTATGATAGATCACCCTGGCTTTCAAATGCACTGAATATAGTCCATATATTATGCTGTGAAGTCATAGTTTTGATACTACATTATCATACGAAAACTATTCATTTCATTCGCCAAATGTTGCTACTTTAGTACGCTACATATACCCATATACACCAATAAAATAATAACCAACAAGCCAGGATTTATATTATAACAATGAGCTGAGGTACGAGTTATCTCGTACCTGGCGGTGAATATTTTGAAAAGACTTTATACTTAATTGCTACTTAAAGCTACATACAGACATATTTGTATGTTTGTAAACGGTATGATATTTATTAAGGGCACTTGAGAATAATTAAGGGCCTCATTTTAAATAATAAAAAGGGATTACGAATGTTTTCGAAAAAGCTTCTGACGTTTCCACATCTCCAATAATTCCATACAAACGAATATGTAAATTTTATAGTTAATTTATGCTTTTTTGTATAATTTGTGCCAAAAATTGCTGACTTCTACTAAGAAAAATTACTTTAGAAAATTCGATGAATTAAAAGCGCATTTAGAAAATTATGAAAATAATAAGTTAATTAAAAAATTGTTAACAAATAAATATCATATCTTTATGATGATTAAATTCATCAGAAATTCTAAAAAATATATTAGCGCTGAACATAATGTTTGAGTAAAATATGCATGTAAACTTTGGATATGTGAAACTATTGCATGGAATAGTCATATCAAAATTGTATCATTTGGAGAAAAAATAATAGATAAAAATTTAGAATTTAAGGTTGAAGAGTTGTCGAGAAAAAATGGAATAAAATAGAAAATGATGACGAATAATTTCATTTTAGGAGGTTCTTAGGGTAATACATAAAATTTCATTTGTATTTCTAATTTAAAAATTTGAAGAAATAAATTTTAAAAAGTTAATATAGTTATAAATAAAATTAAGTTATAAAAATGCATAAATAAAATAAAATTAGACTAGAAAAGAGAATGATGCTTTGAACGCATCAAATTAAAACACAAATATTTGGGCAAAAACAGCTTGTAATCAACAAATTCAAATGAATAAGGTTTAAAATAGCCAGTGTTAAAAATAATATAGTTATTGTCAACAATAAATTTCAATATCGGAAAATGATCTACTAATCTACTAATCTATCGTCGGGCTAGGGAACCCCCAAAATTAATTCAGTTGCTTACCCATCTTTCAATCTTTAGTGTAAATCGTTCTGCTATATAGGCTGTCTAACAGGAATCCAATTGATTCAGTATTTTATTTTCTGTGAATTATACACAGGCGCAGTTTGTAAATTTTATTCGAAATAAAAACCTAAGCAAAAATTAATTGCCTTGTCTTTATTTATTATATAGAAGCACCACCAACTGACTTCATTAATTGAATATATACACGTATTTTATATTTACATTTATAAATTTTTATTTATTCTAAAAGTTACATTTGGATTCAGATTCAATGTTAAGATCGCCACCATCTATATTATAATAAAATTTATGATGAAATTAAAGTTTACAATTATTATTAATTAGATAAATATTTATAAATCATAATATAATATTCTAAAATAAACCCAAAATTAAAAGGTTTGATGTATTAGAAATCATTCCATTTAAATATACTCGCTTTCCTGAATTTTGTCTTTTTAAAAATATCAACTTATCAAATCTAAATTGATCTTGTCAAACGAAACTACTGAAGTTATTATAAAAGCCAAATAAATCACAGATTTTGAAGAAATCGGAGTTAGTGATGGGATTCAGTCTGTACGCACCGGTACGTACGGATTTTTCATTTTACAAATCAATAAAAATTTGGAAAGCGTACAGGTTCGAAAGGAAAGGTATTTTAATATTATAAGAACATTTTTTTTCAAATTTCACCACTGATTTCTTTTTAATTGACATTTTATTTATTAAAAAGTTTGACTACGAATCAGTAAATATATCAAAAAAACATCGATATATTTACTGATTCATAGTCAAGCTTTTTAATAGATACAATTTATTTAATTTATCTTGAGATTTAGATATTTTCTGGCTTAGGTAAATTTTGAAAATATTTCCAGTAATGAGCGCAAATTTATTAATGATTCACAAATTTGACATATATAACTGTTATAAACTAACTCTTTCTGATATTTCTTTAAATTCTTCTACAACTTCATTGTTTAGTGGCTCAATATTGGAGGAATCAATTGCTTTATTAGATTTTTCAGTGCCAAAAAAAACTTGCGCGATAGATCCTGGAACAAAAGGAGCTTTGGACTGATTAACTACTACTGGAGCATTCCATAAAATTGTTGCTACTTCGGAAGGCAATAAAAACCATCTAAGTCCTTTAGTGCTATTATCAAATCCAAGACTGTCATCAAGAATATTAATCGGAGTTTTTACAATGTCTTCTGATATTCTTTTTGCCTCTTTCATAACCTCAATAAAACTCGAAGGATATTTCCCTGGCATTTGAGGATTAGGTCGACGCCAAGTCATGTATCCACGCTTGTAAGATATGTGACTAAGCCATTTTCTGTCTCTGAATAGTTCATGGTCTCCATGACGCCATTCACTTGTGACAGGATTAAATTTATAATAAGTTAAAAACTTGTATCCATGTCTGGCAACAAATTTAATGGCATCGAGAACGAATTTTACTTCGACATCAGGCATATAATACGGAAAATTAATTCGAACAAATCCTGGCCTGGACAATAAAATATAAAAAAATAACTTATTTATTTATTAATTTAATTAACGCATGTCTTCCTAAAATATTTTTTACAATTTTATAAATTTTTGAAAACGCCAATTGAACATCACTTATTCACTATCATAATGAGGTAGAAACGAAAAAAACTATATACAAGTGAATTTTGATTTTTCGAAACCCCTAAATTATCAGCGTCAAAAATAAATCAATTACATTCGATGGTTCGACATTTTAGTTTAAAACTATTTCATTCGGGAATAAATAAAAATTTTAAAAAATATTGAGCTCTAGAGAACGAGCTAACTCACATAAAGAGTTAAGTTTTATGCATGAACTCATATTTGAAAATATTTTTTATAGTTGTCAGAAACTGTTCATTTCTTCTAAATTAAAAAAGAGCTTTTTTGAATACAACTAAATCAGCTTTTCGTAGTCATATAGCGCAGCTATTATGATAATACATGTTACAGATGCATGAAATTCTTTCGTTTGCAGTCCATGCTCTTTAGATGTGCATCTCTACTTTTATTATTCATAACTCGCTCATTTTTTCTTTTTAATATCACTACATCTTAATATCATCCAGTACAACTATCCCGATGATCAATAATGAAGATATACGACTGGCAGGTAATCACAAAATGTTACAGAAAGCCACAAGTACATATTCAAATTTTAAATTATGAAGCGTCTCGTTTTTATCGGTCAATATAATATTATGGTTCATCATCTTGGTATTTTAGGTGGGAGAACGATCGTGTTGTCGAACCATAAAATGCGGAACCATCGAATTTTACTTATAGATTTTGAATAGTTTATACGAACTAAGTTATAAAATTTTTAAAAATCATCGACTAAATAATTTTACTAAAAATTAAATTTTTTTAATCACTAAAAGGTTTTTTAATCATTCTGGCATTACCCTTTACTTATACAATAACAATAACAATAATAATAACAATAATAATAATAATAATAATAATAATAATAATAATAATAATAATAATAATAATAATAATAATAATAATAATAATAATAATAATAATAATAATAATAATAATAATAATAATAATAATAATAATAATAATAATAATAATAATAATAATAATAATAATAATATTCTCTCTGTATATAAAAAGCTAAGGGTTCCGAATTTTACTTTTTATTTTATTTTATTATTTTTTTTATTTATTTTTTTTTTGGTTTTTTTTTATTTTTTTTTAATTTTCTTTTTATTATTTTTTTTTTATTTTTTTATTATTTTTATTTTATTTATTTATTTATTATTCACGGGGTTGGTGAAGCGAAGCGAACAGGGGCGGAGCCCCTAGTAGTAGAAGTAATAATAATAATAATAATAATAATAATATATATATATATATATATATATATATATATATATATATATATATATATATATATATATATATATATATATATATATATATATATATATATATATACCGAAAAACGTATCAATACGTTCTTAAATTCGATTTTAATACGAAGAACGTACGGATACGAAATTTATTTAAAACGCCGTATTTGGAGCATTGTAATCTAAAAAATACTCCGTAACGAAAGGGTTAACCCCCTTTTTTAATTATGTTATAAAAATCAATAAAATTTAAATTGTTTAAAATTCGTTGTTGGTAACAAGAGTACACTTGAAGTCAGATCAATAGTTGTCAATTACCAACGCAGCATTTATAATTTATTAATCAATTTTCATCATAAAATAATAGAGAAATAGGAAATCAGTAATAAAATCATAACATAATCAACCTGACTATTTCTCGATTAGGATTTTCAAAATATTTTGAAATGACATTCATTTCTAGACCACTAGAATTTAATTAAATTTATTCAATTGACAATTGCTGATAATTACTTTCCTACAAGTGCATTTTCAAACTGTTGGGCAAGTTCTTCATTAATCCCAATCAGATCCATGGCATAGGGTCCCGCACAAGCGCATCCACTTCGCGATTGAATTCCAAACAAATCATTCAGCAGGGAACAAACAAAATTATGATGAAGAAATAAATATTCATTTTCTCTTATTTCATGTCGAATAAGAAATGAAAATATTGGAATTCTATGAATTTGAGAACCACCTAAAATAATTAAATTTGGTGACGATTCTGAAAGTTTTGACCAAGCATATCTGAAAATCATTTTGTAAGTCATCTAATGTTTTCTAATGTAACTGACTTAACTATGTAGTTTTCTCGTTTAACAATAGCATCTGTAGTAGCCGCATCTTTTAATTGGAAGGCTAATCCAGCTCTAACACAACCAACAATATCAGGAGTTCCGCCTTCCTCCCTTTCTTCAGTGTCTTTGAGATAAATTTGATTTTCTCGACGAACAAAGAAAACTGTGCCTCCTCCAGCTCCTTCGGGAAATATTTCTCCAGGCGTAAACAGAGACCTTTTAGCAATCAATATCCCAGGTGACTGAACACCTCCGATAAACTTGTGCATGGAAAAGTAAATTGCATCTTTATATACTATGTCACGATCTTCACTGAATTATTTTTTAATTTTTAAAATAGCAATTAATAAAGAGCAGTTTTGTTTGTTTTGACTGAGATTTGGTAATATTCTTAAACAGAAATAATTATCCCTCGATTTATTGTTTATTCGTAATATTCAAACAACGTAGAACTTTTACTTGAGCACAAAACATTAAACACTTCATTCACAAACAATTATATTCAATACAAAGTCATAAAAAGCCGCAAATAATTTTTTTCTTGCAAGTTCAAAGGAGAAGAGATAAAACCACCATTTGACACCGGTGCAGATATAAATGGTATGAGAAGAGTTGGCAGTTGATATTGAAAAGAAATTCAAAGATTCAAGTGACACAATCAAAAGTAAGTGGCATATGCCGCTGGTAGTAAAGGCCAAATTGGAAGGTCATCTGGAATTGAGTCGAAATGTGGGGCCATGAACGAAAATATACAAATTTGAGATTATGAGGGTAGCTTTTCCACATATCTACATTGATTAAATGTATATGAAACAACTTGGGTATTGAAGTATTGAAGTAGACGGAATAAAAATACCTTGACGTGACCCTGTTTAAGTGTATTAATCTTGGTGCAAATGACATCCATAATTACATATTATTCTAAAATTGGTTTATTCAGAATTGTCTTCTTAATAATATTATTTGAACAAATAAATAAGGAATTCAATAAATGGCAATAATCAACAACATAAATACACGAAATCATTTATTGAATTGTTAATAATTTTAAATAATTTAATTAATCACTTTAATTAATTTAATTATATTATCACATATTCAAAATATCAAATTTTAATACATATACATATGGAATCATCTAAAATAGTGATAATATTAATTTTACCCAGATATAATAGGATTCATGTCTATTGGAAGGTATGGTGCACCGGTAGCATAGTCCCAAAACACGATTCCGTGATATTTGTGAACCATCGCTGATATTAAATTAACGTTGCTTATAATACCGGTAACATTAGATACAGCAGCAAAAGTTGCAATCATTGGTATATCATCTTTTCTAGCAAGTTTAGATTGTATTTTTAGAACTGATTCGAGATATTCAATGTCAAGATTGCCTTCTTTATTAATTCTAATTCTGTGAATTGAATGAGCTAACTTTCTCCATGGTAAAAGGTTTGAATGATGCTCAAATGGACCAACGATTACAATCTAGATATAGATAGAAAAACATTTCCAAATATATCTAAAAACATTGAGGCTCACCGGTGGTTTTATAAGATTCAAATTATGGATAAGTTTATGAACCGCACCAGTGCAACCACTTCCGACAAAAAGAACAACATCCTTTTCGGTTGCCTGGCATGAATTGCGAATAATGTCACGAGCTTCGTGTCTAAACATTGTGGTTTGTAATGATGTAACAGTATTTGTTGTGTGAGTGTTTGCATATTCTGGTAGAACTTCGTTGTAAATAAACTCCTCAATGAATTTTAGTGATCGCCCAGAAGCAGTATAATCACAGTAAAGTACTAAAATTATTTTTATTCCATTAAGTTTCCTTTACATATTAAAGATTCCTAACTTTAAAAGGAAATCGATAAAATATGTAAAACAGTAAAAAAACTTTAATAAAGGAACATAATCAAAATAAATTCGGAATTTTCAAAGTTGAATTGTAATCGTCTAGAAGAAGCGCAAATATCACAATTGTAATCGTGCCATGATTTCTATTTAATAACTGCTAAAGTCAGTTGTGTGAAGAGTATAAACCCTTCTAATCCATTTTCCATTGTCTATTTTATTTGTATTTTTATTTGTATTCGTTTTCCTATTCATGTATTGTGCACATTTATAAATGTAACAACCCATTTTAAAACACAAAATACATGACTGAATGAAGCAATGAGAATTAGCAACAAAATCTATTATAAGAAAAATAATATTTTCAAACTTTTCTTTATTAAAAACTTCTAAAGATCAAACTTGAGTCTTCTCAACAGCTATTTGAAAATTGGTGTGTTCCAAAATAAAATTCTCAATTTTACTACCATTGTCCAAATAGGAATATTTAATTATAGAACAGACAATACATGTGTCTAAGTGTCTGTCTGTCTGTCACGAGAACTGTTTCCAAACGGTGAACAATAGCGATGTGACATTTACACATGTCATTCTGGCAACAAACTCTATGTCAACTATGCTATTTTCAAATTTCAACTTTCAACTTTTGCATTTGCAATTACAAGGCAAATACCTTAAGTGTTTGTTGTATGGATACCGTATGTAGGTTGTTAAAAGTTAAAGATCCTTCAATATTTTGTTCGTCATCAGAGATGATCAACAATAGACTAAAAATGCTGTATAAAGCGAAGTATTGAAATTAGTTTTTAATAACAGGATGAATAAAATTAGTTATAATGAATAAATAATGAGTTTGAATATATCATTGGTGAAGCTAAACCAGATACCCGAATATTCATTTAAATTTCATAAAAGGACTAATCAATTGCGTAATATGTAGTTTAAAAAAATAATGATTACAAAATGTCCATTGTTAACATGAAGATCACCGATCACGTAAGCCAGCTTTTATCACTAAGAATGATTTGATATTTTATATCGGTTGTATTTATTATCAAAATTTTAGGAAATTGCCCTTGCCAGTAACTGTCAAGCATTCAGAACCTCTATCAAGATTATATAAAAAATACTAACCCACTGAAATGATAAAATAAAAAATAAAACATTTTATTAATTTGCTAGTCTAGGATATCTGAAATTATTTAGATATTACCTTTAACTATAAAATTAATAGTTTTCTCTATTATGGTAATGTGTATTTGATATGTTAATGGAATCTGTCTGTGAAAGTGTAATGTCGTGTAAGTCTTCATCGTCTTTTAGTCATTTCAACTCTTAAATATTAGTAGGTTCTCTATAAGCTATAATTACCATCTATAGCCCCTTTCATTGGTAATATCTTTTTTGGTTGTTAGTAATATTTTAAGCCTAAGAACGCGTTTCAGTACTTACCAAAATGTTCCAAACTAACTGAAATATAACATGCATGTTACATTGTAATATTTTTACAAATTCGTTCAATTAGTGATAATTGTAGAGACAAAAAATGCAGACAGACTGAAATGGATGGTGGTATAGATTTATGGGAGCCGGTATCAAAATGTGCTTCAAATCGACTGGCAACCATTCACATAATGACATTTTATAAATACTTCCAGATCTCGCTCGTCTCAGGATATTGGTCTCGTACATCCCGGTCCATTTTTGAGTCTCGGAATCTTGGTCTTGGGCAAACGAGATTCCATTACGAGAAATAATAAAAAACGAGATTTTAAAAAATCTTTGAATTCAAATTTTTAATTGATTTCTGAAAGAATATTTAGTAAACAGTTTTCAAGCAACAATGGGGCTAGTCAGTCATAAATAAATTTTAAATTTAAAAAAGTTCCAATATGGAGAATTTCGAAAGGAACTTACACAAAAGGGCAAAATCATTGAAAAATTGTGAAAAACGACACATTTTTGTTTTGATGACTTAAAAAACAAGCTCATCAAACGAACAGATTACAACGCAAAACAGATTCATTCTCATTTGTGGAAGTTTCATCAATATCGATACGTTCAACCAGAAAATTCAAAAGATTCTGCTGCAACTCTATCTCAGCGGAAAACGATCGATACATATTTCAAAGAAAAACTCACTTTAACTTATGAAGATTTTGCAAAACTAGCTGCAGACGTCGGTGTCATTTTAATCAAATCACGAATCTTTTGATGCAGAGGTTGATAGAAAGTTACACTAAAGTGGAAGTACCGAAAAATAACGATAAGGTTCGACAGACCGTTTACAAAGCTGCAGCATTTATGAAAAAAACATTAAAAACGACATTCAGTTGATGAAGTCAGAAGGAGCTAAATTTTTCTATGTCAGCGATGAAGCAACATTCAAGAAAATTAAAGTAATGAACGCTCATATTTGCGGGCCGAATGGTTACAATCAGAATCTTTGGAATGATTGAAATGGGTAAAGAATGCGACGCTAAGACACATTTGAGGTTACAAAATCAACAATTGGTATTATTCAAGGTTGATCCTGACAAGGATTGTTTTGGACAAACTATGGATGGCGCAGCTGTTTGTATAAAATGCGGTCGATTGTCTAATCAACTACACCATGTAGAAATTTATAATATTGTTGCCTTATATTGATTTGTAAAAAATATCAAAATAAAACTAAAAAATCTGTTTTTCTTTTAAAAATTGTCATTTAATAAAAAATCTCGTTTTATTCGGAAAACCGAGATCCTGGAATTATAAATTTTACAATTTGTAAACAATAAATTCCTTACTTAGTCTGGGATAGATCTTAATTTTTAATTAGCAAAACTACTTTTCAAAAAAGTCATTTCAAGTGGAACATACTCTACCCCTGTTCATAAATAATGTTTAGTTAATTGCATTCAACTTAGAATTTCAAACAATATTGTTTTTATTTTTGTGTATTTGAGTTATTTTTCAAAACAAATCAAGTTAAGAATGACAAACAATTTTAATTTAATGGCCGATGCTTTCTGTTACGCGAACAATAGGAACTTGAAGAAAATTCATTAAATAAATAATACTGCAGTACATTCATTAAAACGTCAAATTTTCTAAGTACCAATTTTTTAAAGCTTTATAGGCACTATTAGAAAATGTATTACTCAGATTTTTTTAACAATATTTTTGACGTCCATAAACGAATAAAATTTGTATAGAAAGAACTTTGAAATTCAAAAGTAAAGTATAAAAGTAAAGTATAAAGTAAAGTACATTTTATTAACGTAAACAAACAATTAAATAATATCAGCATAAAGTATAGCATGAGCATTAAAATAAAATTTATTTATTAATCTAAAAATATAAATTACTTAGTCTATCTCCAAATGGTCCTCTAAATCCTTTATCTCTACCAATGATATTTTTTTCTATGTAAGAAAATAAATCAATATAATAAGTGTCTATAGATGCTTCATAATTTGGATTTTTAAAAGTATTAGCAACATTTTTTGAGCCAGAAACATCATAACCTTTGAAATCGGTACTAGGCTTGTTAGGAATTTCATAAAATACCCTATGGCCAGATGAAACAGATGTAGAAGTTTGACTCTAAAATGATAATTATATATTTGACCAAAATTACATAATTAATGCTTACAGATAACCTACTTAATTTGGTTACCTTCATTATTCAAAATTTCGAACATAATTAATAATTGAAAATAAGCAATTACTTATTAAGTAAAACAAAAATCCTATAAATATATATTAAATAAGTAATATGGTCTTAGAATTTAAATGAAATTTAAAACTAGGTCAGATTACAAAAAATTGAATTAATTATCTTCCCAAGACAAAAATATTATAAATTTTAAACAATTAAATGATAATTTAAGCAATTGGCCGCGAATATATTTATTAGAAATGAAAAAAAATTCGACTATAGGATGGTCTTAAAAGGGATAATTAACCTTTCAAGCAGTAAATCACGTATTTCACAACGGTCGGAGATTTCCACCGCGTGTAGATAATTAGGTCTTACAATTTATCTGAAAAATCCAGGACATTTTCTATCGTTACTTAATAATAAGAACCCAGTCCGATAAGTAAATTCCCACATATTTACCAAATTTTGGACACTGCAGTCAATGTACTTATCTTGTCCATTACTAATATATCTCTATAAACTTGAATGATTAAATACTATAGAATAAATATTTCGCATTGAGTAATCCCACAATTAAATGTAGAAATTTATAATATTGTTAAGAAAACTGAAAACAACAACCATAGAATATAAATCATCAATTTTACAATTATTTATACATAGAAAGAACGCCACTAATAACAAATCACTAATTCAACTGTTTGGTATATAATCACATTTCAAATGACTTGGTAATCTACGTGATTCCAGCATTTGAACGAGCTTTTCAAGATCCTCTTTCCTATTAAAGATTCAAAACAAATATTAATTTAAAAAAGCATACTTTTGTTTCAATAATTCTGTATTTATTTCACTAATACGGACAAGAGCTTTTAATTTTTTAGACTCACATGCCAATTCTGCATATAAAACTGAATGCAATCGGACAAATTTGTAATATTCTACCTGTGCCTGTAATTAACTTTTTATTTGTATTATTAAAAAAATATTTAATACTTCTTGCACATAATAATCCGCTAGTTGATTTCGATAACTGTTTGTCACATCCGAACTAACATATTTGACCATATCAATATCTTGCAATATAGATTTAGGCTTTTCAATTTCAATACTTTCTTTTTTAATAGGTGAATCAAGATCTGGTTTACTGAAAAATCATAAAAATTCTGATTTATTTTTTTAAATAAATTACTTCGAAGTTTCTACATATGATTGTGATGCACCTGAATTTGAAACTGACGAATTATTATCTTTCAATGACCCAGGAGATGATGTTGAACTTGGCGAATTAAAACTTTGAGGACAAAGTTGCATTAAACCTGTTAAAATAAAATGTTCATAATTTTAATGAAAAAAATATTTCTTTATTAAAGAATTTATATGGAAAATAATTCAATTATTAATACAAATTTGTTAAAAATCCTTATTTTTTTAAACTAGAATTTGTAAATTCCACTACCATTATTAAATAATCTTTCAGCATTGCTTCCAATTTACAACACCAAACGAAAATATTGTCTTTTTCCTTCTTGCAATCAATATTTAATTAAATCTTCGTACTTAGAATTTATGAAATAAAATGTGTGGTGACACGCCATAAAAAGTTATATTCTTGTTTATACTTGTTTAAAATAATTAAATCTTAACAATCTTATCAAACTCTCAACAGTTAATTTTTAAGAAAAAGGTCCTTAATTTCAAATATAAATGATTATAAGCATTTACTTTTTTTAACTTAACCTACAAATAGTTCGGTCCATTCTTTTTTTTAATTATATTAAGTTGATCCAAAATACTTTTAGAATTACACAATTTTTATTTATATAATATTTTACATTATAATCTAATATATACTCAAAATCAACTATAAATAATTTAGGAATTACTAAACGAATATAATTAATCTCATCTTAGATTAATTTATGACTTTTAAATTATTATAATATAACCAATTTCTATAAAAACTTTACATGTTTCAATCAAGCTGGTTAAGATTTGTAAATAATATCCTGTGCGATTGGATTTTGAATAATTTGGAGATACTGGAGTGATACTAGGAAGGGAATTAGGATAATTTTCTTGTATAAAATCTTGGAGACACTTAACCAACTCTTTGATCTGATTGATATTTGCTGGAGTTTTTGTAACTGGTTTAGGGTCGTTATTGTTATTGGAATAGGCAAACGAATTACTACTTTGCGATAATTGTGCCTGTAATCTATGTGAGCGATAACTATTGGCAGTTTCTCCATTATTATTAACAGCTTCTAAGCGAAACAATAAATCAGAAATATGATAAACTGAAAGACAATTATCAGGTTTAGAATTAGAAGCTTCATCTTTTGATGAAAATTGAGACCGTGATTGTAATAGATTCAATGTAGTACGTAAAGACATGGCCAATGAGATCTGGAATTGTGTCAAACTTGCATGATTTGACGAGTTCTCTTGGTACTTATTAGAATTATTTGACGGTTTTGTAATAAACTGATTCTGATTAACTTTTTGTTGATTTGAAGCTGTCGGTTCAATATTAGCAGGAGATGAAAGCTCAATTTTCTGTTCAAAATTCCATGATTTATTGAAGGCTTTTGCTTTAGAATTCGATTGATTTTTATGTGTTGGTGCTTCAAATTCGAAATATGTATGTTTTTTATCGCAATCAGATGAATGACTACCACGTGACAAAGGACTGCTTCCCGGTGAAATATCCATGTCATCATTATTAAAATTAGCTTCATTATTTTTACATTTATTTATTCCTGAAAATGTGTTACTGATAGAATTAACTGATTTTGCATTCTTCACTTGTTCAATTTTTTGATTTTTCGCTACATTTGGAATATTATAGTTACACTGTTTATCAATTTGAATCGATTGATTATTATTATACCTAACATTTGAAATGTTCATAGTTCAATATCAAAATAGTTTCATACTTAATTCTTTTAGGTGAAGTATTAAGATCTGTTACTATTTGATTTGGGTGATTCCTCTTATTATTTTCACCTTAAGATAATTTAAATTATAAACTTCACAAACTGTGAATACCGTTACGTTGTTTGTTATTTAACAACTTTTTGATATCTTCTTGTGGCATAGAAGATAAAGTCCATTCGTCTGGTTTCTGCCACTGAGACACTTCGGTGCGACAATTATAATAATAAATTAATCCTTTAGAACTTATATGTTCAGACCAATCGTTTTGAACTCGTAAAGGGAATTTCTTTTTCTAAACAATATTTTAAATAATTAACCTAATTCAAATAATTAAAATCATACAAATGTCTCAGCTCGAGATTCTTGAACTCTTGCTTCTACAGCACCATTGAAAACTTTATGATCGTATTTATCTACAAATAATATAGTTTTTAAATTTTATAAACTAATATACCTTTCCCCCGAGAAGTCATTAACAGTAAAGCAGTATAATAAATATTCGCGAATATTATTCTTCGAAATTATAAACAAAATTAATAGAATTAGAAATATTAAATATCACAAACTAGCAACGCCATTTTTTAATATATACAAAAAAGATAATACAAACAAACGTTGCAAAATGCCGACTTCAACTTATAGTATTTTTATATTAACTGAATTGTTTGGTATAAATTATAAGCTTTTTTATATTTTCTTGGTAGCCAAATCAAAAATTTTAAGAAAATTATAATTTTCAATTTATTTATAAAATTAAAATAAATATAATCTTTTAATTTAATTAATATTTTTTTAAATTTGACATACTAATTACTACCAGCAGATAACTTACCAAAGCCTTTAAGTTTTTATTAAAAGATATTAAAAATATGTTTTTAAACTTATGTTAATAAAGTAATTGTGTATTAAGTCTCTTAAAGAAGGCTTTCTATTCTACCAGGTGTTGAGTTAATAGGAAATTATTCTTTCCTAACGACCGCTTCCCATGAACAAGCATGTCAAAGACGATAGCCTGATCTGATAATCATCCGTTTCTATGTAACGTTGATTCTATGCAAAATAAGAGGTTATCACCAAAGGGTGAGTTTCACAAGTGAAACATCCACTGCCCTAACAATTCAAGGGTCCGCGGATGACCAATAGAGTGTATATGTTCGCATCACGTCTTTTCTATCTCCTTTCGTTCAAATAAGTTCAATTCAAATTTACTATCTATCGCATCATCTATTTTTCTATCGTCCTTTTTCTCTTATTTATATTTTACGACTCTGGCAACAATTGGAAATATGATTTCTAACTGACTTTAGAACCGCACGTAAACTCGCGAAAATTTTTTCACTATAAATTTGGAAAAATAATTCATAACGCTTAGCAACTATATGTCATGTCAAACGATTTTCGCTTGCCTCATTCTTATTTAGTTTCATCGCACTGGTGGGTTACAGGTACTGTAAAATCTTTACCTCCTCGTGCTGTTTCCAGCGTAACCCAAAATACAAGTTTTAGCTGACCACTTGATACCCGTTGAGCGATCAACGTTGGTACTGTATCAAGGTTTGGGTACTAGCAAAAAGTGAGCATGCTTAACATACTATAATTGTCTAGTACCCACGTGGTCCCACGGGACTACCGATAGAAGGCCTATGTCCGATTTCTTTTCGTCCCCGTTACAACAATTGGCATAATAAAAGAAAATCAAAATGCCCGCTATGGACGCAACTCGGGAAGATTTATTTGTACGACATGAGTAGCTTATCGTGTGCTGGTTGGTTCTCTTGTGGCAGCTTCTGATCCAGTAGCCGGGAGAGCTAATTGGGCCTGGCTGGCCTGCCTGATTTTCGCTCGTGCCGCTTTCCCCGGCCGAATCTTCTTCCTTGGGGGGCTACTGCAGTGAGGGCATGTTCTTTGGTCGGTGGAGCAGCTCATCTAAAGGCCGGATCTTGGCAATGACCTCTCGCTCCAGCTCCTGTTGATGCACCTTGACTTCTAGTTTCCTCACCCTTAAGCGGAGGGCCCGTAACTCCATCTGTTCCTTGAGCCTTCTGAAGTTGTAGTTGGGTAATCACTTCATTCTCTTCTTCATCTCCGCTGGTGGGAACCACGTGCACTCCAGTTCCGACAGTGGGCCTTGACTCGTGTCCACTTAGTGCGGTATTCATCTACCTGTCGTTGTGCCTGTTCCCTATCGGCTCGCATTTCTTCCAAGAGTTTCTGCACTAAACGAAGATAAGATCAATGATTTTTACATCGACATCGAGGGTCGAGCATTAATATGGGCATTAAGACCACAAAAGGTAATTCCCCAACTTTCAATTTACACCCTTTCTCTATATCAAAACAAAACTCCATAATTTGGTAATATAGAATACACCCAAACTCACCAGTGTGTTGAAATTAGATTTCAGGAATTAACATTTTTATTATATGATAGATAGATGATATAGTAAGAAAAACCAGATATTCCAACACGGTACCTATATTAAAAAAGGCAAGCAAACTCGCAATGATATTTAACGTTTCAGTTTTTACATTTTTTAAAATATTTATTACAATTATTCCGACAACACAAAAAGTGCCATTTTTTTTATTAATAAATTTTCAGCCTTACTTACAACTTTTCGCAAAAATCCGACAAAAACAGAAATAGTCGAATAGTAAATAACATAAAGTATAATTCTAAATTTTTAATGTCTTAAAAATGAGATGGATAAAAATATTGATGGTTAACATCATAACAGTTAAACTACAAGCTTATGATTGTCAAGTTTTACATTTCAGAAATGGGAATGGAAAACGTAGCGGGTGTACATACGAACAACATTACAACAATGTTAAAAAATGAACACAGGTCAGCACAAAATGATTAGTGTTGATTTCGAGGTTTCCGTCCATCCTCCGATCCCGCGCTCTCCTGGGTCAAGCGGGTGGACGTTCGCGTACGTCCGCATTTCCTCGGTCGTCCTGGTCCTCGTTGAGGCCGCCTTGGATATTTTAGTCCCCGTTGAAGAGCCGCAGTCCGTTTCGGGTGACATTGAGCTCGAGCATAGCCGTCGCAGTCTTCTATTTCGCCAGCCAGGATCGCTTGCTCGAGCTGGTGCAATCGGTCTATTGCCCCGGTCACTTCGTCAAAGGCGTCGATCAAGGCTAACGACGCGCAGTTGAGGTAAGGCTCCACCTTCGGGATTACGGGGATCACATTCTGATAGGTCCAGTCATGGATCTTGTACCAGATCCATCTGGACCGTAGCCGGGCGATTTCTGCGTCCTCTCTCAATCGGACGGCTTCGTCTGCTCCCTCGCCGATAATTTCGAGGCTCGAGTCGACTGATGAGGGGCCGGCCTGCATCTTCTTGACCTAGTGTTGGGCATGACTATAATGATAAGAGAAAATATTAACATATTTCATAATTGACCTTCGTTCTCCCATTTGGGCTCATATTAACCAAGGACGTTCAAACCAATATATTATATTCCCACCCCAAGTATGACCCGCGTCAATCTCACAGGCAATGTCCTTCATGATTTGGATGGTTTTAAGTTGTAAATTAGTTACCAGATTTTTGATTTTCCACTGAACTCGAGGGGATTTATTCGGGAATTAGAAGTTTGAGAGTTTGTCCAATACCATGGTTAACTAACTAAACTTATACCGGTGATCTAAGTACTACCAAGTTCAATTTAACCAATTAAGAGTTGATAAATTAAACTTAGTAAATGAATTTACGAAAATTTCTATCTAAACAATTTCCTTTTTCTTTTCTCTTAAACTACTGTTTTTAAAATTATTCAAAATTATTAAATTATCAATTTAATATTTATTTATTATTCAAAATTAATTTATTTAAGAAAATTCAGCGAACTATGCTACTAAGATCCACCACGGGAGGGTTTTGTTACGCGCCGTTAATATCTTCGGTCCTAGCAATTCCTATCCGTGTGGGTTGTAAGTAGCTTTAACTTCAACATAATTCGGGCAAGTATTTTCTTTCCTACCTTTGACATTGTTTAATTTCAGGGATTGAAATCTTGTTGGCGATTATATTCTGTCAGATTTAATCGGATAGTTTATCTCCCCATCGTACTATTTTATGAGCTAGGTAGCAGGTAATTTTGTCAGAACTTTGAACAAAAAATCTATGATTTGTAATATAAAATAATTATTAAACACTTTTATCTATGGTTCGTAATATGAAATAATTATTAAATGCTTTTATCAATACTCTTGCATTAAAGTAATCTATGAACTTGTGTAGTTAAACATCATAAAATATTGTTTTATATACTATTCTGGACTATGATTTTAGATCTTAGCTTAAGTAGTTGGATCCTGTAAAACCCAAAAAAAAGAAGAGGGATCCCCTGTCCTTCTTGTCTTGCATGGGTTGACTACTGGGGTAACCTGGGTTAGATTCGTGGGGTGTGATAAATTTTACCCGGAAACAGAGTTCCTATTGACATAGTCAACAGTGATTGGCGCATTTGGAGAGCGTATGCGTCGCCATTTGGTCAACCAGAGTTGGTTTGATGAGAGCAACCCTGGGTTTGCAGGGTTGTTACTATTAATAGAAGCGGTGTTATTGGTCCAATTCTTCTATGAGGAAAAGGAAATCGATAATATCGGTTTTGAACTTTTCTATTAATAGTAACGTTTTAAAAAATCGATAAATTATTTGAGTAAGTTATGTAGTTCTTAAGCAGGGTAGAATGGGATGTTATGATGTCATTGAGGGATAAAAATAGGAAGAAATTAATTGAGTCATCCGTAATATCCTGTGATCCAAGTTTCTTTATTAAATAAACTTAATTATGTTAATTTTTTCATGAATAAAATCTCCATCATATTAAATGAGGATTAAGCATTAATGCAAATTTAGAATTATAAAATCTAAATAGTATTAATGAGGGTTACATATTAATGCAAATTTAAAATTATAAAATCAAAATAGTATTAAATGAGAATTAAATGTTAATGTAAATTTATAATTCTAAAATCTAAATAGTATTAAATGAGAATTAAATGTTAATGTAAATTATAATTCTAAAATCTAAATAGTATTAAATGAGAATTAAATGTTAATGTAATTTATAATTCTAAAATCTAAATAGTATTAAATGCGGGTTAAATGCTAATGCAAATTTAAAATTATAAATCTAAATCGTATTAAATGAGATTAAATGTTAATGTAAGCTTATAATTATAAAGATTAGAGCCTGGGGTTAATCATAGAATTGTGAAATTCTTATGACATGAATTATGAGTGATTTTCCTAACTTTAACCTAAATTAACATGACTAGGCAGTCATTAACGATGGTATGAACTGGGGAAAGAGGGGTCATTGGTAAAAAAAAAATTTTCTCTTGGTCTGAATAAATAATTTAAAAACCAAGCTAGACTTTTTTAATATATATATACACATACAAGTAAACATAAAAATTTTACGAAATAATTTAAGAAGTCATTTTATAATTAGTCGAATATAGAGGTTAATATATAAATTCTATAACTAATTCTAGATGTATGGTTTAATAATTGATCTCTATTAATCACACAATATGGTCACCCGGGTATATACTTATAGAATGTTATTTGGATGGGCAGATTCTTTTTAATCAACTAATATATACATTTCTAAAATAATCAGATGATGTTGATACTAGTAACGAGGATAATAATAATAATAATAAGAAGATAAGAATAATAATAATAATCATAATAATGGTAATGATAATATTGATAATGACAATAACAATAAGGTGAATTACAATAATAGTAAGTGTAAGTTTATAG
Source organism: Schmidtea polychroa (assembly GCA_959609185.1). Classification (NCBI taxonomy): domain Eukaryota; kingdom Metazoa; phylum Platyhelminthes; order Tricladida; family Dugesiidae; genus Schmidtea; species Schmidtea polychroa. The sequence goes on from CAUHTR010007748.1 coordinate 102,698, forward strand.
TATTATAAGATTACCGCATATGGGGAATCATTTACGGAAAATTATGGTGTTATTAAGGTACAAACATCTTTAAAAATTTTATACAAGATAGATTTCAATGTAGAGGTAATTACGAACGTTTTCGAAACGATTTTAGTTTAATATATCATTACATTGAATAAAACTACGAATAATATTAACAGAATTTATCAACATACTGAACGATAGTTGGTGTAATTAGCCGACTACGAGAGCCTTTGTATAAATTTGAGTCTGGACAGTTCCCGTTTAGATGATCCTAGTGATGTATGTCTTATATACAGTTAAGTGTTTATTTTTGGTATGTAAGTTAATGAAAAGTCAATTTAATTAAAATTTTCCTACTTTCCCGACCCAACTGGATACGGTATGGTAGGCCTTATTGTAGTATGTTTCCCGCGATTACTTGCCCCATTTTTAGTTCGTCCGCATAGTCCCTGCGACTATGCCAACTACCGGATGGATTTACCGCCCTACTCCTGGTTAGAAACATTTGTTCGTGGCGACCTTCCGTTAAAAAAATGAATTTTAGTGCATGTGGGGTCGAGGACCCGTATCGTGCATGTCAATAATATTGTAGACAAGGCTGATCAGCGTAGCGAACTCGTAGACGACGCTGATCACTCTTTATAATCATACTTGACTTAAAATCAATAATATATATCTCATAATAAGCAAGGTGCAAGTTACCTAATTAAAATCATTATATTATATCATAATTAACGAATAAAATATATTAACAATAACATTACCATACATCCTTACTTTCAATATGGTTCGAAGGTTTCGACAAGAAAATTTTTGCATACAAAATATCTGAATTGTGACGAAAATGCGTCGGTATATATACCTATTTTGTACACGTGTATGTATTGATGCATTAAAACAAACTCGAATTCTTTTTATTCCAGAAGTTTCTATTTTTGTAATTTTGATATTTTTAATGGAAATTTTAGTGCTATAATTTTTGTTTTTATTTTTAATTTTTATTTTCTAATTATTTTTCATTAATTTTACGTCCATGATGGATTTGGAACGGTTCCAGAAATTCTATTTTACTTTTAATTTAATTTTTATTTTTAACTGATATTTTACGAATTTCTTTTTAAGAAATTTTATTTTTAATACTAATTTATTTATTTTTCTAAATTTTATTGTTTAAGGTAGTTTTTATGATGGTCATCGCCATTTTTATAGAATGTTCTGGGTTTTTCTGGAATTTTTTGCTATTTTTACCATCTTTTAAGTTATTCGAGTTTGCTTTTTGTAATTCTATGTTTATTTGGCTATTTTTGGGTTAAATTTTTTATAACTTCTTGCTTCTGTATGAATTTTATTTAATTTCTGTGTTTAGGTTTTTGTTGTTTTTCCTTTAATTACTATTGTTTATTTGGTGTGGTTTTTAATATTTAACTATACTTTTTGCTTTTTTATGCTGTGTACCTACACATTTCGTCACAATTAAACTTTGGGTCTAGAAGTCAGTTCTAGCCCAACATAAAACACTCGGGGGCCCATAAAATTGCGACCCTCAATTTAAGTCAGAAGATGAATAATATTATTTTCAGAATACTTGCACTATATTACAAGTGCCTACATGCAAATTGGGTCCACGAGCTACAGGGTCGTGACCTCAATACCCACATACATAAAAATGCTACTATTACACTACATTTTACAGATGGTTGAAAGATGAAGAAAAAGAACGACCGAGGTCGGTCCACATAAAAATAAAATTATCATGCTCAGGAATCAATGTTCAGTCATACTCAGTCTCAGTCTTTGAAATCACAATTGTTCGATCAGGATGATTTATCGTTTATAATGTCGTGAAATGTTTTTACTGTCAAGATGTCACACTAATAGAATTCTGTTGTTCGGGATCTCGTCTCGATGACGGCCCTGGTTTCAATGTTTGGGGAAGATTTGAAGTATCTTGGTTGGTTCGTTGTTTGGACCAGCTGTTCTTCCATTGGGATACGAATACTTCTTGATTGTTCTTTTAGTTTGAGGGTTTTGTTTCTTTCTTTGCTGGAATTGGGTTTGAGTGCAATCAGGCTCAGTATGTGATGTTTATCATCAGACTTGCCGCTAATAGGATCAATATTGTGAGGGGTTCAGATTCTCTTAGTTCTACTACTCTGGTTTGTTTATCACTTCTCTCAATGGGGTCGTATCTGTAATTTCTGATTTTTCGGGTTTGTTGACTTTGTTTTCTCCGAGGTGACAGCTTTCTTTATTTTCTCTAGGGTTTTAATCATCTTCTCGAGTTCATTGGTTTTTGTTTATGGTAGTTAGGATTTCCCTTGTCATTTCTTTCAAGGTTTTCGTTACCTCATTTTTAATGCTGGGTTCCTCTTTGATGGTGGAAATTATTTTTCCTCTCATTTCCTCTAAAGATTTCACTACTATTTCGCAATTGCTTGAACGTCCATTGGCGGCTGTTGTTACCTGTTGTTTTATTTCCTCTAATATTATTACCATCATTCTCATTGCGATGGATCTGTTTGGGGTTCTTTCTTCGATTTCTGACTTTGACATTGTTTGGCTAATGTTGCTATCTGGGTTCTGATAGCTTTCATTTCTTGTTCTAAGATTGTTTTATTATCTGAGCCTTTGCACTTCCGTCGAACTTTCAGTTGTTGTGGACATTGCGAACATTGCAACTTGATTTGTTCGCATTCCTCATTGGGTTTTTCGCAGATTGATTTAAGCTACTACATGTGCTATCTTCTCTCGTATGGGTATTCTTTCTGGCATTTAATCATTGATTCTTCACTTGTAGGATTCTTGGCATTGTCATTATAATTATCACCACGGTTTAGGCTTCTCATCTTTACATATACATATACGTTAATAATATTACTTGGCTTTATTTACAATTTATTTACAAGGTTATTTTTGTCTCATTTATTGGGAGCCACCGACCTCATCCCTTAATTTTACGGGAGGTTCAGGTGCTCGTCTTTTACTCAACTCGTTCATTCTTATTACTTCGAGTTGCGTTGCCACCAACTGTCTCTTTAATTCTGGTATTTCTTGCAATTGCTTCTCTTCACTTTTCCATTTTCTCTGCTTGATGGTTATTGCCGTCTGCAATGCTCGCATGCTTCGTCGTTTTTGATTTAAGATTCTCCGGTAATTTTCTTTCAACTTCCATTGTTTTTCTGTTTCCTCTCTTTGTTCCTTGATCTCCTCCTTGAGTCTTGCGTTTCTCTTGTCGACCTTTTTACTTTCTCGTATTCTCGTTTTTGCATAAGCGTATTGTGCTTCCAATTGTTCGATATAAACTTGGTCGATATTCACAATCTTTTTCAATTTCCTTGTTTCTGATTTCCAATAATCTTCGATTACTGCCTGAGCTCTCAATTCCACTATCTCGTGTCTCAGGTTTTTATTTTCGTCTCTTTTCGTTTCGATTCATTTGTTTCCCTCAAAATTTCTTGCTTGACAGTGTTTATTAATCGTCTTGATTGAACAACTTGCTGTCTCAATCTCGTAATTTCTACATTTAGGTTTGCGATTTTCGTTTTGAATAAATTCTTGCTAATTCTCCATTTATTATAATATTTTATCGGTCCTTGTTTGATCGGTATCGTATTCTGGCTTTGTTCAGGTTGGTCATCTGACCTTCCTCGTCTTACTCGTTGATTCTCTTTCTTTTAATAATTCATATCTACAAAATATACACATGTCATATTTCCTTTCGTCTTCTTTTTATTCTGATTTTTTGGTTTAGTAATTTTTATTTGGTTTTGGTTTTATATTTTTTTTTTTTTTTTTTTTTTTTTTAATCATTCTTATTTACAGGCAACCTCTCTCTTCGACTAAATCCATGATACGTTATTTTGTTCGTTATTTTCTTCGAAGCCTTCATCTGTTGTGACTTCGGCAGGCTGTGGCACTTGCAACGGGAACGGGTAGAGTGGCATTAATAATATTGGTGGTTGTCTCCTTAACCGATCTACTTCTTCCGCAATTCCGTTGAGATATTTATTTCTTCATCCAACAGAAACGTTAATCTACTTTCGTTTTCTATCATCTCATCCAATTCCTCTTCCAATCGTTGGTTTTTTTCAAGCATTTTCAACTTCTCGATTTCTGCTCTCAGGTTCGCTTCATTTTCTTCGAAGCATTGTTTTATTATCTCGGTTTCCTGTTTGGCTTGTTGGATTGCCTTATCGCACTCCTTTCTACATTTCGCATTAAGCTCAATCTGATGCTTCCAATTCACATCTCTTTGGGTGTACATACCTTTATATCCGTTCATCTCTTGATTGGCTTCCTCCACTTCGGTTTTTAATTGTCGGATCTGTCGATCTTGGTCTGTCAATTGTTGTTCCCATCTCTTTTCCTGGTATTCATACCTTCTTATTTCTCGAGTCTGTTTCTTTATGATTCTCTGTCTACCGTCGCTGATCCGCGTCTTGATTCTATGTTCTCTACTTAATCGGCTGATCTCATCTTTTTGGTTTTCTATCGTTCCCACATTTTAAACTCGTCTCTTTCCATCAGTTTTCATTGGTAACTGTCTTAACTCCTCTTTGGTCTCTTCCCAATTCTTTTTCCATTTTCGGGCTTGATGCTTGAGACACTTTTCGGTTCCTCAAATTTCTGCTGTCGTTTTCTCCACTCTACTCTACTTCTTCTTCTTCTCGCTGTGTAGCCCTTGTTTCGTAAAATTCTTGGTCTGCTTTTCGCAATCTCAGTTGTTCTTTGCTACTGATTTTCCAATAAAGCACTTGAGTTTGGCTTCCTAGATATTTATACTTCCATTTCTGAGCTTGTATTTTTATTTGTGTGTTAATTCGCTCTAATATATTATCTTTAACGATTGGTTCTTTATGTGGTGTTCTCCTCCCTTGTCCCCTGACTTCGTTTAGGGTCTTTTTGCATCTTCCCATTTTTCTTTCATCATTGCGCATTTGCCCTTTGCTTCTTCTAGTTCGGCTTTGTATTTCGTATTTGATGTTCGTGACTATCATTCTGCCTCGTTTGGAGGGTTTCGTATTTTCGTTTCCATTGTTGCGCTTGTATTTTTATTCGTTCCGTTTTACGCTGTTCCTCCTCGTAATGCTCCTTTGCTTCCCTAAGTTGTTCCTTTTGCATTATTATTTCTCCGCATAACCCAACTATCTCCATAATCCGCTGAGTTCGTAAATTCGAGAGCTCTTCCTCCAATTCCTGGTATGTTGAGGTATTTCTCACATCCTCGGTTAATTCCTCTACCTGTTTCATCCACTTCTCTTTTGCTGCTAGTGCTTCCGCCTTCTCCACTTCTAACTCTGTTGCTTTTTTCTCATACATGGTTTTGTACATTTCTATTTCTCTCTTTACTCTTTCTGCTTCGTATGTTTGTATGATGGATTTGTCTGTTCGAGTTGTTGCATCTCGGTTTCCACATAGGTTTGTGATTCTTTATTCATTGTCTAAATAATTACACTATTACTACTACTATTATTTCATACATTTATTATCTACACTTTATAACACGGAATTTTAATTTTCATTATTGATCGGCGTAGCGAAATCCTTTGATTCGCTGCGCAATCCTCTGTCTACACATTGACATTCCTTTATTTTCCTACTACACGTGGTACGGCGATCAAATGTCCGCATGGCATATGAATAACTTTCTACACTCCTCTCTCCCAACACATAGTACATCTGACGTCTCGTAAATAGCTGCTTTGGGACCATTGATTCTTCTTTTATTTTTGTTTCATGTGTTTCCCTATACTGAGTTATCGCTCTGATCATATCGTACGTTGTTGGTGTATTGTACGTTCTCTGTAATCTCTCTCTAATCATGTTCTTGCCCTTGTCGTGCCTATTCGGCTGCTTCCAACGCTCTGCACATGTTAGGCTTGTTCTACGACTTCGTCAACCTCATCTTCGTTACTAGTACTTCCGGATATTCGGTTTCTTGTTCGTTGTGATATAGGCACCATGCTTAGATTTCTAATTTCGGTATGCTTTCTTCCGGTAATCTCTGTTGGCTTTCGCATCTTCACACTGAGTATTTGCTTTTCTGTTAGTAGAAGCCTCTTATCGCTAGTTCATCGGTCTCTCGTACATCTCCGACGTTTCCATTCTATTATCCCGCTATTTGCGTGGAGAATTCCCTTCACAAGTTGGGACATATTCATCAACGATTCTTGTTATCGCTATACTCATTTTCCCCTCCTTTTTCGTCTCGGTTTTCATTCTCCAAGGCTTCGTTTTGATTTCGCGGTTCTTGTGTACACTCAAAATGCCAGTACGCACGACAAGTTGAAATCGTTTACGATGTCCTCTTTGGTGTTCGGCCTTTTTTTCCATCCGCTAATTTCCCTTTACAGGAACGACACGTTTTACTTGATCGGGTATTTCTGGTTTTCCGGAGAGAAAAAATCCGTTTTGAGTGCCAGCGCTCGCTCTGTTTCCTTGGTGAAATGGTCCTGGTGTTCAAATGACCGTATCTCTGTTTCTCTCATCTGAATTGCTGCACTTACTCCCGTGTCAATTCCCATGTACTAACGATAATCATTTCCATTCTTGATAATACCAACCGATGGTTCGTTTGCTGACTTCCAACATTCTCGTTCTTTCTCTAGATGGCGTATGTCCTCGTTCTGCTCTCCTGTGATCGTTTGGCGTTCGGGGTGTTTCGGTTTCTCTGTTGGTTACTCATCTATATAAATTCATCATTTCTTTTGCATTTTCCTTTTTCTAATTTGTGTGGTTTTGGTGAATTATTTTACTTTATAGAGTAGCTTTATAATTACTTTAACTAATTACTGTTACATTGTTTTTTAGCAAAATTTACAGTTTCCTTCTATCCGTGCCATCGTATTCTATGTTGTCTACCCTCGTCTATTCAATTAGGAAGAATATGGTGCCTTTTCTATGTAGGAACCGTCATTGAACTGGTATAGCTGCATAAACTCGCTACTCCTACGCAGATTAACCTCTGTAATCGTTTAATTCCATGCTGGACTTGGATGCTGCGACAGCACATTATTGTGTCCTTTTTTGACCTTAAGCAGGGATATTTTTATTTATGTCGGAATGGCCATACTATTAGGTCGTCAACTCTCCTTAAGATTTGCTATGAATGACATGCATCGATCTTTAAATTTCCCTCACCATTTGGGACCCATCTCATCATCTTGTATCCATGTTTTCTTGGGCGTAGAATGGTTTGCTCACTATCGTTGTCTGGTTTGATTCCTTGCTTTGCTCGCTCCCTTTATTTTGTTATTCCTATGGATTTTCACATATTGGTAATATTGGTAGTTCCTCTGTTTGTCAGTCTTCCTTGTCTCATTTGGTTTGTAGTTTATTTACGTCGACTAATTTGGGGTCGTCCTAAGTCACATTCTTTGTATTACTGCTTCTCGTCGTATTTTTCAAAGCTTTCCTGTGGCTCAGCATTTCTTTTACTCATCATTTTGTGTGATTTGAGTTCTGTCTGACGTCTTCCGATTGCCCTTGCATGTACATCCTATTGCTCTCATCATCTTTTCAATGTGTTCGAATGTATTCTCCTCCACAGCTCTTCCTTTCTTCTGCCTGGTATTTGTGCTCTTATCATCGAATGTCACTTGGGCCATTTTATTGCTTTTCTCGTGCATATCTCCCAATGTTCATTTATCTGACGTTGTTTAATTTCTCCACACTCGTTTGCCATCTCCCTGTTATTCGTCGCAAAAATCCAGTAGGTCCTACTGGCGTTTCGATGTTCAATTTCGATCTCTCTCTCTCCAATTGCAGTTTCGCCGCAAACTTCACTTTTTCCCGTCGTGCTTCGCATTCTCTTATGTTTGGTTTTCTCACTGGTGCGTAAGAACTTTAAACCTACATGCTTCGCATTCTAATTCTAAATATCGCATACGTCGTATGGCTCTCAACTCCTTTACTCGAGACCTGTCTTCGCTGACCTTTGGGTGCATCTATTTTCACTTCTCGGATTTCTCGGTTCATTGCTCTAATCCGTATCGTGCCAGTAGG
>CAUHTR010007749.1:8672-27964 GCA_959609185.1 Schmidtea polychroa
AAATATCTGATAACTGTACTGCATATCCGGCAGTTGAATTATAAAATGTTGAACTAATACAACGTCAATCACCCAACCGATGGATGGAGGAATTATCAAGAATTTGAAGTTACACTATTAAAAGATTCTCTCAACAAAGCATTTGATCACAGCTGAAGAAAATTCTCTTTCAGTGGAATATTTTGAATGCAGTCAGAGCCATTAAGTCTGCGTGGAATAGAGTGAAAAGTAGAAGGATTAAAAACTATTTTCGTTCAACGGGTTTTGTCAAAAGAACAGAGTTTTCTGGAAATATGCTCAGAAGAAAGTATAACAAGAATTTCGTAATATCTGCGAGAGTCTGTGTAAAATTTTTTCGACCAGTTACTTTCAAAATATTCATACGTATATGTCATTTCTGGTTGTGAGTGTACAGAAACCCTGATAGAATTATCGGAAGCTGAAATCGTAGACTACGTTTTAAATCGGAATCAGATCGATAACGATGGTAATGAATTGGATGACGAAATTGATGAATTACCGGTACCCACGATATTGGGGAAGTTAACCATTCACTTAAAACGTATTTTGCCCTCGAAAAAGGTCAGGAACCGTTCGTAGACGAAGTGAGCAAATTTAAAGAGATCTGAAGCATTTATTACCAAGCTTCCGAAAAGGCAGAGATCAATTTGATCAATTTTGAAAAAAAAGTATATGAGTGATTATAACTTAGTGGTTTTGTTTTTTTATTTTTTTGTATAATTGTATAATTTTTATATTGTCATAATAATCATTTTTATTCTATCTTAAATCAACGATAAACAGATAATACGACAAAATCAATCTATTTGATGTCGCATTTGACATAAATCGTATGAATTGTGGCATTCCTATCGAATCCAACTTTAGCTGGCACGACTGTATTAACAAATAACAATAACGCTATACAATGTATAAAAATTTTTTCTTGTTTTATACAAATATATTAATATATGCATTTATAGCATTAATTCAAAAAAATGTCTTTAACTATAAATGTTATTATATTTCAAGAAAAAATTAAAATTTATAGTTAAAGACCTTTTTTGTGAATTAATGCTATAAATGCATATATCAATATAATTCCTTTAAGAAAATAACATCACTACTAACAAACTTTCTATACCGATCTCTTAAATCCAAGGTTAGATTTTAATAGTTTCAAAATATAGCAAAGGATTGTATTCTTGCTTATTGGATTAATTTAGTCTTAGAAAAGTTCGGCAATAAAATTTATAAAGTGCCTGTGTCAAAATGAATTTATTATAGAAATTCAATAAAGTGGAAAAGAAAAAAATGACTGACAAAAATGTGTATAGAATAAATAATAATAGCAACTCCGTAGCACATGGCTTCCATTAGATAAAGTTTATAATAATTTATTAAATGTTATTACAATATGGCATATCATGTGATTTTTCATAATTCTAGTTAAATTGTATTTGAAGACAATATATACAGTATGTATATTCAACTTTGTGTTAAAAACTGTGTATTATAACCATTATTATATAATGAAAAACTTAATAGTTAGTTAATTTACATGTTCACAAATATTATTATATTAAAATATGACGTATTATTATCAAGATTTTTTAACTTAACTCAAACTTAATTATATTTGAAATATTTATTACATTAATTATCAATTGACAAATCAAAATACTAGACAAAAGTAGACTTTAATTAGTTATGCAAACCATTAACACAATCATTATACACTCATACCTCGCTATACGGCTGCTCTTTATACGGCTTTTTCGCTATAACGGCCTACTTTAATTACGGCACTTTTTCGATTTACGGCCTAAAATGTTTCGTTATACGGCCAGAATTTATACAGAATTTATATGGAATTGTATCAAAATGTATTTGATTCGTTATGCGGCGTTTCGCTTTGCGGCCAACTTTCCTGGAACGTATCTAGGCCGTAAAGCGAGGTATGAGTGTATTATTTATTTGAAAATTTAATTTGTAAGGTGCCAAATCAGGTAAGTAATGCAATGTTTTTTCCTTATAAATATAAAAATTATTAATATATCCTTGTTAAAGGATAGTTGCTTGAGAACTTAATACAATTATGACATAATTCTTTCGAAGCTCTGAGCACAATATTTCCAAAAAATATCAGTAAAGTGAAGTTTTAAATTTAAATCGCAGAGAAAAAAAATCTTATTGAAAAAAGGTTTATTATTTTCATGGTAATAAACTTTTCGAATTCTGAACTTATAAACATTTAATAAAAATTCTTTTCCTTTTCAATTTTTTTTTCTTATTTTAGACTATCGATCAATACTCTATTTATTTTAGCAAATTCTTGATATTAAATATTGATCGATAGTTTAAAAAATAAAGATAAAGTAAGTCAAAAAAACCCTTTCGCGTTCGCCTCGAATAAATTTATCAAATATAAATAAGACTGTCAAGGCACGGTCGACCAGAGTACTCATCAAAAGTAAATGGCTTCGTTCTAGTTCATGTAGCAAAATCTAGGCATGATTACCGGACTCATTACTAATCTCTTGACAGTGCTGAATACCAGAAGGCGTTATATACCAAGAAAAGGTCCTAAAAACCTAACTTTATGTAAATTTTACAAACTTTTGTCAACATCACCTTATTTACGGTTTTATTGTAATATAAATTATCTAATTCGTTTTGTTATTCATTTGTTTTCAAAAAAATACTATAAATTCGTTGATCCATTTGCTGTCTATACCAGTGTTTCTCAAACTTTTCTCGCTCACTGCACACTAAAAAATTTAAAAAAGCTCGCGGCACACCTGCCCAAAAATCAAATATTTTACAAATTTTTTGACTTTCCAATGATATATAAAAAAGCTACTTTTTAGTCTATACTAATTAAATATGATGACGAGAGATTTTTATAAGGTAATAAAGACATTTTTTTGTAATTTTGATCCACAGAAGCGACTTTTTCATAGTAAAAAACTTTTGTAAAAAGTTTTTGTAAATTTTTATTATTTTGCAAAATTTTAGTCCTTTCCCCATTTTTAATTTTGCTCAACACTTTCGATGGGGTTCAAAAATGGATTATATGGCAACTTTTCTATTTGAATAGTCAATGAAGATATATTATTGTAAATGGATTAGCTCATCTTTGGATATTGGGACCTCGATTTGTTGGTATATTGTTATAAATTCTATTGCCTACTCGTGATCTACCGAATCTCTTGTTCGCCCATGTATTGAAGAGCATTCATCTATGAATTTCTTGAAATGAAATAGTCGATTCTGATGAAGTTTCTGATATATTCTCGTATATTTTTTTATAATTAATTAATTTTAAATTGAAAATTTTTAGCTAATTGAATGTCCGCATGATAAATCAATGTCCTATAGTGTGTATTTTTTATTATAGAACCGTGTTTGTATGTATTTATTTATTTTTCTTCCAACAGCGATTTTTTCTATCTTTCTATAGTGTAATAGCCAATTTAATGTCACCTAGGTAATTCAATGGCCCTTCTGGCTATGACACACACACATTTATTATAGGTAAGTTAATATTTATATTATTAAATTTGCAAATCAATTGCCGGTTGGTGTATGGCTTTGTGTTCGGTATCACATCAGGAAGAATTATTAAAACTTTGTATTGATATTCATTACTGATGCACAGAATTGACATTCAATTCGAAAAAATAATAAAATGATTAACTTTTCCAAATATTTATTTAAAATATTATTTGAATTACATTTCTAATAAAATAAGTCCTTAAAATCAAGTCGATTCAATTCATCATTAACACAAAACTATATTTTTAAATTATATAAGTTTATATATGATTTATAATCAAATTTACTTAAATATTAAATTTGCTTTTTTATTCTTTGAATGATTAACACTAATTATTGATTTTATTTGAAATTATATTTGAAATTGATGAGTAGTCAATTTTATTGATTAGTAATCAATATAAATTTAAAATTTTCAAATATAAATTTAATAGATAGAAAATTGTAATTAAAAAAAAATTATTAAAACTTCAAAGTTAATATTGGAAATAATCCCAACTCTTACATAAGTAGTAATCAACTTATAACCTCAATTAGTTCCGATAAACTCAATTAATTTTATTGACTTTATTTATCCTTAAGCAGCAATATTTTTGTAATTGTTTTCAATTCAATATTTAACATATTGACTTGCTAACTAAGAAATAAGTAATACTAAACTTTCCAGTAGAGCAATATGACTACGATATATCGGTAGCCGACGAGTTTATCGAAAAATATTATTTTTAAGGAATTAAAAACTTTTAAATTTTTTCTTTATATGCAGAAACTTAAAATGTGTTTACAATTCTTTATTAGTGAAAAAGGAAAACAGAAATTGTTTTTAAATTGATCATTCGATAAACTTACCGGGAATCGATATATCGTAGTTATTTATAATTAAATCGAATTGTCAATCTTGAAAATTGCAAAAATAGTGATTATGTAATTATGTAAAGTTAAATTTTAATTATTATGGTATTTTTTTGTAATAATATGCAGGTCACTCAAATTGATAAAGAAATAATTAATTAATGCTTATATATTCACCACTCACAGTCCATTAGCTATTGTATAATAAAGTTATAATATCATGGGCTGTGGGTGGTGAATATATTGCAATTTATTCAATACTTCTGATAATAACGCAATATTATTGGCTTATTTTAAAAATAAATTATATTATGATAATATTAAATTCCAAATCACAATTTAGTTGTATTTTTTAAATTTTATTTTAAAATTGACATTTTATTTATGGCTGTAATCAGTTTATACTATAATTAAAATTATCTGCTACTTTTGAAATAGTAATAATAATGTCAGTAAAGTATTTTTTATCATTATTGAAAATTGATTATTTTATAAAAAATCAGTATTAATTTATAATAATAGTAATTGACAATAATAATTATTATTAAAAAATATAGCTTAATATTAATAAAAACAATATTTTCATGATTACCGGCACCCAAAAATCTTCCTAATTCAAAATAGTGAGTAACAAATAGTTGATCTAAAATCGGATATTACACAATCCTAAAATAAACTCCTGTGAAACAATTAATTATCTAATTAGCTGAATTAATTAAATCTAGCAGATTACAAAAAATATCTTTAAACTTTTTTGATATTTACTTTAAATGTTGTAAAGTAAATGTTAACTTACAGCTCGACTTTCTAAATCAACTTTGTTTCCAATCACTACAAAAGGAAATTTTTCTGGATCACGAGGTCCAGATTGTATGAGAAATTCATCTCTCCATGATTCAAGAGTTTTAAATGTATTTGGCATTGCAACATCATACACCAAAACGCAACAATCTGCACCACGATAGAATGCTACACCCAGTGACTGGAACCTTTCTTGGCCCGCAGTATCCCAAATCTGCATTGTTACTACTCTATCATCAACCATTACATCTTTTGTCAAAAAATCAGCTCCAATTGTAGCTTTATACTGATTTGTGAATTTTCGGTTAACAAACTGATTCATTAGTGATGTTTTTCCAACTCTAGATAATAATTTATTAAAATTTTAATTAAATAAAATATCTAATTAATAAAAAGCAAGTACCCACTATCACCAAGAATTATTATCTTTAATAATATCTTTTTTCGAGAAGCCATTTCAATAATAAAACTTAAAAAGAAAATCAGCAATTAAAATTCAGAATAAAATAAATAAAATCACTGATGATATTAATTAATATAAATATTCAAAAAGTGGAAGTAGTATACAATTAATAATCATATGATTTATCATTTATAACAAAAGAAATTTTTATTTATTAAACCTTAGTTTTAAATAACTTGATCATTATTTTCTATTAAGATAAAATTAGATAAAATTAAATAACTAATTTTATAAATTTTAAAAATGAGATTAAATGAAGAAACATTTTGTTTTAAACAAATTTCAACTAAAAAGATATTGGTCAAAAGAAGGATTTTATTTTGAATGTTAGTAACAAAATCCTTATACTCCAAATGTCTCAATCCTAGCACAACTACTTTACGATTAGCAAACACGCTATGGGATTATATTTTAAAAGTTTCAAAGCAGGAAATAATTCTAGTTCAAACATGCAATCACATTTTCTTGATATGTTGTATAAATTGATATTATCACCCATATCCATAGTAACCGTAATTGATTGAATTTTAATAGTATTTATTCGATATTGCAACATTAACATCCAAAGGTTTCTTGCATCCCATTATTCTGAATTTACCGGATTTGAAAAATATATTCTATCAACAATTTGGCGTGGTTTTCCATTTGGGAACTTAAATTTTGACACATCAAAATTTCCTTTATAATTTATATTTGATAACATTATAAAATGATATATGAAATAATGCTCTTTATATAAAACTTTAGCAAGAGTTCATTAAAGCATCGAATATAAAAAAACGATATTTGAAAAACGTAATAATGGAATTTAGAAATGATGCGGTATACCAAATCATTGTCCCAAGCGGTAGTCGAAAAACACTGTTTGTTTGTAAGTTATTAAAGTCCAATTATTCAAATTCATATTCCTTAAAATTTATTGGCATCGGGTTGCAGATGAAGTACATGGATTGATTCAAGATAATTTCTGTAAATTGAAAAATATTAAAATAGTAAAGGGGTTTGATAAAAACTGATCAAGTCACTTAAAGAAAGGCGATGTAATCATTATCGATGATTTATATCATAAAGTTAATAAAGAAAATAATTTTTATAATTTATTCACCAAAATCAATGTTGATTTTACTGTTATTTTTATAACTAGAAACCTGTTTCATCAGGGTGGTGACATCGAACACGTTATTTGAATGTTCAATATGTAGTTGTTTTTAAAAATCCTTGAGAAGTAACTGTTATTGATTTTCTTGTAAGACAAGCATATCTGAATAATCGGTATTTTCTAATCAGTGCATTTCAAGATGCTACAAAATTGCCACCTGGATATATATTTCTTGATTTCACACGACGATGTCCTGATGATTTACGGGTTAAAACTGATATTTGCAACAACAAAGAGCCCGTGGTTTATAAACAAAGTTAAAAACATGTATTAGTAATAATGTTTTTAAAAGCAAGGGTAAAAAATCTTAGAAAACTTAGAAAAAAAGTATAAGAAAAAGCATTAAAATCAAAGTTCTACCAAAACTAGTTACACTCCACCTAAAACACATGTAACCAAAAGTTTCCCTACAATGCATCTTACTTCAAAAAATTTTTAACCTAATAATAAGACGAATAAGAAAAAAAACAGGTCAAAAATGTTAAAAATCATCGGGGTTTCCCATTTTTCAATGCATTGTTAAAGGCTCCGGCCATTAAAAGAATGACTATTTTAAATTAATTTCCAAATTTTGTTGTCGACGATTTATTTGATATTATACTTGAAGTAGTCCAAGACAGGATTAAAATCAGTAAATCTAAAAAGAATTTATTGAATAAACATAAGAAACCTTTGTTATCGATAGTAAATAATAAAAATCGTAAACAAATAAGAAAAATTATATATGAACAACAAGGTGGATTTATAGGAAGAGTTATAATGGAGATAATCTGGGAGAACCATGAAGACGAAGCAGGTTTCGGTGGATTGATAAAATTAAAGAAAACAGTTCCGAATTTGAAAACAGAAACCCAGAAATGGTTATCAGAACAGCTTGCGCACAGTTTGAAAAAACCAATGCGGAAAAGATTTCTAAGAAGAGCTTATAAAAACATTTGGTATTGACGATTTATGGCAAATGGATTAGATGGGTATGATACCATATTCGAAAATTAACAATAGATATTAATATATTTTGACATGTATTGATGTTTCCAGTCGCTTTGCCCGCGCAATTCCAGTACATTTTCTATACATTGTATGTTATTTTCTACCATTTCATGTATCGTTCAAAGATATCAATATATCAAAAAGATTTGGATTTTCACAAACAAGTATCAAGTCTGAAAAGGATACATATAAGAAGTTTCACTACACAATGACACAATCGGTTAAACCATCTGACCGACGATTATACAGGGCTTATTACGACATTCTGTAACAAATAGCACTCGCGTATAACACGGGGTTTAAAGGATCGCTAGGTAGCGATTGGTTCTAACAACGGGGAATTTGAGCTGGTTGTCTTATTGCTGTGACTTGGATTATACTCGCTAAATTTTCCTTTAGCACTCCCTGATCAATAATTAGCTTTAGTTTCTCCTTTAATTTTCTTCGACAACTTTCTTCAAATATCTCAATAACTTCTCGTTTGGTTCCAATCAATTCTTCGTTGACAATTATTCTCTAGCAATTATTTTTTTAACATTTCTTTTCGGTAAATTTCTACAATTCGTTTTCGCGTTTTTCTGGAACCATTTAACAACGTTAACCGGGGTATGACTGTACTAGGATAATAAATTATGAATGTACTTTTGTAGAAATAAATCAATATAAAAACCTATGTAAAATATAAATACATAATATTCATAATTAATTCGACTTTAGAAGAATAAAGAATAATTTTTTCTATTTTGATTTATGTATAGTTTTTTTCTTGGAACAATAATTCTATGAAATATTAACTATGAAATATTAAGTAACACGGGATATTACTGTAATTTGTTTTAATAATATTTGTGTTTTTATAATAAACGTGTTAATATAGTTTTAGTTATGGATTCTATTAATACTCGTAGCTCTGTGGCTAATTTACTGTGCAAGATAAACAAAGATAAAATTCTTTTTGCAGTGAAAAATGCTATACGTTTATTTTTTTTTAAAATTCTTAACATAATTTTTTTCTCTAAGAAATGGCAGATAAAAAATTAAAAAAAAATTCTTTCGCTGAAAGCCAAAGTTAGGATAATTAGAATGTACGATGACGGAACTCCTCAAGCTGAAGTAGCCCGCCAACTAGATTTGAAACGTTCTACTGTAAACTCTGTAGTCAAGAACAAAGATAAAATTATTTTTGCAGTGAAAAATGCTACACCAATAAATAGTACCATCATAAGAAAAGAACACGGTCTTGTTGCAGATATGGAGAAATTACTAGTCATCTGGATAGAAAATCAAACAAAACAACACGTACCCTTAAGTCAGGCTATTATTCAAAGTAAAGCGCAAAGCTTGTTTAATGACTTAAAAGTTAAAAAAGGCGCAAACGAGACTAAATTTTGTGCTAGTCGTGGATGGTTTCGTCGTTTCAGAAACAGATACAACTTACATAACATTAAAGTCACCGGTGAAGCAGCAGCTGCAGATGTTGAGGCTGCAAAATTATATACAGAAAACTTGCAAAAATTGTGAAAGAAGGAGGATATACAAAAGACCAAATTTTTAATGTCGATGAGACAGGTCTTTTTTGGAAGAAGATGCCAGCTCGAAGGTTTATTTCTAAAGAAGAAAAGACTATGCCAGGATATAAAGTAAATAAAGAGAGAATTACTCTTTTATTAGGTGGTAATGCCGCAGGAACGTATAAACTTAAACCCATGCTTTTGCATCGCTATGAAAACCCTAGAGCGTTAAAGAACTTAGCGAAAGCTAAACTGCCAGTCTACTATAGATCTAACCCTAAAGCATGTGTTACTGCATATATTTTTGAAGAATGGTTTAACAAATGTTTTACAGCTGAAGTTAAAGGATATTGTAGAAGCAGAAAAATATCGTATAAAATTTTATTAGTTATCGATAATGCTCTCGGTCATCCGCAAAATTTAGGCAACGGTAATATTCGAGTTGAATTTTTACCTCCAAACACCACTTCTATCCTTCAACTCATGGCCCAGTATGTTATCGCGTCATTTAAACTGAACTATTTAAAAAAGACATTCAGTAAAATAATTGCTGCAATTGACAGTAAAGAAAGTTCAGGTAGGGAAGTTTTAAAAAAAGTTTGGGCGTTATACAATATTTTAGATTGCATAAAAATAATTCGAGACACCTGGAATGATATTTCAGTTTCTACAATGAAAGAGGCCTGGAATAAATTATTTCCACAGGAGACAAACGATAGGAAAGATTTCGAAGATAATAACGCTGAAATCATTGGCAATATTGTAGATATGGCTCAACATCTTGAGTTAGAAGTAGATTCAAATGATGTAGTTCAACTTGTAGCATCCTAAGATGAATCTCTCAACAATGAAGATCTTTTAGAATTAAATGAACAGATACAACCTGAAAATTTAGAATGCAATGTCGCAGAAAAATCCACTGAATCTGAAGGACTAACAATCAAAATTTTATCAGATGCTTTCCAATGTTTTCAAAATGGAATGGCTCTTTTTGAAAAATACGATCCAGATTTTGAGAGGAGTTCAAAGGTTAACAAAGACATTATGGACACATATTCCTGTTATTCAGAATTATTCAGGGAAATGAAAAAACTTAGTAAACAAACCTCTTTAAAAGATTTTTTTGCTACAAAAACAATATCACCTAACTCAAAATCAAAAGAAAATCGGAATTCGGCATCCACTTCAGGAAGTCGCAAGACTTTTTCAATAAGTTCATCTACATCTTCTGACTCACCAGCAAAAAAGCGTTTAGCGGTTGATTACATCACTTATGAAGATGAAGATGATACATCATTCTCTACGTCATCGAGCAATTAAATTTGAATTACAACATTATTTATATTTAAATTATGTATTGATGAATTTTGAAGTTTATGTTTATTTTGAAGTTTTGTTTAATATGTATGTATATGAATTTGTTTTTTGTTTTGTTTTTTTAATACACGTTAAGTATAAAAAAGTATGAAAGTATGAAATAAATAAAAAGTATGAAATAAAAGTATAAAACTACATGCATAATAAACCCTCTTTTTCTTTTTCTTTTTCTTTTTTTTATATATTTGTTGTTTTAGTTTATTTCAAACATATTATTCATCAATAAAAGCAGTAGATTCATTTTACGTACATTTTTGTTTTACGTACACGCTCCGGTCCCAAAGTGTACGTAAGTGCGGGGTATTACTGTATAACGTTAATTTGTTTGAGGAGTTTCTAAAAAATAATAATTAATGTATAAATAAGGATTTCAGCAGACAATAAAACATGCACAACATCATACCATTATTTAAATACAAATTACAAAACGCCTCACATCCCCCCCCCCTTTTGAAAACCTTTAACCACTCAATATTTCTCGTGACGGAACTTCCATTTTCCAATTTTATTTCATAACTTCGATCATGAATCTTTTTAGTAATCACACCTGGACCCATGTATCTGTTATCACCTTTATTTCGAACATTTACTTTGGTCAATACGCAATCTCAAAACTGAAATTCGCGATTTGTCGTCTGATTGGTTCTTTCTTCTTCCACAATTTCTGAGAACCATTCACTAGAAATCTTTTTCCCAAACGCCATTTCAGCTGGAGTCTTCCTAATAGTTTTTTGAAAAGTTGAATTCAACATAAACGATCTTCGGGAAGAACATCTACCCATGATTTATGTCTTTTATCTTTGAGTGTTTTTTATTTCCATGTCCAGACCACTAAGATGGATAATCCAAGTTTGAAATTGCGAGGTAATAGCTTTCTTTATCTTCATCATAAATGTAATGGCTTTGTGATCCGTCCTCAAAATAAACCTTTTACCATATAGATAATGCTTAAAATGACCAATAAAATAAAATATAGATAGTAATTCCTTTTTTGTTATACAATAACCCAACTCGTGTTTATTCATAGTGTTAGGTTCGATGGGTAGGTATTCGAACTAACACAAACGTAAATCTGACTCCACAAATATTAGTTATAACGCGTGTAGGTAATTTATATATAAATAACAAATATGTTTTAAATATTTATTTAAACTAAATAGTTTACAAACAATTGATTTAATTACAATACAAAAACCTAGCTGCACACTACAGAACAGAAAACTTTTATACAAACCGCCCTAAAGATTACTTCTGAGGATCAAGGCTGGCCCTAAATGCGCCAACAGCCCGATATAGGTGATAAGAACAAGCTAAGGGATTAACCGAATTTTATCCGCGATAGTGTCAACCGAGAAAATGGTTAACACTTTAATTATAATCAAAGCGAGACAGCTACAAAAATGTGTGCTGACGCTAAGTCCCTTTAAGTTTTATTTTGTTAATTAAGAAAAATCTAATAACAAATATTTACCAAATAATTAACTGAGTCTCCTTGTTTCTGACGATGCTTACGCGACTTGCAAATAAATTCCACGAAACCGAATTGGTTCTTTAATGGATAGCTCCAAATCTCCAAATAAAAAATATTTCGACGACTATTTCCACAATTGCTATAAACCCGTAAATGGTTTTGTAATAGCTAAGTAAAGTCTCAATTCCGAATTGATAAATCAATAATAGTTCTGTTAGTAATTGGTAAATTATTGATCCCCTTAAACTATCAGAAAAGCATTATTTACGGATATTACTTTTGTGGAAAAAATCAGAGTGAAACGGCTGCATTGAATGGCCATCTCAAAAGAACTATTAACTACTTCCTGGGGAAGTACCGCCAGGAGCCAACACATGTCAACAAGCAAAGTTCAGGCCGACCCAAACTTCTGAGCATCCGTACACAACTGCAGCTGAAACATCGATTTTCCTTGTCCAAGTCAGTGTCCACATTTAACACTGTCCCTGGGCATCCCAGCATGTCCACCATTCGACGCGCATTACATTTCTATGGCATATTTTGTGTTTCGTCGTCGATTCAAGTAATACCGGGAGAGAAGGAGTTGGACAACATAACAATGGCGCTCAGTCATTTAGAGTGATGAATCACGTTTCACTCTTTTTGAAATCTGATGGACAGCAATTCTGCTACTGTCGTGTAGAACGATTTCACCCTGACAGCACTTCTATCGGCCGTCCAGGATCTGAAGAGTAGTGGTGACGTAGACACTCACCTGTTTTCTGACTTCCTCCGGCATTGCACAATACCAACGTGAACCATCATCACGGGTGCATTGTCTTGATGCATCAGTCATGGGGCATGTAAGGAGTATTTGATCTTGACCATCACATCTTCTTTAATATTAACAACTCTTACTGCCCAGGAAACTTTGTTGGTTTAAATCAATAAGATTTGTGTTACCTCACGCCAAAAACTTAGATTTTTCTATGGTAATCTAATTGTTAATATAAAACACATCAGTGTAACTGATTTAATGATTGCATTTAATCTGGTATCCACTTATTAACTACATTGAGTTTCGAAAAATTATTAAGTATTATAGCTCAAGTCTTACTGGAAAATATTTGAAGGCTAAAAAATAATTCCGAGCTGCAAGCCCTGGATTTTGAAAACCCAAAGTAATAAAAAATTTAACGCAAAATAACATTAATTTAACATTAAAATATGATATGTATTTATATATAAATCAAGTCTTTTTCATATTTTTTAATAATTCGCCCAAAGAGGATGTAAATGCAATATTTTTCAATCTGTCTTTCGGTTTTTCTGACTTGATTAATAATTGACTTTTCGTCGAAACGTCCATATTTGACGTCGGAACGAGTTTCCTGTTCATTAGCTTCGGAGACATGTCAGATGTTACAAATTTGTCGACGAGTTCACTATCCCAGTTCTCGAATTGATTCATTATTTTCTCTCTCGTATTATAATCATAATGATCTGTAATCACCTTCTCCTGATAGTTAAGTTGTCTAAATTCAGCTAAAATGAACACAAAAATTAGAATATTTTAGGAAAAATAAAAATTTTCATATATTCACAAATTAATTTTGTGTATTTTCTGCAAGCACGGCCTGGTTAATTGGATTTTTAAAATTTAAACGTATTTCACAATAAAGAGATTTGATGAAGAAGTTGCTAAGAATTATTCGGAGCTCCAAGCGAAAATAATTAAAGATAATTAAATACTGACGAATTTCCACCCAAGCGTATATCGCTAAGGCCGAGAAAATTACAAGCGGTTTCAAAGCTACTAAGGATCGAGTAGCGTTCATGATTTGATGCAACGTATCGAGGGACAGAATTTTAAAATCCCTTTTAATAAATAGATTTTTACAATGACATGCATGAAAATGCCAAGTTTTAGTAGAAGTTTTAACGAGAAAGAATTAACCCTGCAAGAGTGCGATGATAATGCTTATTACAGTAAAGAAAGCGATTTTGAACCAGTTCATTGCAAGGGGATCCACTTTTTGTTAGATAGTGAAGGATAATCTTACTATACTTTTTTAAATTCATGTTTTCATAATTATCATTAAATAAAATATATGAAAGAAACAGGAATTCATTATACAATACTTTTCCTAATTTTGTTTTATTATTAGTTCCTTGGAGTTCTAGATGAATCAAATTTTTTATGTAATCCCAATCCACAACATAAAAACAATTTTGGATGTTTTCTTTTTTTATTTATTGTGAATTAGGTGTTTTTATTGATTTTTCACCTCATTTTGTACCTCTCCTGTTGAACCCCAACATAGCTCCCCTTTAATTTAGATTCGACCTCGAATCTGCTTGTATATAATAATTCCTGTTTACCATAACAATATTAATAATAATTAATCGGGTCTACGACAAAAGGCCGACAGAGACAAAAGACCGACGAGGACAAATAGCTTACAGGCTTAATTTTATAATTTTATAGGATAAACAAACAATTAAAATAACATCATTTTATTTAAAGAAAAAGATGCAGAAAAATATTTCTACAATAAAAATCTAAAAACTTAACTTATACGCTATTCCCCATAAAAAAAAATTATGTAGAATATTTCAGGATGATTTTTTCCAACCAATATTTGCCATATTCTGTGCGAATCCTCTACTTTGTTTTGAGTTCTTAGTATAGCGTTTATTTCATTGTCATATACAGACTAAATTTATAATAATAAATAAGTATTATTGAAACAATTTAAAATTATGTTTATTCTTTACAATAAAAACTTTGAAATTATAATATATGAATTAAATTATCTTTTAGTTTGCTTTTGTTCATGTCGGCCTTTTGTCCGGATCCCTAATTAATCCCATAATAAATATTAATAATAAATAATAATAATCAACATCCGGCAGTAATTTTCCTTTTCTGAATACAAAATACAGGTAAATGCAAACATTAAATCAAACGTTTGTCGTAAAAATAATCTGACAAATATCAACTAGAGGATCATACTAAATATATATATATATATTAATTAACATTTATAATATTGTACATTATTTTCTACGAAAATTTTGATACTCTCAAACCAACAAAATAATTAAATATAAAATTGGATGTTAGTAACTAAAAAAAATCTTCAAAATCTGATCCTAAAATTTGTTTTTGAAATGTTTAATATTGTCGTTAAACTGAGGTTCCATGGAACTGGAATCGGCAAATAAAAGGAAAATATTCAGTGGTTTCGAATCTAAATAGACTATCAAATATGTTTTCAGTGCATTCAAGTAATATTTGACAAATTAAAATAATTATCAGCTTATCCGAATCATATTTCGAATTTATTAATTGGGATAACTGAAGCTGCACTATGGGTAACAAGTATATATTAAAAATTAATAAAACAAACTTTTATGAGTTTCCAGGGCCTGAGAAGCAGCATTCATCTGCGCGATTTGAATAGATCTTCCAAATCCCGTAGCTAGACGAGCACCTCGAAAATATACAGCTACTTTAAATTCTCTGTGATCCGTTGACCCAAAAGTGGTTATTAACTAAAATATAATAATGAATATGATAATAATAATATTTATTATTATTATTTAAAACAATAAAATGATAATTTAAGCCTTTTGCTGCAAATAATGTATTTAATGAAAAAATTTTCGACTATATATTATTTAAATAATTAAAAAATTTTAAAAAAATAATAAAAAAAAATTTTAAAAAAATATATATAGAAAATTTTAGGAAATATTCTTTCAAAAGAGGATTTAAAAAATCAAAATGGAAATATTTATTGAAATATTTAAATAGCGTATATAAGTGGTTATTGGAGGCTTTATTTGAAATATTTTATTAGGCTTCTAGAAGCTAATTATAGAAGCTTTATAAAAAAATTTAGAAATTTTTAATTTGTGTCATTTTGAAATTTTAAATGGTATTTATTTCATTTTAATTTAATTTTAAATTTCAATAAAATTTTTAAAATTTTTAATAAATAAAAAAATAAACGAAAGTATATATTATATTTAGAGAATTAAGAGAAAGGAAATAAAAGAAAGATTGAAAGGTATTTTCGGGAAGATTGCTAAATTCCAGGAGATTGACAAGGACTATCTTATAGTCGAAATTTTTTTCATTAAATACATTATTTGCAGCAAAAGGCTTAAATTATCATTTTATTGTTTTAAATAATAAATGCTGCTACCAAGAAATCATCACTTTATTATTATTATTATAAAAAACAATAATA
The DNA here is from genome assembly GCA_959609185.1 of Schmidtea polychroa. NCBI lineage: Eukaryota > Metazoa > Platyhelminthes > Tricladida > Dugesiidae > Schmidtea > Schmidtea polychroa. The sequence continues at coordinate 25,093 of CAUHTR010007749.1, forward strand.
GTTGTAATAATAATAATAATAATAATAATAATAATAGAAATAATAATAATAGAAATAATAATAATAATCACAATAATAGAAATAATAGAAATAATAATAATAATAATAATAATAATAATAATAATAATAATAATAAAAATAATAATAATAATAATAATAATAATAATTTACTTTATAGTGTGCGATTTCGGGATCTTCGTTTAACGATCGATAAGTCAAACAACATTGTTGCAAACGCGATTTCGGATCATTCCAAGATTGATTTAAAATGAAATCTACTAATCTTGGCCAGAAGCACACTTGACAGAAACGTTCAACCCATTTTAGATCTTTATCTACAAAAAGAGCTCCAAGAAAAGCTACGGAAAATAAATACTGTATTAAAATAACCAAAATTAAAAACCTTCCAATAAATCTGCTTTAGGTTTTTCATTTGACTTATTTAAAATTGTATTAGATTTATTATTATCCTTTTTAATAATGAATTCGTCCAATCCCAACTCAGTACAAACAGTGGCTTGGGTATATCTGTTCACTAAGGTATTTCTCAATAAACTAATATGGCCTTCGTGATGTCTAGGAAAATGTTTGAATAAATAATCAGTAGTTAAATATTTGAGTAAGGAATCTCCCAGAAACTCAAGCCTCTGATTATCTCCTCTGGAAATGTGGATTATAAATCACGATTTATAAAATATATTTTCTAACAATGTGAAAAGATTGTAGCCAGTTTTTCTAATTGTCATAGCTTTTGCAAGTAATCTTATATGTTTAAATCGAATTCCTAATCGATCTTCGAGCTTGGTTAAGTTCTAAAAATAACATTTTGACGCAAAGAACATCAATGGAAATATTCACTTCAAACAATGGAGAATTTCGAATCACATGTCGATCACCATTCAAAAATTGCTCTTGTAATGGGTGAAGAGGAATTTCACACCAAACCTTATGGATTCTTGGATCGTCTGCAAACAGAGCTGATCCAAATATTCGATCAGCTTCGTCGAGTCCTCCATCCAAAGTAATGGCAGCTAATACAAAGAAAAGTAAATGGACAAATTCTATTTTTCTATACCCATAACCGCTTCAAATCCATCTGATCTTGCATGAGTGATTGTGGAATCATAAGAAAAATCCATGTTATGTGTATACAATATGTAATTATGGAATCCTAGTCTCTAGACAAACGACTTAAAAATATATTAAAAGTCTTAGTATACCAACCACTGACAATTCGGCTAGGTAATGATTTTGGACTAATGATTGGCGGAACGCATCTAAATGACCCTCAGAGAGCTCCGGAAACATATAGAACAAATGGACGCTAAAAGAAACATTTTAAAATGAATTTGTTAATGTCTCTTTACTAGCAAAACCTTGTTATCAATTCAATTACAGCATCTCCAAGACATTCAAGTCTTTCATTTCCAAAAATATTTGACCGAGTTTCATGTCGATAAGGCATATGTGACATCACCTGTACCATTTTACTCAAACCTTTCTTTCTGAATGAGCGATAAAGACTGATTTTGTCTCCGTATTCAATATGTCTTAATCCACAACTAGTTACAGTGTTTTGATAATGATCAGGGTTAGTACCGTAATTAGTGTTACGGAATGAAGGATGAGTAAGTGCTTGCTAAACAAAGAAATCAGTAGTTTAGTCATTATTTTAAATTTTCAAAGTTTCTAAATCACATTTTATATAATTAATGAACAATCAGAGAGGTGCTTCGTGTTATTTTCATTTAAATAAATTTCCACAATAATAATGTAATCAATTTGTTAAATATTTATTTACTATTTTTGACTATATTTCATATTTTAAAAATATAATGTTTGAAAAAACAAACACAAATTTCAGGGGCTATTTCAATTCAGACTAATCTGCAATTTACCGACGCTGGGAGAGATGGAAAGACTGTGTAAACTTACTTCATATCGAAATAATGGGATTAAACTAAGACTTAACCAAATGTTCCTCGGGGTTGAAATTTCTCAATTAGTTAGATGCTATTTACATGTACACGCATTTATAAAACAAATATTTTATCAGTTGAGACTTTAAATGTACTTCTTTAAATTTTGTTCCTTCTGTGATTACAACAGTAAGTAAATTACAACAAAAAGTAAAGTAACAAAATATGGTACTTCCGTGTTATCTTACCCCCAAAAATTAAATTATAAAATACAATTAAAATAACAATATAAAAAATGAGAGAAATCTAATACTCCTGTCGAATTGTAAGTTGCGATATTGGCGTGATGCGATTATATTACTGTAGCTCAGAGCTCCGCAGCCGGTGTGCCGCGGCGCAATGCCTACCCGAGAAAAAATATAGGGTTTATGACGGACACGTGCGTTATGCTTATATCTATCTTGTTTACAAATAATTGCGTTGTTGACAAAATATTCGGTCAATAAACATGGTTTAAAAAAATTACATTTCAGGTTGTTCACATTTAAATTTATTGTCTTGAAGGGCCTTGACCAAGAACTTCGAGTTGCTCTTTCAAATATTGAGCCCAATATAAAACTATTATGTTCCTTAAAACAAGCACAGATATCTCATTAGTGATTGTTCATATTAGTTATAGTTATAAAATAAAAAATAGTTGTTAACGGCGATATTAAATTTATCAAATAAAAAAAAATACATTTTCTGTTTGTGCATTTCTTATCACGTAAATTTTTAAAAATTTTTGTTTGTGGTGTGCCGCGGGTGAGAAAAGGTTGCGGAGCTCTGCTGTAGCTGATTGTTCCTAGTTTTTTCTTGATGTACGAAGATGGGCTGTGAAAACAGTAAGAAAGAATTTTTAAATAATAATTATTGTTCTAAGTATATATGTTTTCTAATTTTTATTTGTTGTA
>CAUHTR010007749.1:28064-90650 GCA_959609185.1 Schmidtea polychroa
GGAGACTACTGTATATGTAATATACGTATTTTCAAACATGAATATAATTTCTCAATTCAGCCCTTGACAAATGCATTTAGCGACTTACAGTATAAATCTGCAAACTTCTTGTTACCTATTTCTTATTATAACTTAATATATCTGTAATTTGGCACATTATAGCATATTTTCATATAAAAGTGATAGTATTATTTTTCACATCATAAAATCTCTATTTGATAAAATAATTTTTTTATTTGATAACATAGTTTTTTATGTGAGAAACGCACGAATAGCACGTGGAATAATTAAAATATATATAATATAGTGATCATATAAATTATTATTATTTTTTTTCTAGAATCCAATACAATTAGGAAGCGCAATAAATCGGTTAATTAATAGACTTCATTAATTTGTTGTTAAATTAAGTATCAGTAGGCCTTGTCATATAAATCTTGTACGAATGTAATTATCTAAAAAATTTGATGTAATAATAGGATTGGAGAATAAAATATAAAATTTCCAAAATTTCCAAACCGTAACTAGCTTTAAAAAGAGAGTTTGAAGACTATAAATCAGTAATATATCGATGTTTGTTGATACTCACGAATTTTCGGCACTGCCCTTTTCAAGTAGCTTGTTTATCTGTACAGAAATTCAGAGATACTACACTAATTCAAAAGTAAATTTTATTTAATTTGATTAAGAGTCTCAGAATTTTAATAAATCCGAAAGTTTTGCACTTTAGAAAATCGATAGTTGTTAAGAAATATTTCATTTCGGAAATTCTGAGCATTGAATTTAAATAAAAATATTTTTCAAAATTTACTGTCATACAATCACAAAAAGTGTGTTCAAATTTCCTTTCTTTTAACTACTCCCTCTAGTACCAAAAATGATAGTCCAGTTTGACTTTATATCGTAATCTTTTATACGGAACACTGATTTATACGTTATTTGTTCAATCAATAAAATAAAATTATTTAATGTGTTTTTACTGTAAAAGGTTTTACAAAACCGTTTAATTTTTTATATTCTCTATTGACAATAATTTTGGGGAAAAGGCTAAAATGCAACTGGACTATCATTTTTGGACAGAGGGAGTATTAAATAAGGTAAATTGGAAAGTGTCGTTTTCGTTTTAAGAAAATTTAAAAGTAGAAAATTAATTAAAATACTGCTAAACTAACATGTAACAAAGACTTATCTTTAAACACATATTTCATTCGATTTTCCAATTCAGATAAGGAAAGATGAAATCTAATATGTGCCATGATGCTGGGAATGCACAATGCGAATTGTACAACATCTGTTCCCAATCCGGTCCGATAAAATCCATCGGAACAGATCTCAACGGTGAATTCTCGACGTTGAATGCCATTCATTTCAAAATTTTCCAATAACCTAGCGAGATTATTTAATTCTGCTCGATCTTCTTGAGTTACTTCTGGTCGGATTTAAAATAAGATATTGCAATTTCAAGAAATTTCGAAGCAAGCGCTTATATGCCGGCTCCCTAGTTAGGCCAAGTTTCATAGGCGCCATACTCATATGTACAATTACTGGGAATATCATTACATCCTCATTTTGTTTGCTTTCAATAGAAATTCTATCTATTTGATCAATTCTTATTGCAGCAGGTTTCTAGAAGAGATTTTATTTATACTAAAATCAAATTTTAATATAAAAGTGATGACCTTTCCTGGAAAAGTTGCCAGTGAACCTCGTAAAGAGTCTATGTATTCTGACCACTCTGATTGACTCATGGCATGAATTCTCGGTAGATCCATTACATCAAATAATGGTTTTTCAGCATGTTTTAGCATCCATTTTAATATAACATTTGCAGATAAAAGTTCAACAGAATTTGCTGAAATTTGTCGTTCAAAACGTGGAAGCAAATGGATTACACGACAACTAGTTTTTGTATCAGTATCAAATGGCCACCATTTTAGATCCAATAATTCTAGTAATTCTTTAAACACATAATCAGTTATCAAGTCTAGAGTTCTGACGGTAAATCCAATAGGATATTCTTCTTTGACTAGTGAAAGGAAATATACAATATTATATCTTACTACTTGGCAAGGTGGAATATCGACTAGTTGTTTGTGAGTAAAAATTGAATAACCCGTAAATGAATATTCTTTATCTTTATAAGAAATAGAAGTTGGATCAGTAGATAAAAAATTAGTTGCTGGAGAAATAATGAGCTTATAATGATAAAGCTTTCCATAATTGTTTGAATTAGATTGACACAAAGGTATTGACTTTTCGCCAGGAAATTTATTATGCAATGGTCCAATTTGGTATTTCGGTGAACAAGAACATGCAGGTCCATCATTCAATTCATTTGCCTCATTATACCAGATATCAGGATGTAATTTTAATGGATGTTTCAGTTTATGATTAATTTCTGCTTGTTGCTCGATCGTTCGCCCCTTAGAAATAACGGGTGCATTATTTTGTAGACTATTTTTCTGTATTGTCAAATAACCAGTTGATTGTTTTGCTTTTTTAGCTGGAATATGATGGTCAGAAGAATGATTTTTAGGGCGTTTACGTCCATTGAAATTATTTTTATTTTTCGGAATTTGAGATTCAGTTGACAAATTTAACTTCAGTCTTTTACGAGTCGCTGCAACCTTTTTTTCTATATGAGCTAACTGACTAATTTGATATTTAGTGAAATTGGATTCTTTGTAAGATTCTCCAAGATCATCATCGGAATCTGAGTTTATTAAATCGGATATAGTGGAGTCATTATCAGACCCATTTGATTTATCTGTTATTTTATCGTCTTCATTTGCATTGTCAAACAATGTACCTAGATCGTAAATTTATAAAAAGACTTTAAAACTGTTGCAGAAATTATTTAGAGCTGGAAATAAGTTATCCTTTGAAAGAATGAATAATCTGAACACATTTATTTCAAAAAGCTAAATTATTTCCGCAACTCCTTAAAAATTAAAAGTGAAAGATTTTCAATTTGATAAAGATTTTTCATTCCAAACACAAAATTAACTTAATTATTTTAATATGATATTCAATACGATATGTAATAACAGGCTAAGTTTAGAACTAATTTAGCTTTAATCGTTAAGAATTTAGAATTGCTTGAAACTCTGACCTTAGGAAATTAAAAATATAATGACTCAAATGTCTTTGTTACGTCATCGATGACGCCATATGTCTTTGTTACCCTACTCAGAAGGTTGGGGAGAGTCAAAGTAGCAGTACGGAAAATGAGCAGATTAACAAGATAGTGCAACAAAAAGTTAAACAGCAAAGAACAGTTCACAAGAAAGACATAATTTCACTTGCGGGAAGTTCTTCAGATGATGAGTCAGATCTTGAAGCAGAAATACTAAAAGAACCAAATCTTTTGGAACAAATTGAAACTGAGATAAAGCTTTACTCTCTACTTCGCTTACTAAAGCACGATCGCAGTCGTGAGGATTTTGATATTTTAGAATGGTGGAAGAATGCGAAGAATTTGCCTATCATGGCCAGAGCAGCTAGGTCTGTAATATGCATACCCGCTTCTTCATCTATGTCAGAATGCAACTTTTCGGGTGCTGACAATACTATAACTAAGAAGCGCAATGCACTGGCTGCATCCAGAATCGACGATATTTTAGTTATTCGTTCTAATTATGATTTAATAAATTGAATAATAAAATGACAATATTCTAAAGTTTTTTTAAATTCTTTTTTGTGTAACTAGCGCATAGCTTTTGTATCGTATTTTTTTAGTGTAGTTACGGTCACAAATATTATCAGTTTTAATTTAGTTTCGGGTTATTCTCGGGTAGGTACGAGTCGGGTACGGATAAACTTAATATCAAGCTACCGGGTACGGATAGAAGTCGGGTAAAAAAAAGGAAGTTTGCGACCACTGATTTAGGTTGACTTAGAATGTATATATTTATAAAAAATATATAACCAAAATCTTACTGTTTGTATTAGCGAATTGACTTCTGTCAAGTGCTTGCCACTTAGGAACTTCAGCAAGCTCTGTTTCTCGGCGAGATAATATTTCATTTTCGAATTTATCTTCTAATAAATTCATTAATTTTGTACCAAGAATAGTTTTCTTTTTCTGAAATTGTCATATTTTCAATATTTGAAAAAACAAAAATCATTACTAAACTTCTTTAAAAATATTTATTTTTTGTTCTAGTTTACAAAAGGTACCTAGTTTCTAAACACTGTTTTGTTTGGTAATATATAACTATACTATTGAATATCGTGTCGAAAATGGTTTATTTAATTATATGAATGCCGCAATTGTTTAAATTACTTAAGTTTATAAATATTTAGATAATTATTTAACATAATTAAAAGTCATCACTTTGATTTTGAGTTCAGGGGTAAAATGTATTAGATTTTCTAGATAAAATATTGATTATTCGTCATTATTGAGGAAAAAAGTACAGGGTGACACAGTTAAAGGTTGAGTTTTTGATTAGTTATGGCCTATAATGTGATGAGTATATAATGATGAGTATATGATTAGTATATAAGTCTTGTATAGTACGTAGCATTTCACTGTTTTCTATTTCAGAATAAAGCTTTAGTTTTTACTTTTCAACGGAGCGAAATATGCTGCATAGTTTGAAAATATGAGAAGCACTGCACCTGTACAATAAATCCACTGAAATTGTTGAAAAAGTAACGGATCACTTCAAAGATAATCATTATTTGTCAACACGACGCGTTTGAATCTCCATTTGAATTAGTTGAGAATCGGTCAATTGAACCCCTTCCAAATATACACTGTGAAATCACTCAAAGAAGAAGGCCATGCATATTGGATTAAGTTTGCAGTAGAAGAGATATTGAGAATCGCTAACAATCCCTAGCACTTGGAAAACCTGATATTTTTAGATGAAGCCCAATTCAACATGGATGGTAATGTCAACCGATACAACAACCGATACTGATCACCTTCTAATCTTTATTATCCACTGATGAAGGTTTGCATTCACCGAAAACCACTGTTTGGGCTGCTATGGGTATTCGATGAAGCTATAAAAGTGTCAATTACCTGATATTGGTTCAGCAGTACTCTTATGTTTACCTTAATCGTTGTGAAAAACAAATCATGGTATTTATGCAGGATGGTGCTCCAACAAACTGAACACTTACAGTGAAATCCTGGCTCAACAACAATTTTTCCAGCGGTGGATGAGGTATGAATATTCTAATATTCCTCGGCCTTCTCACTCTAAATGTTACAAAAAGCAAAGTTTATGCCACGCAATTAGTCGACATTACAGTTATGTAGAAAATTTGCAGAGACTCCTTTAAGTCTGTTTATATACCCTCCACTTTAACAAAGTCTTAGACATTTTTAGAAATTTATCGTTTTTAAAATTCCTATAAATATATTTTGTATAAAGTAATGCTTTCTTGATAGCATTAATTAAATGTTAAACAATTAAATATATAATTCACAGCTAAAGGCTTAAATTTTAAGGTATGTAAAAAAGGGTTCAGCATGATTTACAAGAATACTATACTTTTTCATGAAAAATTAAATAATTTTAACTGAATTTATATGTGCAGATAAAATTGATAAGTACAATTTGTGTATTGGAAAAATAGTCCAGGTTTAGTATTTTCTAACTAAGCGTGTCCTATTTATGTATTGGGTTACTAGTCTATTGTTTATGTAATAAGAGGAATTGGAACGTGGGCATACCTTTGCATTAATTATAATTATTGTATTCGCACATTTAAATTAAGTAAGTTATTTCATATTTACAGCAACAAACAAAGGTTTTATTTTATTTAAATTTGTAATTTTAATGAGATCATTGTGTCACACCAAAATTCAAAGAAGAGCAATTGGAATGACGACAACGTCCACAATGTATTTTATGCAAACAGATTTTTTGCAATGCAAATCTAAAACCATGAAAATTCAAGGAACTTTTTGACAATGTCCATGGCGACAAGGAGGCAGGATATTCGCTTGAAAGACTGAAAATCTAAGAAGGCACGTTTTGACATCCGCGGTTCGATAACAAATTATACTTCTGGTGCAATATAAAAATCATTGCTTGAAGATTCCTTCAAAATAGCATATATATATGTATATATATATATATATATATATATATATATATATATATATATATATATATATATATATATATATATAAAGTTAATTAAACCATGCTTAAGTGAAGTAGCGAAAATTATGTTAACTTCAGCCGAACAAACAAAAATTTAACAGTTTGTCCAGTGATATAATTCATTCTCGTATTATTGATATTAGTAAAGATATATTAGACCAGACAGTGGGAAATATCAAAACAAGTCCTTTTCATATCAGTATACAATTAGATGAGTCAGCTTATGTTGCAAATTGCAGTCAGTTGCTAGTTTTTGTAAGGTATATAAAAGGAAAAGCCATGTTTGAAGATTTTTTATTTTGCAAAAAATCTCACAAATATTTACTAGGGTTGATGAAATTATTTTGCACGAAGAAAAATTAAAAATCATTTCAAAAATTAAAAATCATTTGCAAATATTAAGCAAATCATTTGATGGTTATTTTTCGACGGGAAAAATTGGTATGTATCAGAGATGGATACAGAATCCATTTCTTTTCAATATTAATAACATTGATAATGAAGATTTACTCAATGATGATCTCATTGAACTTCAAACTAAAGCACAGGATGCTATGCTTTTTGAAAAAAGTCAACTCTTGCAAATTTTTGGTGCACAACTAGAATCATTTCCAAATCTTGTGAAGATAGCGTTTGAGGTACTTGTTCCATTTGCCACTTCCTACCTCTGCGAAGCAAGATTTTCAGCTCTAGTATATATTAAAACTAAAAATAGAAATCGTCTAAATGCGAGTGATGACATGCGCATTGCGCTTTCAATAATTGAGCCTCGCTACAAGAAATTATTAGAAAAAAGCAGCAACAAATTTCACATTAAATTTTGTACAGCTGTGTTAAATATACTTCAATATATTTTAAATTGTAATTATTAAATATTAAATGTAGAAATAAAGTATTAGAATTCATTTAAATTTTTGATATGGCATTTAATTTAACCTGGGATTCCCCGACAAATTTAGGGGTGCTAAATCACTTTTTAAAATTCAAAGGGAAAGGTTATGAACCCCTAATTTAGAGAATGATCTATATTAAAATGAATTTTTAAAATACGTTACATTTTAGATTGATAAATAATTATATTATTTTTCATAATATATTGAAATGATTGATACAAAATTTAAAAATAATTCTTACTTTATTCAAATGAACCAGATAACGTTCATTAATATCCATATCTACATACTGGTATTCTTTAAAGCATAAGGGTCTTTTAGGAACCCTTTTTGCCGATCGACGACTTTTAATTTTGGCAATCTCTTCTGATTTAATTGTAGGAGGCTCGTCAATCGGAGGTGGTGGAATTGAGAACTGAGAAGGCAAATGTGGGTGAGACAAGCTATTGACAAATGTTGGTGGAGGTTTAGAAATATCGATTTGCGGCAACGATGTATTAATATTCCAAATAGAATTTTGACTATTTTTGCTAAGTTTTTGTGACCCCTGGATGAAATTTTGATATCCAGTAGCTTGTATATTTGACAATTTCTTTGTAGATTGATCAGAATTAGAACTTACGAAGTTCTTGGGAACAACTGAAAATTCTTTTGGGGAATAAAACTTGGATTCATCAAATTGAAAATGAGTTTGCAAATTATATTTCTCATTACATTTTGATCCAAGAAACTCAAAATGTTTAGCAACCTTGAAATCATTTTTTGGATATAAGATTTGATTACTTTCTGTATTACCAGGTTTGATATTAGTTACATTACTGGAAAGAGTACTTTTGTGTTCAGAAATGTTATATTCTTTTTCACAATTAAATTTAGTATCATCTAATATATTATTTGAATTGAAATTTTCCTTACGTGTATCATCAGCAAATAAACTGTCGATAATATGAATATTGTTATTAGCAATATTATTTTCATGAACAAAAATTGGTTCTATTTGATTTAAATTGAAAATATCATTTGATGATGTAGGAAATGAATTTTTAGGAACATTAATAAAACTTTCTAATGTTTTTGATACTACTGCAGTCGAAGATAAAGTCTGGCCCAACTTTACCTGTGATTCATTTTCAGAGGATAAACTGCTATCAGGGCGCAAACACTCGTAAAAGTCTGTTATAAAACTGTCATTAGTGTCAGGATAGAGGTTTGAATACTCAGGAGTTTTAATTTGATCATAATTAATATCCGTAGGATCTGATGATATAATATCAACAGAATTAATAAAATCATCATTATTAAAATCAGACTGTGCTATTAAATTAGTAGATTCTAATACAGAATTACTAACGACGTTTGTTATTTCATAATTTACATGTTTTGTAAAACCACTATCTTTTTTAGATACTTCTGCATTAAAGCAATGTAATTCAAAATTATTTTGTACTTGATGAGAGTTGCTTAATTGACCAACGGAGTTATTTTTAACATTTAACGGAGGAGGAACTACATCTGGTTCAGGATCTATAAGAATATATACTGGGATATCTTTGGGGAGATTTTCTAAAGCCTTTTTCGTTATATAAATAATTTTTCTTCCATCCATAGAAATTAATTATTTGCAAAAACAATCAATAAAATATTAAATTATTTCTTCAATTAACATATATTATATAAACAAACCTATCTAAGAATTCATTTAATTAATTATAAATTATTATTAAAAACAATTTGTAAAGAAGAATTAAAGTCATAAAAGATTTTGAGATAATGATTTGTAAAACGAAATTTTTAAAAAAGATAAGAATGTATTTTTTTTAAAATCAGATTTACAAAAAATATTGAAATTTTTATAAAAATAACGAATAATATGAAATAACACATTTTTCTACAAAATTTTAATTAAAGCTTGTTTGAGATCTTATTATTTAAATAATTATTCAAATCAAAAGTACCCTAACAAGTTTTAATGAAAATTTTATGTAATAATGTAATTAATGGCTAAATTTTAAATCATTTTTTTGCGTTTAGATAAAATCATATTTATCAGATTATCGAATTCAATTTTATTTGGATGTTACAATTGATGATAAGACAAGTGTCCCTTTTATATCGAGGTGAATTCGGATAGTGAATTTCAAAATCGTTGGGATAAAACCCAAACATGTCTGAGAAAACTCATACAGTTCAGTTGCTGATCACAAATTCAGATAACGATGAAAATTATTTCAAAAATTTTTATTCTTTTCGAAGAAAATGAAACGTTTTACTAAAATCTAATCGCATAATAAAAAGCTACAAAAAGCATCGAAACTGACTATTTTGTTTACCCGAGCAATTTGAGGAAGTTAGTGTTGGGATAAAACTCACGGATGACTGAGGACACCGAATTAGTACAGTTGCTAACTAAAAATCCGATAACGAGTATTATAAAAGTTTCAATGATAATTATTTCAAAAAATTCTTGTTTATTAGAAGAAAATAACAAATTCTACTAAAATCTAATCGCAAAATATTGTGACGGATTTTAAACAAAAAGGACATACATGTGTTGGGTTGGTTTGCAAAGTTAAAATTCTTACTCTGACTCAAAGCATTTCTTTTACTGACTCATAAATAACACTTGACAACAGAAATCTTTATAATATTACAGAACAAATAATTTTCACTTTACACTGACAATCAATTCAACACTCTGCTCGGTGACTATACAATGTTTATTGTAACACTTTGTGAGGAATAGCACCCGTGTAAAACACCGGATTGCAAGAACAAAATATTCAATTAACTTCTTTTCCTTTATTTCTCAACTAATTCTTTTCTAAAAATCTTCTCCGACAATTATTCTTCACAATTATTCTTTAACAATTACTCTCAAACAAATCGTTTTTCAATAAATACTGGTCTCAGTGACTTTTATAAAATTTCTCCCACTATTTCTCCGTTAGTTCATCTACTTATTCCATAGACTCTTAGCACGTTTTCCGTTTCGTTCTCCAATAAATTTTCTTCTGATATTTTGTCTGATTTTTGTGTCCTGATTTTTATTTCATTTATGGCACTAGAGATAATCAAACATTCCCCACTTCTATTTCTCCCGCATTTCTCGACTGTTCCCATTTTATCTTTGACTGATGCCGAGATATGTTTTACTTTTTCATTTTTTGTTAGGCCGAATTCTCCAGGAAATTCCGATATATCTGACAAACTGTCATGATATTCTTTTTTCCCCTTGTTCTGTTTACGGAATTTAAAATTTCTTTTCTTCTTTGTACTAATTAATTAATAATGACCTTTGTTTTTGTTTTCTTGTTTGTTTTCTTTTGTTTGTTTTCTTTTGTTTGATTTCTTTATCTAATTTTCCATTTCTTTTTACTTTTGTTTCCTTCTCCAAGTTCCCCTTAATCGTCCCGTTTTTCATGACAATGTTCACCCAAGTAATTTACATATTTATTATATTATTTGCTATTTTGGTATTCTCAACACATCATTAAATTTTGATCTTGTATAAGTAACTCTGCTTATCATAAAACTTTGAAATCCAAACTTAATGAGAATCCATTTCTTTTTCAATTGATAATAAATTTATTGGTTCAGACCTTTAATCTTTGATGGAACCTTTAATGAAACATCTTGTAGAATCTCCTTTGGTATCATCTTTTCTTTGAAGAATGTTTACATTTTCTTTAGGCTTTAAGAGGATTTAATCGACAATATATATATATATATATATATATATATATATATATATATATATATATATATATATATATATATATATATATATATATATATATATATATATGCAAAAGGGAAATGACCCTTAGTGGGTGGAATCAATATGGAAATTAAGAAATATAGTTTGCAGTGTATTGTTGGGTTAGTATTTTGAAAGTCGGTTTTCTCTGACTTGCTGGCGAAGGTAGAAAACTCAAGGGACAATCACCTTTTCTGGTACAAGAGTTATAATTGCTTTCAATTACTAGATTTTGTTTTCTGATCGGTTACTGACTTATTCATTCGATTTCTGTCTTGTTTCTTCAATCAACTTGTTGATTTTGATCATAATTGCTGAAAATTTAAAATTTTAGACCTAATGTTATAATGAATTTGGTAATGAACGCAAAAATGAATTTCAACTTTCTTATTAATATTAAATATTAAATATTAACACGCGTGGGAGATATTATTATTATTAATTTATGTAGTTTTATTATATATATCAGGGTTGGGCACGCATGAGGTCCTAGAGAGCCATATGGCTCATCAAAGAGCCGCACTTGCCCACCCCTGGTATATAGTGTAGTGAGACATGTATTATTTAAATATTGCTTATAAAAAGAATCAAACAAGGTAGAATGTAATAAGGAAATATTAAATTTTGATTCTAAATACCGCCATCGAATGACACTATAAATTTTAATTCTGTTTACACCTATTTTGTGACACAGGTAAAAATGAACTAACCATGAAAATACAATTGCAACAAAAAATTTTTTTTTAAAAATTCAGTTGAAAAAATTTCAAAATAAAAAAATCGAATTCAAGTTTCAAATTCAATATCAAAAATTCAATTATCAAAGAGCCGCAGTTTACTCAACGAAGAGCCGCATGCGGCTCTAAGAGCCGCATTTGCCCACCGTTGATATATATACTCATATTTTTTATCCGGCAAAATATTTTGTCCCCCTATGGGTATTGCTCACAAGGATACTGGTCACACTCAACAACTCACAAGGTATATTATTATTATTATTATTATTATTATTATTATTATTATTATTATTATTATTATTATTATTATTATTATTATTATTATTATTATTATTATTATTATTATTATTATTATTATTATTATTATTATTATTATTATTATTATTATTATTTTCAAATACAAGTTTAGAGTTCTTATTTTTAAAAAATATTATTAACTCATATATATATAGCTGTGTGCCCACTACAACATACATTTCAAATAAATATATGAAATTACTACTTATTCACAATAAATATTTCTACCAAATTCTTTCATTAGTTAAACACTTACATAATTTATAAAAAACTTTATCTATATTATTAAATATATTTATACAAGTGTTTAACAATTGAAAGAATTGTGAAAACTATTACGAGTTTTCAATAAAAAATTTTTAGATAATAAAACAATATAGAAGAAATGTTTATTTTTTCAAAATAAAAAGATATATTAACATATATCACAGTTTAGTCCGACAATAAAATATCGTCATTAATAGCATCATTAAGATCATCACCATAATAAAAATCTGGACTTAAACCATTGAAAATGTTGGATGACAGAGGAAGAAGAATTGAAGAATTTGAACTAACACACTACTATAGAACGGGCAGCAACAAGTTCAGAGTCAATATCTACGTAGAACCCAGATAACCAAAGACAAGTCAAAACAGTGACGATTATCATTACAATTTGATTATTGACTATGCACATTAGTTCATGCTTTTGTCAATTATTATTGTACATCTTATTTATTTTTGGATTATTATTATGACAATTATTATTGTGTATCTTATTTATTTGTGGAATGTTATTTCATGTAAATAAAACATATTATGGGGACTAATTAAATAATCTTAATTAATATTAGTATTGGAAATTAGAATTACAAAATAAATAATCTTAATTAACATTAGTATTGGAAATTATAAAACATATGCTATAAGAATAATAACAGTTTATAAGAACATAACATCTGATTTTAGAATTTTAGATATTTTAAAATAATAAGAATACAAGTGGATATTTTAAAATAATAAGAATACAAGTGGCATGATTTTAGAATTTCAGATATTTTAAAATAATAATTAAATAAGAATACAAGTGGCAATTTAAAAAACATATTTTAGATATTTTAATAATTAAATAATAATAATTTTAGAACATATATAATTTCTATAACAATAATTAACACTTTAATTAATTTTTCAATAATTAATACTTTAAGCATATTTATAAAATACGTTATTTTCTTAAGTATACTTATAAAAATATATCAATTTAATTTCATATACACAAAAATAGTATAAATAGCGAGGTAAAAGTCATTTTCTTCGCCCAAAATTTTAACCGCGTTAACATACTAAAAAGGTTAATCCTTATTAGTGCTAAAACTCGAACAGACAAACAGAAACGTTCAAAAGCCTACACGCAACACAGCAAGAGAAACATAACATTCACACAGTACATACAAGCATATTCGGTTGGATATTTAAAGGATTTTTGTAATCTAGCAGACAAATTCATATTTGGTAAATTTTTCTTTATAATAAAAGTTTTAGAAATTACTTTGTCTTTTGATATATTTGTACATATATAAGAACCAGTAAGTTGAGTGTTCCTGAATATCGAGACCTCAACAAAAAGATTGTCTAATGTATCTAGACCTGTCAAAACATATAGAATCCTTATTGAGATGTGCAACAATCAAGTCATCATCAATTTTAATAGATTTCTTAAAAGTCGACTTTGAAGCATATACAATCATTTTTCAGCTGAATTGCATAGCCTCAAATTCATCCGTTTTTTAAGGTTTTCTACGGATTTCCCATACAGACTATTATTAAATAGTTTATACAAATAACTATACAACTCGCACGTGGAATTTGCTCTTAATTGAGTATTTTTGTGTATATACTCTTTGAAAATAGGTGCATGCGTAAATTTAATTGCCCTATGTACATTATTAATAATAGCCCCCAATTCTATATACAGCTTGAGAAGCCTCCAACGATGAACATGGTTCTTCTTCGGTCAATGTGTCAGCATCAGCTTCTCAACTTTCGAATTTGGCGTGCACATCTTTCTGGAGCAAGCGGAAAATCATTCAGAAAGTCATGCACACACTGAGGGATATTAATATCTACCTCCATTATATAACCATATGGAATGTTATCGATATCAGCATTTACGCATTCATTCAACACATCATCAAGATTCTCATACACCCAAACAAAGTTTGCATAAGGCAGATTTGGACTTAAGGCTTAACCATACAAGTTGTTGATATCTATGTACAAGAGTTCTGTTTCTTCAGAACTGGCAACAAAATGTTTATTAACAAATGTTAACCCACCCTGTATTCATCATTTTTCAGTTTTGACACTGATGTTTTCGCTTAGCTTTCGGAACTGGAACAGGTGAGATCGTTAAATGGTGGTGGGCCTCTATAAATCATCGGAGGAGGAAAAGAAATACCGGAAGGCTGATCACTATTGGAAAGATGGTGGGAGCTGGACATTCGACAATGTGGTCCTTTGGCCATATTAGTTCTGCCTCAACAAGATGTGTTGGAATAACGTTTGCTAGCTCAACCTGTGGGAGATTTTGGATCCGGTGCTGCAACTCGGCTTTTGTGTATACTGCTCCTGGATTAGAGTCTACTAACCTCAACTTTTGTCGATTAAATCAATTTAATTTAAATTCCAATCAATCTTATTGGGCTATTTTATATTAATTGTTAATTTTCTTTTTTTATTTGTTATTTTATCTATTTTCCTGCTTGGTTGAGCGATCGCCTTTTTAAATCTCATCTTTTTTCTTTATTAAATCGCCGACTATTTTAGCGAAGAAGGTTTTATTTGAATCAAATTTAGAACCATCGTTATCGGAAATTAAGTAATTTTATTTTTTTTAGTTTGCTGTTTGTAATTTTTTCGGAGTAATTTGAGGATGGGGGAAATATATTGTAAAGGTTATTAAAATTTATCATTCAGATTTTTCTCTTTCCAGTTAGTTATAGACATAGACGAAATTTTTATTTATAAAACAATAAACGAAAATATATTGTGGTTTTATAACAGTTCATTTTTGATAATTATGATTTATAGGTTGCCTTACTTGAGTAGTATGCTGGTCCAGGACAAAGGGGACGTTCCGTCGTCTTACCTTATAGGCCAGATACAAGTTCAAGAAGGTATCAGCAGGAGTTCAGTGATTGTGCCCATGAGGAGACCACCTGAGTTCATAGCCTCATGTGGGATTTTGAAATTTTTCTTTTTCTTCGAATGGATAGAGATTTTACTCGATTACGAACAATACAAGTGTCCCGATGATGAGAATGAGGACGAATAATGCTTAGTTGGTAAAATAGAGGTTCGAGCCGAGATAAAATGGTACGTAGTATTGAGAGCATGATAGTAGTCGAGATGATACAAAATACAACAATGATGTGTAGATTGTTGAATTCGGAAGTGAGGACATTATAGTAATTCCACCGATAAACATATAAAGTAAAGAGCAATTCTACAGATGCATCCGAAAGTAATTTTTTGGGACAAGATGTAACGAGAATGTCAACGGAAACTAAAATGGTAATACATAGAATACCAGACAGTAGTTAGATTTGCAAACCGATAAATTGCAATAAGGTGTGGAATTTGTGAGTACACCAAACACTACTGAGATACATTCTCTATAGTGGTGGTTGGTGCGTAGAGAAATTGGTTTATCCAGGCCCAAATGAAGGAATCTGTTAGAGGATATCCGAGCGCAGAGAATCCTGATCAAGTAGCAGAGGCAAGCACTCCATCAGGTATACACGAGTAGGGAGCTAAAATCGCGAATTAATGAATTGCCGATGGTGGATCGAACCAACGTCTACGCAGCCCATCATCTCGTGGCTGATTCTCCTGTCCATCGAGGACATGTGTGCACATGATGTATTCGACCACCAGTGCGGCTCTTACACCAATGTCCGTGGTCAATGAATAATTATAAATTATTTTTAATTAATTTTCAGGGTTTTTTACTGAGCTCAATATGAGGGGATTCTTTAAGGAAATCAAATCTGGATTGAAAAGATATTGAACCAAATTCATCTGCTCTTGATATTTTCATTAAAAACCTAATTTTAAAAATTGTCTAAAATAAAGTTATTATAGAAACGTATCTCATCGTCAGATTTCTACGAATCAAAAGTATGTATGTGCGTTTTAATATGTGTTGCGTTTGTGTGCAGTTTTAAACTTTTCTTCCACTTTTCAGATTTCTATAGTATAAGCTGTATCTCACTGAGCTATAAATGAGAACATCAACGTGAAATCAAAGTAAGTATGTATGTTTATATGTATTTAAGATTATTGACTTTTTTGTTATATTATAGGAAACGGTTCTCAATGGTGTTTGGTGTATTGTTATTTAGTTAGTAGGGGGTTATCAAAAAATATTTTAGGTATGACACTATTATGTTAAACATAATTACAGGAGATCACATTTTTCTAATAATTTCTTAATTTGACAAACGATAATATATATATATATATATATATATATATATATATATATATATATCCAATGACACAAAGTGAGAACAGCCGGGAAATAGTTAAACATATTTAATAAACAAACAAGGCACAATTTTCTAATGTGACTGATTGGTCAATATATGGCTTGATTTGAACATTAGTTAATCCAAATTCTTTTTCTATGAAATATTTTCGACCCAAATCCAAAATTCGTTTACACAGCAAACCGATTTCTTTTTTTCTGTGATTCCATTAGCGTTCAGTCTATATAAAGTCAGCCAAAAATAATTTGAAATTGGAAAAAACCATACAATTCTTCGAATCTCGTATCAGCTTTCTTGGAATCTCCACAGGTAGCCCAACCAGACATCATTGTCATTAAATGAAATTGTCTTGAGTGTATTCCCAGTTCTCTTATCCAGGATTTATTAATGTAACTTTTCCAATTACATTTGTGATGACAACACAAAGCTATAACAATACCCCTAAATATTTTTATAACGATATTTTATATGAAACTTAAATCAACTTTAAACGAGTTTTTATATTTTCTTTGGACAAGCATTCTTTGTCCTTCCAGTTCTTCAAACACCTAAGTGTTAAATCTTAAAAAGTAATTAAAAATTGTTTTTCATAACTTAAATAACAACAGCGTTGCAAGCTGTAAATAGTAAACTTTTACTAATTTTTTTTACTATTTTGATACAAAAAAGCTTTAAAATGTAATAAAAATTAGTATATTCAATTAATAAAATCATTTATAATTTAAATAAAAAATTTTACTTCGCTCATAATATAAGTATAATTATGTAGAAAAGTACTGAATATTTAAACAAATATATCGATAATTTTTTGTAAGCTTTATTATATAACAACGGTGGGCAAATGCGGCTCTTCGTTGAGTAAACTGCGGCTCATTGATAATTGAATTTTTGATAATTGAATTTGAAAATTGAATTCGATTTTTTAATTTGAAGGAATAGCATACCCAGAATTAGAAAATGAAACTTGGCTTTCTGACTTAATGTTCCTTACAGACATTATGGAACATTTGCAAATATTAAATTTGGCTTTACAAGGAAAAGAAAAGATAATTATTGATTTGTCACAAACGTTATTTAGTTTTGAAGCTAAACTTCGGCTTTTTGTGAACGATCTTAGGTCGAAAATATTTAATCATTTTCCACGAATAAAAGCTAATAAAATTGATATCACAGAAGAAAAAGTAAACGAATACAGTGAAAAATTGGAAGAATTGCAAGCGGATTTCAAATGTAGGTTTGAAGATTTGAAAAGTTTTAAATCTACATTTGCATTTTTTGTGAACCCATTTATTTGTGATATTATTGAAGATGGATTTCCAATTTCTGAAGTAATACTTGTTAAAAAAGCGGTTGGGGAATTGGAGTTATTAGATATGAAAGAGGACCAGGCTTTGCAAATGCACCATAAAGTTACTTCTATAATTGAATTTTGGAAACTCGTACCAGAGGCAAAATATCCACACTTAAAACAAGCTGCTTGCCGTCTAATTTCAATTTTTGGTACAACATATTGTTGTGAATCTTTGTACTCCACAATGAAGTTCGTGAAGTCGAAATATCGTTCACAGTTGACCAATCAGCATCTTACAGAATTGCTGCGAACAGCTTTAACAAAGTATACACCAAATTTCAAAGATTTGACCAAAAGTCTTCGTTAATTCAAGAAATTTTATTACTTTTTATTAATGGATTTTTATTATATTTTATGTTTGTTACTTAAATTTTGAAATAATTGTTTTTAATAGCGTTTAAGTCTTTTTTAATCAAATTAATGAAATAAAAAAAAATATGTAGTTCACTATGGTGGCTCTTTAAAAAATAAATTTTCGGAAAATGTCTCTCATTGAACTCATGCGTGCCCACCCTTGTTATATAACTTGAAATCATTTCATGATTTCGATTGATAGCCTGGTAATTTTAACGTTTTTTAAATTAATGAAAGTGCACACAAGGCTAGTCTGTTCAAAACAATTTCTAAATAATTGTAATCTTATTTTAACTAACATAAGCAATATGACTTGTTGATAGAACTTCCAACTTAACAGTCAATTTCCATAACATGTCATTCCAGCACAAGTGGTTAATAAACTCTTAAGAAAACTCTACTGTTTAAATACCTTTACTTCTTTAACATAAACTTTTAGCACCAATTTTCAAATTCTTAAAAAATATTTATTTAACTTAAGTCAGAAAAGTAAAAATATTTATATAATATGAAAACAAATGAAAATAGATATTTAAGTATTATTTTATCAGTGTATGTATCATTTTAACCCACCGTTGGTCGCGCGAGCTGGTTGCGCATAAGCGAATAGCCGCCTCTCAGTTCTTTGCGTTTTTAAGTTGAAATATTTATTTACTTTTTTATTTCTGGTTTATTTCAGTGCTATATAATGTTTCATACTAAATAAACGGCATCAAAAAAACCGATAGGGTGAGCGCTGCGCCGTCGCGCGACCAACGGCGGGTTAAAAGAGAAAGAATTGGTTTAATGTTTTAAATATACAAATTAATGCAACATATTAAAATTATTAAATTTTAGAAATGAAGTTACAAAAGGTTCCTTTGCAACTCAGAGGTTGGAAATCACTGGTTTAATTTTTTAATTAAAGTTAAAAATAACATACCTGTTGCAGCTCCACATAAGTGCTTTGAAACAACAAATAATCTCTTGTTCTTGATACTTTCTACTTTGTCTAAAAATGCAATTATAAAAATATACAAATATGATTATATTATGTGAAATAAAANTGCTCTTTTGACACATTTTACTAGTTTACAGTACTTCAAATTATGATTTTAAATACAAAGAAAAACATACTCAAATTTAGATGAGCTATATCCATAAGAATTCTCTCAAATTTAGGCCCATTTTGTGTTTAGCATCATACTAAATGATTGAGATACAAATAATTATATAAAAACTTTATAAAAATATACTCGATTACGAACGCCTTGTCTGTCAATTAGAATGAAAGTTAAATTGTCTAATGGTACACTACTAACACAAGACATGGATCTTTCTAGAAAATGTGAAAACCCTCCTCTTCCAGCCCCAAATTCCAAGAAAACATCTGTGTTGGCTGGTGATACGGTCAACATTTTCATTTGATTCATATTTTCTATTAGATTTACATATTGAAAAGTATGCTTATCACTTTTCATTTCATACACAACCGAACTAGATTCAACTGTGTTAGCTGTTACGTTAATATCGTATATTCCATCATCTTTAGCAAGAACACCTAAAAATTAAAATATTTTTATTCATTCATACCAAAATTACACTCTACGTCACGGTGAACTTATTTTTTTAGAAAATATTGAATTAAATAAATGCATTATTAAAAATTAATATACCTCCTACAACACGATTAAAAAATTTCCGAAAACCTCTTATAACACGGTACTTCTACAACACTATTTTTTTAAAAGAAAATTATAATATTGACATAAAATACACTTGGGAAATACCCTTATTTTATTATTTCAAGATTGCAAGTCTTAATTTATTTTTTGTGTAAGTACACAAATTCGCTGTTAAAAAAAAATCTCAGTATGCGTTTTTTATGTGTTTTTTATCCAATAGTTATGAATTCTTTTTGTAACATATAAATTTGTAATAACATATATTTTAAGCATTTTGTGGAGCCCATCGCAAGAGCGCAGATCATATTTTGTAAAATAGAAAAATAAATATTGTGTGGAATTGTGAAATAGTAAACAAAAATATTTAAATAGATTTTAATTTAAAAAGGAATCGATTTTATTAAATTTTTAAAGGTAATTAATAAGGAGTTAATTTTTTGTAATTAAGTATGACTATTTTTTGCAAGATTACGGATTTTTTAAAGATATCAGCAGGTGAACAAAATATAAATGCAAGTTCAGAAAGTGAAGATGATATTATTCAGCCGAAAAAACGTTAACATTTAATTGAATTGAGCAGCGATGATGAAGAAAATTACTAAACTAAATTCATAATATACATTCATATATATTTATGCCGATATTTTGTTTGTTTTTTTTATGTATTTACATTTGTTTTTTTATATATTTAATTGGATTTTTATTTATTTTGTTATTTCTTCTGTGACATTAAAATATTTTTTTTTCTAGTCTCCTATAGCACGGTTTCACATAACACGTCATATTATAGGAACCTATCGACCGTGTTGTAGGAGGGCTACCTGTATTAGTAAATTTGAGAAATTTTTTAAAATATTGATAAATATGAGAAAATGGAAATGAGCATTTAAAGAAAATAAATATTAAAAATCGATTACTTTAGAAGCTTTATATATGAGAAGATAATCATCGAACTAAAGTGAATTTAAGGCGTAAAGTATCGAATTTCAATACAGCATTAAAAATGAGAGAAAAGGAGATTTTGCAACTGAGTGAAAGTCAGAACGACGTAACACAAAACATGGAACCAAAATCAATGGATGAAGGAGAAAAGGGAAATATCCTTAGAAAAATTGTGAGTAGCAGAAAAATTAGATCGCCACTGATTTAGCAATGATCGAATCGAAATGGTGACTGAAAAAATTATTAGTATGATAATATAAATTATGACAATAATAAACTTCACGGTATACACTGTGTCAATTAACAAAATTCGATTTAATACACATTTACTTTCAAAATTTGTATATATACTGCAAATGCGCCTGTTAAAATTATTCAGCAATTAATTTAAATCCAAAAATGGGAAAAGTAGCATAAATTTGAATATTGGAAATAATTCAGACAAAAACTAAAGAATAGCATTGCTTAAAATCTGTTACTATTTGTATGGTTTGAATGTGAATTACAATCTCACACGTTGCACGCAGAGAAGAATTTGTTTGTTACTTATCTTTTTTATTAAAAAAACTATATAGCGATAATTTACCTTGGTGAATTATCGCTATAGAAAATAGATTTAAAAAAAAATTAAGAATGAAATAATCAATACGAAGAATTAACTGAAAGTTTATATTAGAATTATCTATTCTATTATCTAATCTACTATCCTCCCATTCAATTTTGGCAAAACATACAAATTTGAGTATTGTCCTTATTCTCACATAACAATTCATATTCCTAAATTAATACTTTCATATTATTCCCTCGCCCAACTAATATACTAATATAATCGATTACTAAGATTAAATTCACTGTTCCTCGATTTGTAACAGACTTGCTAATTACCTGATCTTATGGATGCTTAAATTAACCATATGAATATTATATAGGAAAAATCATATAATGGAAGTTCGAAAGTAGGTAAATGTGTGTATCAATATTAATTATACTTGTTATTAATAAATTATTTAAAGCAAATTACTTTTACGAATTTCGATAATCATATTAATTATTTCTTTAATTTCTTCCACGTTTACATCATTCAGTTTTAGATTTTCGAAATCATCTTCTCCCTCAGAATCTGAACCTGAGTTGATTTTTTCCGAATAAAATATCTAATTTACTTAAATCAATGATAACTATTCATTTAAATTACTTTATTTTCGGAATGTTTGCATTGCAAACTTTTAAATGTTGTATTAATTTATGTTCATAAACAGAACTTGGTAGAAGGTTAACATTGTGATTACAAAAAAATAACTCACTGTTTATTATCAACAGGGCAAATTACACGCTTCGTAGAACTTTCTGACTAAAAATATATAAATATAATATTCAATAAAAATATGTACTTGGTTATTAATTGAATGTTCGGGGCAGAATTCGTTTGGATTTTTAGTCATCGCCCTACAATAGCGGTTTTTGCGACTAACAAAAAATTTGCATATATTTGTGTTGTGGGACTAAAAAATTATATAAAATATTTCATTTTGATGCAAAAAAGCTTTAAAATGTAATAAAAATTAGTATATTCAACTAATAAAATCATTTATAATTTAAATAAAAAATTTTACTTCGCTCATAATATAAGTATAATTATGTAGAAAAATACTGAATATTTAAACAAATATATCGATAATTTTTTGTAAACTTAATTATACTACTTGAAATCATTTCATGATTTCGATTGATAGCCTGGTAATTTACAGAATATGTTGTTATTCGACTCTTTCTGCAATTAATATTGTTATGTCATTTTTCACTTTGAGCTCCACATTTGAAATTGCAAATGCTCAAACTCGCCTTGAATTCTCAGACTACCACTAAAATGTATGCATCGATCTTTGAATCATGATAGTCTTTTCTTTACATTTTCATTTGTGTATACTTACTAATAAACACTAACTTTGAAATTAATGTTACATATTCAAATAAATACGTAGGATTTCAAAAAAAAATAAAATGACTATTTAAAAGAAAATTTAAAATAAACTAAATTCGTAATTAATTTTACCAAAAATACTATAATAGCAGTAGTCGAATTTCCTCGCAATATCGAAGCAATTCTGCATTTTTTTGTGCAGGAGAATGGTTTTAATACTGCTTTTGTAGTGACAGGAGTGGTCATGTCCTAAAACGATATATCAACATTAAAGAAAATATCATACTTCTAGTACTACTTCATTACATGGACATACACTATTATGGTTCAGATGTAAAACAATTGATTAAACAACAAAGAAAACTACGATATCAGAATCAAGGAATCGACCCGGTCCTCACAGTAGCATTTAGTTGATATTACATTTAGTTTAATTTCAGGCGGCCTTCCGTTCCCCCCACAATGATTATTTATGATTAAGTGTTAGTATGAATTGGTCAAATTCATTGTTTATTAATACATTAATAATTCAATGTTTTAGTAATTTATTTCATTTGTGCCTGGTTCGGTGGTTGCAGGAAAGTTAATGCTTTTTAGGTGAATTAAGAAGTTATTATTCCTGCTGAATCTTATCGATTGTTATATGTTAATATTAAATTTTAAGTTAATTTATTAGAGAATCGATTTTTATTTTTATTTGATGTTCGTCTTTGCACTTATTTGTTTGATCCAACAAACTGCCTACTATTATAATTGCTGAAATGCTATTGTGGTGTTCTACTATTACGCACAGAGGTCTCTAGAATTTTGAATCACTGCTTCACCGTAGGTTTTAATTACAGTCTCTTTATGCACGATCGATGGATAAGTGTACTTCGTAGCTTTCAAATAATTTCAGAGAAGATTTTATTTAACTAAAAAACTATTATTCATATGACATCGTTCCGTTGAATAATCTCGTGGTGATATTTCAACAAGATGACCGTTTACAAAATTCTAGATGATCGGTTGGAATTTGACAACGGGGTATTCCCCAAGAACTCATCTGAAACTCATCAGAAATATCATCTCGGTGTACCGATCATTCGATTCACTATACTTTGATTTCATGTGGGTTGTTAAAGCATTCCTATACTGAGGTTTGGAATTCTCATGAAAAACATATTTTGATGTGATGTTAATGGATGACGTACCTGGTAATTTAAACTTATGATAAATTACTTAATAAACTGAATTGTTCTTAAATGTTATAATTTTCGGTTACTCATTAGTCATCATACTCTAATTGTACTTAAAATCCAATTATATTTTAGGTGGCCTATTCCTAAACTGCTGCAAAGTCTGGTTTTCAAAATTTCATTACTGCTGTACTTCTATTACTTCAAACATAAAGCAGCGTTCTCTATTGTTAAGATTAAAAATTCATTTCTAGACACTGTACTTCGATGTCTAAACATCAGCTTCTTTGACACAGGAAGTCCCTTAAAACTATCACTGAATCGTGCTGATCAGACTTCACTACAATACTCAGTCCATGAGGTAGGAGAGCAGCGAGCCACTTTTGCCCTTAACCAGCGTATCTCTCAAGTTTCTGATAAAAATTCATAAAAACCAAATTCCTTACTATAAAATTTCTAAATATATTACTAAAATCCTAGATGTTAAATTTATGCGATAAATCGAAAAGTAAGGTAAATGAGCTACAATGTTTAATCAAAATTGAAATTCAGATACATTAAGGTGATATTTACAGAAAATAACATATGAAAATAAAAGCAAAATAAATTACTATAGTTTTCCAAAATATAGAATGAAACAAACTGAGATGTAGTTAAAAATGTACCGAATTAAACTGCTACAGATTGTTTTCTGAAATTGAAACTGAAAATCTTTTGGTCACTATGAAATTGAAAAATCGGTTCCGTTGTTAAATTCTACGAAATGAAAATTTAACAGATGATTCTAATAATAACATCTAGTTGTAGTTCAAAAATAAGATGAAAATGACTGTTGAGGTGGTTGTTTATATAGTTTTTTGGGTTCTGAATCAGCCAATCAGGATCGACTAGTATGTAATTTATTTTTAAGTATTTTTATTTTTCCATTAAGACGTTTTAAATGGTTTAAATTATTTTTACTTTTATTTAATTACTATAGCTTTTCACTATAGTCAGAGAAATCCTGCTTTTTTCTATAGGCCCCTTCTATTTGTATTGAAAGAAATATGAGTGGCTTCCTGCCGCAATATCCTTTTTGCTATAGGATCCTTCTATTTGTATTGAAAGGAATATGAAAATATCGGGTCTAACCATTTGATTTTTCGTAGAGTTTGGCCCAATTCTTTCATATCATTTTCAAATACATCTCGCTTTTCCACACTTGCTGCATAATATTCCGTACAAAGTTTAATAACAGTTTTAATTTTAGCTTCATTAATTAGCTTCATTTTAATTAGCTTTTTTAATTAGCTTCTTTAACACTCCTTTCAATTTCTGAGAGTTTGCGTCAGGTTCTGTTACTAATTTTCTAGCCTTCGCAATAAGTGTTGTACTCTTTTCACTATTCATATCAGTTTTAGCTCTATTTCTTGTAACATCATCAAGTTTTGATTCATCTGTCTTCGATTTTCGTCTCGTCATCATATGGGCATCTGATACAAATTTTGCTATCAATTTATATTCAATTTTTGATTCAATTGTTTAATATCGTTCTCAATTTTCTCTCTAAATTTATCTTTCTGAACATAACCAACGTTATTCTTTGATTGGTTTTCATCCTGAAATCAAATGGTTCGTTTCAAAATTGGTCTTTGGAATTTATTGAAATTCCTGGGACAAGATCCCGTAATTTCTGCACAAATGACATTGAATTTGCCCATTTAAATTCACATTGTCTCTCTGTGATGATGGTGAAGTTGATGGTGATCTTGATCTTGAAAATAAATTTCTAGAAACATGTCCCTTTCTACCTCATTAAAATTTGACTTCACATTAGGAATTGTTCTCCGAAGGGAGTACACTCAAGCACCTGTAACTACCCTTGACGGCTGAAAATCGGACACACCCCCTAAGCGCCCAACACAAGGCATAGGAAAAGATGTATGCTTTAATTACATGTTGTGACCATTGGGTAAGGGACGTTTGGTGGTTTCACTGTCAGAGATATTGAAAGTACTCTCTTGAGTTTCAAGTATAAAGCCGAGTAAGTTTTCGTTATTTAGGTCATGGATTTAAACACTGCAATCGATAGTGGTTGGGGGTTTAGTAAAGGTGTGGGAATAAGGTTGCGGGTGGGTGAAGTTTATATGATTTTTGATCATATCAAAAGGTATCCATAGGTCAGAGAAGCAGTAGATTTCTTCATTGGGATCATAAGTGATTTTTTTGTGGGATTTTGTTGTATGATGAGAGATGGTTTTGATAGAGGAGCTGGGGCCATGTTGAATAATGCATCTAGCACAAGTTTTGTTATAAATGTGGCAGGTAATTCTATTTGATCGAGATATCCTGATACTAACGCGTTTAAGGAGCTTTCTGTCAGTTTGTTCTAGATGGTCTCAGTGGTCAATATGGTTTATGATGTACATATAATCTGAAAAGGTTCATGTCATATTTTCCATCACCACCAAATTTTGGTCTGCATTGGTAGCAGTCTATCAGAGAGTCATGGTCTATGGTAATACCATGGATATCACGTGCATGAGTGATCAAGGTGGGTCTTTCGTAAATTGAGCAGGGTACTTTGAGATTTGATCTGCATTTGCAATTGCCTCTTCTGCCGAGATAGTACAAGGTAGAATCATTTAGTAAACGTTCAGTGTCATTTTTTGGAGTAGTAGTATTATGTAGAAGCTTTTTAATGCGTTTAGGTGTGAGATAGTTAGGAGTAGGTTGGGGTATTTGATCAGTATTTTGATCGATTTAGGCTGCAGTATCCGAGATGGGGTTCCTTAGGACATTCCTAACTTCGATTCAGCTTTGCATAAGAATGGCTTCACTGGTTCGATCCTTTTCTATGAAGAAAATTAATAAATTATTCAAACAAATCAAAATTTTCTTTGGCCAATAGTTATTCATGGTCTGAAGATCCACCGGTTTCTTCCAGGTCCTATTGAATGTTATATTAACTGAAATTATTTTGGACATTAATGGTACTAGCGTTGTTTCAATTTCATCCTCTTCTTCAGCACCGATGCCTGCAGTTCCAGTTGCTCTAGCTAGGCCCAAGCGACATCAATTATTATGCGCGGAACGGACCCTCAGAAAACATTTGCCCCAAAGCGGAAGCCGACGCACGAACAGTCACTCTGGCTGCAGTAGCCCCACCAGCGCGGATCATTCCCTCAGTGAATCTACAATGGGTAGAGGTTGTGGCCAACAATTTTGAGTTATACGACTTTCTCGACGAGGCCGAGTTTGCTTCTTTCTGGGCCTAATCGTTGAGAACACTGTTATGAAAATTTTATCATATCTTCATTTAGTGTTAGTTGATAACCCAATTTGGGTCTATTTTCTGATATATCTATTATTAAAAAATGCTTGTGTCATTGAAACTTATTGTTTTATCTGGAGTAGATATTCATCTGATAAAAATCGTAATATGACCTTGTATGTTGAATTAAAAGCAACTGAGGTTATTGAAATCAACGATGATACACGTAAGTCCTTTTAACGGACGTCTAGAACCTGAATAGGAAGTGCATGAAGGAGTAGTGGTTACACAGGCGCTCACTGCTTCATGTTTTCCGCTGATATTGCATAGATCCAACGTGAACCACCTTCATGGGTGTCTTGTCGTGAAGCAACAATCATGTAGCATGTTGTAGAAATCTGATCTTTATCATCATTTAATAGTCTAGCCATCAATCGTGCTGTCCATACGGATTAGTTTGTTTAAATTCTCGAAACTTTCTCACGACGTGCCCAACACAAGGAACAAATATTAATAGCAGGAAAATAACAAAAATTGCATAAAAAGACATAGAAAACAGTAGTAAATACTACTTTATTTATTAATATAAAAAGGCGATCCTTCGATCAATCCGGGAAAAAGAAAAAGAAAAGAATTAAAATAAGAACAATTAATTCAAATAAATAAATAAAAACAACCAATTAGAATGATTGGAATTTTTGATCATGATAAAAGTCAAAAATTGATCAAAAAGCACACATACTCTAACCGTTTTTTCTAACTATTGTGTTGGGCTAGAACCGAGAACTGAGGGTTTGTTTTAATGAATCGAAAATACATAACATAAAAACCGCTTCAAGTTGAATTGAAATCTATTATCATACACCAAATAATACAAAAAAAGTACACAACACATTGAGAATGAATAAAACATGTATAGTAAAATAAAGAAACGCAAGAAGTTGCAATGACCAACACAGTTAAGAGAAAAATAACGCATTCTGGAAATCTGCCTACTAGAAAAATGAAATAATAATAAATAAAATAATAATTGATAATAAATAAATTAATAATATGAAAAGAAATTTTAAGAAGGATTATTGGTCATATTTACATACAAAAAACCATAATCGAATTAATTAGGGATGATATAGCTCGCATTTACATACGAAGGAGCTATGACAATGAGTACATAAGTTAAGAAAAGGAACAGAAATAAATAAAGAAATAAATACATTTAAAAATTGAAACTAAAGAAAATCCATTAGAACTGATAAGATAATATAAATTAAGATAAAATTAGTTGAAATTATGTAAATTATAAAATTTATAAAATCGTTGAAAATAATAAGAATTAAAATAAAATTAGTTAACATTATGTAAATTATAAAGTTTATAGAATTAAATGATTAAAATTAAGGAAAATTAAAATAAAATTAGCTAAAATTATTTAAATTATAAAATATACAAAATTAAATTGTTTAAATTGATAAAAATTAAATTAATTAATTAATTAAATCAATTAAATTAAAAATAAATAATTACACACTTTCATGCATGCACGTGAAAGTAATTCAAATTTTACTGCATTCTGTGATGATCTAGTGGCAAAGAATGCATGGATGAACAGTTAAAATCATTATAAATACTGATTTCAAATTCAGTTGAACAACTTGTTTTCAGACAATGGCAAATTCATTTATTTTTTGACATTTAAGAAAATTTGCGATCACCTCCCTCAGTTTTAGGTTTATGCCATCGTGGTAAGTTGAATTGGATTAGGTAATTTTATGTAAAGTGTAATTTTATGTAATGTCATAATTTAATAAAACTTGTAATCCAATTAAGTTTAGTTAAATTTTTTTGTTGTTTTGTTCTTTTTATTGTTTATTTCGCTTTTGAATCTTGAGTAATAATTACAGTTTGCATGAATGTTATTTGATTTGATTTTTATGATTTTTATGTTTTTAAAGTCTTCGGATTGAACGATGTTCGTAAGCCGTGGGCACTCGTGCTGATGCTACAGCGGATGTTCGACAGTTCGGATCATTGTTTTAAATAGAGGTTGCATAAAACGGGTCCGTCACCAATATTTTTATGAATTTTAGTGAGTTAGGAGTGGTAAAAAAGAAAATGAGATCGGTTGGAAGTAGATAAGATTCAGTTTGGGCAATATTATAGAATCTACGAATAGTTAACGTGTCAAATAGGTCAGAATTGGAAATATATGCAGATCCTTGCTCAAACTTTTGAAGGATAAGTTGAATATTCACGAGTATTGAAGAAAGTATACAAAGACATTTATTAACATTAGCTAACGTTAGAAAGCATCTAGTAAGGAGGACCATAATTACATAAACCAACAACAATAATCTAAGAAAGAAATTGATAATGAACAATGACGCAAGACTTTATATCGGCAGTCCAGAATCCGAACATGAAAATATCATGAGGAGTAGTTTTAGCGGTAGAGCTCACCTGCTTATGGAATTTCAACCATTGTGTACATCAGTGGTGTCCAACCGAAATTGGTTACTGGGCCAAAATAAAAAATAAAAATATAATGTGGGCCGCACGTATTTATTTATTATAAAAAATTTATACAAACTAAATTATGTTTTACATATACATACATATTACTTAATGTGAAACTTGATTTTCAATTTTTTCAGATAATTTTTTTATGTCTACAGGTATTTTCGAAGTTGCACATCGTAATTGGTTTTTTAAATTTTCATCAGTTAATCTATTACGACTTTTACATTTAACAATCTTTAATTTTGAAAAAAAAGATTCGCAAAGATACGTGGTCCCCATTGCAGCTGTAACGCTTATCGCTAGTTTTCTTAGATTAGGAAATTTATCATTGCATATGTACTTTTTATAAAACTAAACTTTATCATTGGCTTCAAACATATATTTTAATTCAGAAGATGACTGGAGATCTATTAACTCCATTTGCAAATTTGTTGGAGCTGATTCCACAACAATGTCAAATGGACATAGGAAAATATTATATATATTCTCATATTTCTTTAAATATGAAAATCTCTCCTGAAATTCTTGTAGTAAATTGGTAATTTCTTGTGCATATTTAGAAAAATCTTTTTTGTCACAATTAAATATATGTAATAATGGAAAGTGGACAGAATTTTTTGATTTTAATTGACTTTCATAAAGTTTCAGTTTTGTTATGAATGCTTTTATATTTCCATAACAGTCTGTGATCAACTTGTTTTCACCTTGAAGCTGCCTATTCAGTTCGTTTAATTTCATAGTAATATCTGTAAGGAAACAAAAATCCAAAAGCCACTGCTCATCATATAATTCAGGAACATTTTGGTCATTTTCATTCATAAAAATTCCAATCTCTTCTCTCAAATTCCAAAATCTTTCTAAACATCTCCCACGACTTAACCAGCGAATTTTCGTATAAAAAAGCAAATCACTGTACTCAGATTCTAGTTCTTGAAGGTAACCGTCTTTTGTGTTAAAACTAAAAAAAAATCTTAAAAGTAACCGTTTTTTTGTATAAAAAAATAAATAAATACACATTAAAAAAATTTTGAACGCACATGTAATATTTTACTACAATAAAAATTTATATTTGATATTTCATTACAATAAATATTTATACAAAACGGGCCGCATGCGGCCCGCCGGCCGCAGGTTGGACATAGCTGGTGTACATCACCAACAGGGTTATCACCATGGGTACACAGATGGCATAAAGACATTAGTCATGAAGACGTTTAAGAAGGAGTCGATTCAAAATCTATAAGTACCCTTAACACATCTAAAATGACACACTCCTAAGCGCCAACAATTGTCAGTATTCAGTAAACCTAAAGTTACGTAAAGCCACCTTTCAAAGCATCAAAATTATTTGCCTCCAGATATTTCAATTAAAACTAATAACCTAACTACTTTCATCATCAGCTTGTTACTACTTTTTCGAAAACTTACGGATTACTCGTTTCATCATTTAATAATTTGGACTCACTTTATTTCTAACTTTGATCGGAATCGCACAGCTGGTAAATGAAACTGTAGAGCCGGTGTCGAAAAATGGTGGAATAGGAGGCACTCACTATTTTCTCCCAGGCCCTTTCTAAATATCTGCTCACTCACAGTAGGTTCAGGGCTCTGAGTATAGATTGTGTCGCATTCACCGCTGTGCTATTTGAATTTGAAAATATCAATGAGATTCACCTGAAAAAATGATATTGGAACTGAATATGTTGACTCTGCTTCATGCTTGCAAAAAAGGACAACAATTAGTATAATCGATTACAAACCCATAGTTCAGTAAATATGGCATGCTCAGTGTGGTTCCCGACTTTGTCTTTAAGTTTCAGCCAAGCTATACAGCATTCGCGTAACTGCTGCTTTTAAGTATTTGTTGTTAATAAAACGAAAGTATGCTATCATCCTAAAACGTAAAAAAATATTTAAAAATTAGAACAAACGCCCACATTTTTATTTAATTTAGTATCAATATTTTTTAGTACTGATGAAAATTTTATCTCGTAATTTTCAGTGAGTTTTGAAATAAAATATTTTTTTAAAGGTTTTGCTATATTTTTAATATTGAAATTATTTCTTTAAATTTATCAAATCTTTAAATTTTCGGAATTTCAGTTTAAAAATATTACTATTTTAATAAACTTGGTTGAATAATAATTATTAACAATTTGTCAATTTTGATAATTAATTTTAATTAACTTATATATCATTAATATTAATTTTATTATATTTTTAGAATGATTAATTTCAAAGAAAGAATATATAAATTTGAAAAACAGTGCAACTATACTGTGACTGATAGTCATCCTCTGGTGAAAACGTATGTCTCTCAAGGAAACTTCACTAAAATTTATAATAAATCCATAAATTTAAATGAAAATTCTTCCAAGAGGTAGTTATTATGTTAAAAGTTTTCAAAATTAATTGAACTTAGTGTTATAATTATTGATCCGCTCTCTGCCAATTCTCTTTTGAATCAATCAAATGATCCTTTAAGTGGCGCAAATAAGGCTGATCAAG
This sequence comes from Schmidtea polychroa, assembly GCA_959609185.1. Taxonomy (NCBI): domain Eukaryota; kingdom Metazoa; phylum Platyhelminthes; order Tricladida; family Dugesiidae; genus Schmidtea; species Schmidtea polychroa. The sequence goes on from CAUHTR010007749.1 coordinate 60,097, forward strand.
ATTTTTCATCTTCTGTTAACAACATCGAACCATGGTCATCAAAGAGAATGTCTATTTTGTCAACTTACACTACAAATGAAAAATTAAGTATAATTAGTAGTTTTTTAATAAAAAAACCAGATGAAGAAATCCGAATATTAAACAAAACAAGTTCGATAATAGAAAAAGTGAAAACGCGTTTCGAACAACTCGACCAATTAGATGAAGAAGTGCGAGAAACCTACAATTTAAATGTTCAACAATTCACTGAAAAAATTAATGAATTACAAAATGCCCTGAAAATTTCATGGCGTGACGGCCAACGAGTGAAAGCGCTTCAGATAATCATTCAAAGTACGAAACTATTATCGGAAACTGGGGCAGTTCAATTTTTCCCGAGCAAATTTGTACTAATTACTGACTTAGTGGATAGTTTTGCGTCTTACGTTTATGATCGATTGAAACTGAAATCGTTCGATAAACAATCAAATTCGACACTTTCTCATCAATTACAGGACAATTTCCGAGAAACACAAATTCCGGAAGTGGCAAAAGAAACCGCTCAAAATTGGTTTTACAAGGTCGCATCGATCCGCGAGTTGATCGCTCGATTGTATATTGAAGCATGTTTGTTGCCGTGTTACAAATTTTTCGATTCAAAACAAATTTCTGAATCTCTGATGCGACTGATGAGAATGGCACGTGGAATCGGAAATCCGTTATTAGCCACATATGCCCGATCTTACGTGGCCCGAATTGGAATCACATTGGAACCGACTCGACGAGATTATCTCCAATTGGCATTCAATGACATTCTAGACTCACTGAAACGATTGAACGATTCAAATGAGTTCGATAAATTGGAAATAGATTCAACGGACAAACAGATTCCCTATTTGAAATTATTTGTGCCAGCTGTTGATTGGATATTGCAATGTTTGTGTTGCGGAGCGTCAGATTTGCAAATCGACTCAATTGTCGCCAGTATTGAGTTGACACAAAACCCATTACTCGTCCATTCGGCTCTGAATTCCATTGCCACGAGTTATATTGAAAAGAAACCACTCTATTTTGCCGAAATGATTCATCGATTACCGGAATCGAGTTATCCGAAATATGCCATGTATAAACAATTGGGAGCTTGTGTTTCGTTGTCATTCGGTATCGGGCATGAACAGGCGGGACAGTTGTTGTCATTCGTGTGGAAATATATCACGAAATTGAATGAGGCGCGCTATTTCATCGAATGCGCCGATTCATGGGCCGAATTTCTGGCAAAAAATTTCAACACAGTTCAAATAAATCGATATTTGGCAGACATTGTCAAAGAAATGACACGAGATAATCAATACTTGGAGTTTTCCAATCAATTACAATCTATACTCAATAAAATCATTAGTTGCAAATGCGATTTTGAGGTGAAATTTATAATTAGTTAATAAATACAGTATTAGATGAGAATCATCACCGAATGGATTTAATCTCCTACAATATAAAATCAATTAAACTTTCCTCTTCCGAACTCGTAAAAATTAAAACCATTAATTATCAGGGACATTTGAGAAAGCTTTATAAGGCGACCCGAATTATTCATGAAGATAAATACCAAATTTCATAAACTTGTAAATATTAGTCTTCTCCAGCACTTTAATCCACAATGCTATCATTTCATCAATAATAAACTCATAGAATTACAAAGTTTTCTTTGTCAAATAAAATAATCCAATCAAATTAATTTAAATTATTTAATAGTAATTTAAAATAATAATTTAAAATAATAATTTAAAATTTATTAATAAGTACTTGAAAAAAGGGTTGTGTCAAAAATTCGTGTTAAATAAATAAAAATATGTTATATTATTGTAGAAAAAGGAATAAAGCAGTCATTTGCATTCTATAGCTACAAAAAATTGGTAAGCTTAAAATATAAATTACAATTTCGTATATTTATTTTTATATTGTAATAAGTATAAATAACTAATCTCAAATTGCGTTAATAGTTCAATCATATTTATATAAATAATTAAACATACATGGCAATGATCAAAAATTTTTTTTCTTGTATATTGTATGTATTGATTGTTGTGTTAAATTAAATAATTAATAAAAAATTTTTTAAATTATTAAATGAAATTTTGAATTTTTTTAAAATTTTTAAAAATAATATTAATTTAATTTTAAAATTTTAAAAATAATTAAATATTTTTATTAAATAAAAAAAATTTTTATAAAATTAATAAATTTGTTTAAAATCCATAAATTACATAGTTATTATATCCCATCTGATGATGACAGGAAAACTGTCGAAATATATCGTGAAAAGAATGTTTGATTGGCGTTATCTTATAATATTTATATAAGTTATACTTTCTAAAGTAAAACCATTAATACATATGCTAAATTTAAATTGCTTATTTTGGATTTTTTGTATGGATCATTGCTACTGGAAATTGTGCGTGATTCCTCGAATGAAATGACGTTCTGCTCTCAATGTTAATTTGGAATGGGTCTTGTATATGCCCATTTATATATGCCCACATTCATCTAAAATAATATTTGATACAACATAACTTGTTCGTAACTTGTGCTAATTCATTGAATCTGCGTTTATTTTATCATGATTTGAGATATTAGTGGACATTTTTAGTCATTTCATCAATAATGTTTATATAAATATCATTCATCATATTTTTCTGGTTTTAGAAAGTCAATATAATTATTAGTAATGAAAAATGTACATAATTAAAATATGTAATATTACAGGATAGAATTCAGATCTACAGGACCCTTGTTCTACACTAGAGAAAAAATAAACAACTATATAATTAATATATAAGAATCAGATAAAATTCAAGTCTTTTGCAGACCCTTACTCTTAACTAGAGTCACTTTACTTGGTAATGATTTTGAAGTTTTTTCTTTTGCTTCTTCGTCTTTATGCATTTCTTATTTTTTGCCGTTTTTCCTTTTTCGGTCATTTTTTTTGCGTTATAAAGGTAATTTCGGCTTCCGTTTCTTCTTCTATGCGTTTTTTAGTTGCTTTTTCTTGTGTTGCCTTTTTGGCTTCCTCTTCTTCTTTGCGTTTTTTGTCCGCTTTTTCTTTTTTCTTTGTTGCCTTTTTTAATTGTTTTCTAAATTCTATTTCGGCTTCTTCATTTAGTCTTTTTGTTGTCGAACTTTCTTCTTGTGGTTGTTTTTCCATTAATTCTTTTAAGCCCATCATTTTATTTTGACTTGTATTAGATTTTCCTTTTGTGTTGTTGTCGAATCTTACATATTTAGCTTCTATTTCACATTCGCTATCTTCGGGTTCAGATCCTAAATCATAACTTTCGTCTCCATAGTAACTTTCACCGATCATGATCGATTTATCTCTTGGATCTGTTGATCCTCTTTCCTCTCTTGAATCATATGAATATGGAGATGGGATTTTGGTATGTCCTCTTTTTTCTCTTTCGTGGTTTTCAATTATTTCTTCTTGAAAATTATTGTCTTCTTCATTTTGGGGTTTTTGCTTGTCCCCTTACCAGTCAGAGTTTCACTGATAACTTCTTAAACTTTAGATGCACAACTCTTAATATATGCATCTATACGTGCATCATCAATGTGTTAAATAGCATCTGCTGCTAAATTCATTATACTTGACATAGTAATTAACTTTTAAAAAAATGGTTTTTTAATACATAAATGAAATAACACAAAATTGAAGACTAATTCCAAACTATTCATTAAAAAAAAGTTTAACAAGAACCCCAAAATTTTCAGATTTGCTTCATTTTAACGGGTTAAAATCAAGTGAAAATATAAACTTTTGAATGGGCATTATTTCTAAATCATAATGGGTTCTCTATCACATACTATAATGAAAATGCTTTCATGATCGAATCTAGGGGTTAGAGGGTATGCTTTAAAGGACATGGAAATGTCTAAAGTTTATATAAATTTTATATTTATAAATTGAAATTTGTGATTTTTAAAAATATAATATTTACCGTAATTTACAGCTATAATAATAGATAATTGAATCTAACATTTACAGATGATTTAAATAAATGCCTATTTTCTGTGACATGTATAGACTCGTGGTCTAGTCTTCCTTGGCGTTGAACTCTAGCTATATTAGCTGAGCACAGCATATTATAGACTTATAGTTGATAGCTTAAAAAGCCTTGGGGTTACCAATAATATTGTGTAAAACGAGGGACTGAGAAAACTATGCCAAGCGCCCGCTTTGACTTTTGACGCCAATGAGTGCTTCTCATCTGATATCGTTTAAAATTCAAAAACTTAAATGTTGAAATTTTCATATATTCAGAATTTACTTTCATCTCAAGAATTCACTCTCTATTTAGCAATGTTTGACAAAGAACCTTCTTTAATAGAAGTTCGTCAAATGGTGTTGGATCGATTTTTTAATTCGAATATCAGTGAATCTTTATCGGACCCGGTATTAATACAAAATTGTATACGAATGCTGAAAGAAATGTATGATTCATTAAATTCATTGAGTGTTTCTGTAAGTTATTGCAATTTTTTGTTCATTTTAACCCTTAATTGTATTGTGTAGCAAATTTGCAACATACCAGAATTTCACGTTTAGATCACCTAAAATAAATAAGAATAAAATAAATAGATACAAAGCTGTTTAACGGATTTTAAATTTTACATTAAATTTTTTAAATTATTTTTGTAATAATACTTTATTTTATTTTATTCAATAAAATTATAAACATTTCAAAACAATTTGAAAATGCGTGCAGATCGGTATGTAAAGGTAGACGATATTAACTTTTTGAGGTACAATCTTATTTTTGGAATTCAAACAGTCTGGTCCTAATTAATTTCGAAAAAGCCAATAATTGACAAAATTTATTGTTTTCATTTTAAAGTTTAAAATAAAAAATTCACTAGTTTTATAATTTAATTTGTCCAATTGACTTAATTTCTACTTAATGGAGAACAATTAATGGAGAACAATTAGATGTTTTAGGCTACTCGAAACTTACAGCAATTTATGGGCGATTGAATATACCAATAAGTATTCAATTACTGATTTCATTTCATTTTAATATTACTACAAAAATGCTAAAAAGCAATTTCCAAATTTATACATCCAATATTACAAAACAACACTCCTTTGATATAAGGGTAGAAATGTTGATACTGACAAAGATCCCTAAAACTCAAAAAGAGACTCCTTTATATAGGATTTTTTTAATCAGAATCGATCATGTATGTTTTTGATCAGTTTTATTGTTGTTAATTTTCTTTTAAATTCCACTCCATCTGGTTGACCAATTTTATTGTTTTTCTAATTGTTTCATTTTTTTTTCATTTCTTTCTGACTGTCCGAATGGTCGCCATTTTATATCACCGTTATTCTATGGAAAAATTGATTTTTTTGCAATTTTTGTGTCTTTTCGGCGATTTGTCTTATTTTCATGAGTTTCAAATTGTGTCTCATATGTAACTTCTTGATTTTATTATTTTTGTTTTATTTAATTTGTTTTACTTGGTTCTATAATTAATTTTAACTGTTGTATGGGATCGGCTTAGTTGGCCATTAACTTTTAATTGTTTAATAATAATTTAAGCAACGGTAAAAAAGGAAATTTCCATTTTTCTGGACTCAGTCCAGTACTGGTGATTAACACAATGAATAGGTAACAGTGTATAGTCAGGATATTCTTTTTTAATTTTATTTTTCATTAACTTCACCAGACCCACATTTTTATCAGTCAAAGGACACACTCCATCGGTAGTTACACTTCCCATTTTGTTCCTCGCCGATCCATTTTTTTTTCAACACAGTTCTCTACAGCATTGAATAAATCCTTAAATGTAGTTGTATCCTTGAGTAACTTAACACTAAGTAGCTCTATATCAATAATTGTGCAGTATCCTGAAAAATCGATATTTTCGTCCAGTGCAAGGATGTACCACAAAAAAATCCTTGCTTGAATTTCAAAGTTGGTGCATCAAATTATCACTTATTTCAACGTTTCGGACTACAGTTCTCCTTAATAGAAAAATGCGGTCAAATTTTATTTTTTCTATTGCACTCACCATCAACAAAATACTTGTTCCGCTTTAATATGTTATTAGCCAGTACTAATCTGGCTTCAGTGGCAGCATCTTGTATTAAAGGCTGTTTGATGAAAGCAGTTTGCTGTTTCTTTAAATTGTTAACTAATTCTTGGTATTTCCTTTTCTTTTTCCGTTCCTTAAATTGTGTCCGAAATGTAAATGTTTTTATTGATAGTGTCTTTTTAAATTATACTCTTTAACCCTTTCAATACGATTTTTTTATTTTAATAATTAATAGGAACATCTAGACTGATTAATTAATAAAATAAGCGATTCATTAAAATTTATACAGATCAGTGGGTTTCAATATTAAAATTGAACTCACAGGTAAGTTTGTGTGTTTCGATAATATAAGTTTATTCAATTTTTATATAGAATTTTTTATTCCATACAAATGGTGTAATATAGTAATTGAGGAAGTGGTAGAAAAAACACATCTAAACTTTCGATTTATATCTTAAATTTTGATTTTGAAGAAACAATGACAGATAAAAAATTTCAATTTAATTATAAGAACTTTTTTCAATTTTCATCACTGATTTCTTTAAAATTTAATAAATTCTACTGGATTCAATCTTACTACTTTTGGGTTGTCGAGAAAATAGAAAGAAAACAGCAAATGTTGATGATGAATTTCATTTAAAAAAATAAAAAGTTCATTTAGCTTTATATTTTAAATATTTTTCTTGTGTACTACTAGTTGAGATCCTCTGATCTAGATCATACTTATATTCGCAATATTTTCATTAATTTTTAGGGAATATTTTTATTATTTTCCTCATTCATATTTTTCCATCTGTTTTAATCAGGATAACCGAAAAACAGTTACTCGCTTGATTTTAACATTAATTAATCGAATCCAATTTGAAGGAAAAAATGTTGAAGATTATTTGAATTTATTAACTCAATTTCGAAGTACATTTGGTAGCATAGAATCAGTTATTTTTAGTATTGTCGAACGTGTGAACAATTTAGCTATGACTGTGAGATCATTGCGGCCAAATCGTGAACATAATTCAGGGAGCGCTTCATTTGTTCGAGCTTGTATGGCATTCAGTTACATAACAATCCCAAGTATCGAAGATTTTTCTCTGGTCATACGGCTTTATACAAGCACAGCTCAAGTTCTAATTTAAAGATAAAAATATTATTATTCCATATTTATGTTTCAAGGTTGCATTGGTTAATGGTTGTTTAGGCCAAGCTGAATCATGTGTCAAAGAAGCTATTAGTTTATTATCGAAAATTGAAATCGATCGAAATATTTCAGCTGCTTCTGTAGCAGAAATGGCTGCATCTTTAGCATCATCTCTATTGATGTTTCCAGATATAAATTCTGTTCTTGTTGCTGAAAATCCCAATCAGAATCAGCATATGTTATATTTGTTGAAAGGTTTAATCAACGCTATAAATCTTTGTCCAATTCTTAAAAATGATCATGTGCCAACTGAAAAATCCATTATTAAAGGAGAATTATATATCAAGGTGAGAATTATATATCTTGAGGTGCTACCAATCAAACGAAATAAGTTTAAAAATTTTAAATTAAAATTAACAACCTAAGCCATGAATAATGTACCTAAAACATTTTTGTTGGAATTTTTAATTCGCATGTTTTGCAAGTTCTTTTAACTCTATAATCTATATTCTCTTCTATTTCTATAGCGTTATTCTTGACTACTATACTAGTTGGTAAAAAAGTAACAGCGGTACTTCCGTGTTATCTTACCCCCAAAAATTAAATTATAAAATACAATTAAAATATCAATATAAAAAATGAGAGAATTCATTATTGATGATGTTATTGAACATTATTGAACATGAATTTATTAAGGCTATCTGTGATTTATGTGATTATGTGAGTTTATGTGGTGCAAACGTGTTCTAAGCAACAGTGCCGATGTGTTCGACACTATTCTCAACGACATTATGGTTTTCTGGCCACCTGGATGACCATTTACAAACTCCTTACAAACATTTGCTGAGTTTGTAACTGTGATTTAGAAAATAGATATAATAATTATATGTGTTCTTTTTTAATTTAATTTTTGGGGGTAAGATAACACGGAAGTACCGTAACAGCGATTCAATTTTAAATTTTTTGAAATGAAACTTGACATTATAATGTTATAAACATATCGCATTACAGTAGTTCCTCGTATAACACGGTTAATTCTTACCGTGTTATATAAAATAAATCAAAATATTTAATTCTAGTCTACCGTGTTGTATCGAAACCTTGTTCTACGAAACTTTGAAATAATATAAACCAAGTCTTAAGGTGTAAAATTTTATTATAGCTGAAATTTCGTTCCAAATATACATATAAGTAAAAAACTAAATTAACTTCAAGTTTTTATTACAAAAAAATTCAGCATGAGAAAAAAAAATTAAAAATATAACAAAAAATATATTCAAAAAATCATAATTCTAATTATTATAGATTAAATAAAAACAGGTTCTTACGACCACAATATTAATTTTCATCATCACTCTCACTCTCATCAAAAACTGCAGCTGGTTTATTTCTTTTTTTCAAAGTTGGTTGAAACTCCTTTGTTATTCTCCTAGTTATTTCCTCCTCGTTACAAAAACTATCTGACGTAGTTTCAATTACCTGCCTGTTTTGATCTCTTAATTCGGTCAGAATTTCTCTATAAGGAGCTAAAGAACTTTACTATAAACATTACAACTTAATTTTTAACATATCTGATATTAAAATTATTATGAATTTAAAGACTTTCAAAAGATGGCTATTAATATTTACTATGTATGTACTTTTTTTCTATTTACTTTCCAAAATATTAAAAACAATGCATGCAAAAACTTTATCAACTTCATTTACAAAGAACAAAGCGATACTGATTTTTCCGCTATTCGCCTTATTAAACGCCATTTAAAAAAATACAACGGAATATATACATAACATATTCAATTTTTTGAAAAAACTTTATGTTAATAATTTCAAGTCTTATACCGTGTAATATCGAAACCGTGTTATACAAATATCGTGTTATACGTGTTATACAAATATCGTGTTATACGAGGGACTACTGTACAATCATTTTTACAACCGAGTTGCTTTTCATGCTTTTTTCATTAAAATCAAATCGAATCACATTCCTTAAAAATAGCTTCTAAAAAAATTATTTTTAAATCATTGTTAAAATCACAAAACGACTTTTTGGACAACCTTTTGCATATAGACTAAGACTACACACCAGTAGTCTACTCTAAGTGTAAATGTTCAAATTGCCCCAAATGACGTGCCTAGGGCCTCATTTTCTGTAAACACGCCACATAAAAAAGAGGTTTTATTTATATAAATTAATAAACTTATTACATTATAAGGTTTTTCGATTTATTTAATAAATGTTGCAATCGATTTAATAATCATTTCTAAATTAAAATTTTAACTAATTACTTGACCATGTTTAACAATTAATCAAGTGATCTAAGCAATGTGAAACCTGATAGTATGGACGTAGACTTGACTGAATGCACTTGCTTCCTCTGTTAACAGTGAAACTGGCATGCAATGAATTGGATTGGTGGGAATTGAAGGCCAATTAGCTTTCCGTACCACCAGATCCAGCTCAAGCAGGAAGCCATAATCCAGCCTTGATCGAGAAAGAATTATAAAGAAGACACTAGAAGATCATTCTGTATCAAGTATAGCAAATATACTTTCTATTAATTGTAAGAAGATACTTAGGAACAGGATTGGTGACTTCTCAGCCAAAAGGGGGTAATGTGCATACCAAATTAACTAAAGAGATGAAAATTGGCTTGCTGGTGTATGTTGATATGGAGTGTGCGAGAACCCTGGCAGAAATGGTCAACTGGGTACTTATAACTTTGAAAATAACCGTTTCCAAAAGTACAGTTGACAGACCATTAAGATTTCACTATATGTTCAAAAGGCTTACATTTGTGCTCGAGCGTAGAACTTGCTAATGAACAATTGCTCTACAAAGAGAGTATGCAACACTTTTTAGATGATTAGAAGTTAGTAATGATGATAGAAATTTCATTTTTATCAGTGAGATTGGGTTTGCCGTTGTTACCAGGCCAAGCCGAGGGCGCAATGTTGGAGATGAGTCTTCATTTGTTTCTGTTCCAGGTGCGTGCAGCAGGAATATTTATGTTGTTTCAGCTATGAATAAATATGGCATGATCTATCATAAAATTAATGAGATAGCTGTTAAATGGGAAGATTTAAACTTTGTCTCAAAGAAATCAAAGAGGCCTGCCAAGCTTTTGAAATTCATATCCCTATTTTTATTATTGACAATCCTCAAAAACGTCAAATTAAGATATTCCACCATACTTTCCTTTCTCAATCCTATTGAAAATGTGTTTTCTGTTTGGAAGAATGCTGTAGTACAAAGCGCCGCATACAAATGAATCACAATTACGAACTTTTATTATTGAAAAATTCAATGAAATCACCCCAGGACACTGCTAAAGTTTTTATCGTAAAATGCTCAGATACCTGCAAAAGGCAGAGCTGAGACAGATGATAATTCTTGAATAAATTATGAGTTTCTTTATTATATTTAAAATTATTAAATTGAATGCAACAATTATTAAATAGTTCGAAAAACATTATATTAATTTTTATATTTATGTGTTTAAATCCCCAGATTCGAGTTTTGTCAGTTATTTCAAGGAAAAGTTTCAAATTGACATTTGGGGATTTTCACCATTCCACCCCAAATAATTAAAAATTCCAAATTGACAAAAATAATGATTATTGAGTATAAGATAACGCCAATCAAACATTCTTTTCACGATATATTTCGACAGTTTTCCTGTCATCATCAGGTGGGATATATTAACTCATTAAATTAAGGATTTTAAACAAATTTATTAATTATATATAAAAAAAAATTTTTTATTTTATAAAAAAAATATTATTTTTTTTTAAATTTTAACATTTAAAATTTATTTTAATAATTTAAAAAAATTTTTATTAATTATTTAATTTAATACAACAATCAATACATACAATATAAAAAACCTATTTAAAAGCTTATTTAAAAACACTCAAAACACATGTATTTACTGCATTCTGCACATTAATTTTCGGATTCAATGATTTTATCAACAACGCCTCACAAATCACACGTTCCCAATAATTATCGAAATTTTTTAATAAAATTTTAAAATTGTCTGATTAATTAATGAGTTATTATATCCCACCTGATGCTGACAGGAAAACTGTCGAAATTAATCGTGAAAAGAATGTTTGATTGGCGTTATCTTATAATTAAATCATAGCCATGTATGTTTAACTATTTATTGAGTGTAAGTTGTTTATATTGAGAAATTTTTTATTAAGCAAACAAATATAGTTATAAAATTTAGTATATCAAACGTGACTATGAAAGTAAAAAGGCAAAATTGCCTGTAATAGAAGATACAATTGTTTATTTGTTAAAGGCGTATTATACGGTGTTTTAAAAACTCAATTAATTAAATTAAAAACACATTAAAACGTTAGAAAAACACACTTAAAATTGATTTTATAAATGTTCAAGGATTAGTAGACGTTTTATTCCCATATAAATTGAATTAAATACTTGGACAGGTTTTCTCTTGAGATTCCTCTTTTTTCATAATAAAATACTTTGAAAATGACCTCATCCCTCGATATTTGTGTTGTGCGCCATATTCTCCAAATGAAGTCTTTCTGCATAATCCTACTTCTGGATAAATTTTTTTTAAGCAACACTTGTATCACAGTGTCCGCATTTCAACTGGCTGCAGGCTTTATGAAAACATTTTGCGAGCCCCTCTCTATGCACCTACATACCACTGGTTATGGAGGATCCTCCCCGATTCGCCTGTAAACAAGCTTCATCACACTCAAAGATTTTCGCACTGCCGTCATTTGAAATTGCACCCAGACGTATACTTTGCGTTGGAATGTAATAACATATAGCCTCCCTTCAAAGATCGGTATATTTACTTGTCGTTTTCTATTCAAATTCAATTCAAAAGGAATATAATTAAATTCCACCTTACTGTAAGATAGTATTTTCTGCGATTTCTAATTTTTATGCTTGCATTTTATAATTTTATTATTTTTGTTTTATTCATTTTATTTCTGCTCTGTTTTTACTTTTAATATTCTTTGAGTTTTTTTACGTGCTATGTAGGTCGTATCATTTGGCCATTTACTTATTAGATTTAAACAAACAAAAGAATTAAAAAGAAGATTTGATTCTTAGCCCAAAAATTATTTATATTATTAGAATTATTAAGGAAATCGAGGTGATATAGTCTTTAAAAATAAATCACATCAACTGAATAATTTTGCTACAAAACTTTACCTATTTACATGGTAATATTATAATGAAATATATCTCATGACATTTCCAGACAGGGATGTCCAACATTTCTAGGTTTTACAATGCTATTATGATCATTTATTGACTCATTAATATAATGCCAGAACATCGCCGCCTTTTATTTCAACATGAATTCCAAACTGGAATTACAACAATCTGTAGAAAATCTGGTATTTATTTTTCATATTGAAACTTTATATTTAAAAAGTTTCATACATTTATAATAATATTAATCAAAATAATGGAAAGTGTAACTCAGCTGTTTCATTGCAAAATTCCTTAAAATTATATTTTCATTGTAGATATTACTTTTGCTGGCTGCATATAGTCAGCCGTATTATCTGTATCGGGCAGGTAAAACAGATGCTAACGATACTATTTACGGTGGTTCCGAAAATTTTTTATTATTAATTTCTGATGTTTTTGGTAAAGTTGTGTTAAAAATTCGGTCACTAAATTCTTCAGTTATTGATAAACGATTAAAAGATGTTTTAGAGATTGTTTTAAAATCCGAAGACATGCTGACCAACTCCATATATAAGGATTGGTTTTTATAAAGATAGTAATTTTGAAAATAATTATTTTTATGGATTTAATTTCACATTTAATTCAATTTTTTGTACAATAACTGTTTTCAACTGTGATTTACATTGGTTAATTTTTTCGATAAATACATCAAGTGTTTATTATTAGCTTCATATGCAAATACTATTTAAATATATTTTATCCCCTCTCGGTTAAAAAATTTTAGCCATTTAATGTTTCTTATAATCTGTCCACATTTTCTAATTGAAGTTTGATAGCAGTAAGATATGCTAGCTTTAGCCCAATCGCATCATTACGAAAATTATTTCACAATTTCTTTCACGGAGACCTAAAGTGATCGGCATAAAATGTAGAGCATTTTGAAATATATTAAAATAAATCTCGGTGCAATATTTAATTACAATTAATTATTTAATTAATTAATTTTTTTAATTTAATTAATTTATTTAATTAAAATAATACTTTAATTAATTGAGTTACAATTTCTTCACAAGTCGTAATAACAAATAAATTATATTTAAATAATCCAACGTGTCCTTTCTATTATTAAAACAACTATAATTAATAAACATTAATTATTGAACATCACTCTCCTCCTCTTCATTTTCTTTGCCGTTCAATTCTTCTAAATTTGATTGAGTTTGGAAATTGTAATTTAACTTGTCTTGGTGATAAGAATTTTAAAATTTTGTGAGGTCCGTCATATTGAATTCCCTCCTTCTTTCGTCTATGAGGTTCCAAACGAACTAATACTTAACGCCAATTCATTGTGATCGGTTCTGGTTACAAATCTTTTTCCATATAAATATTGTCCGAAATGTACAATAAACTTGTGGAGTGCCAACAACTATTTTCTTGTAACACAATATCTCTTTTCATGTGTTGTCAAATGTCTTGAACCATATTGTATCACTCATTCATTAGTGTATTCCTTAATCTGAGATAAAACTGCGCTTATGACTCCAAAACTAGCATCCCCTTCAAGGATAAATAGTCGATCTGCCCTTTGAAATTCTAATATTGGTCCTTCACATAAAAGTTTCTTTAAATTGATAAAACTTTTTCTATATTCTTCAGTCCAAACAATCATTTTATTATTACCTGTCGTTGCTGCATACTAAGGTGCTGCTATCATTAAATAATTCCTAATAAACCGTCAATAATAATTCTTTAAACCTAATTATGATCTCAATTCTGTGACACTTTGATTCGGTTGCATTTTCAATTTCTGAAATCTTTCTTTTATTTGTTTGAATTCCGTTTTCGCTCACTGTATGGCCAATGAAATTTAATACGCTTTTATAGAAGTGAATTTCTCAGGATTAACTTTCAAACCGGCATCTCTAATTTGTGTGAATACTTCAAATAGAAGTTTATCATGAGTTTCCTTATTTTCCGCATATAATGTCATCATGATATACAACCACTCTTTTAAAAATTAATTCTTCCAATATCTGATGCATCAGTTTCTGAAAGGTGGCAGGGGCTGTTGACAAACCAAATGGCAACTTGTTAAAACAGAACTGTCCCTCTTTTGTACGAAATGCCATCTTGGTTTGGGAATTTTCATGCAACTCTACCTGATAATAGGCCTGACCTAAATCAATTGATGAAAATATTTTTGACTTAACGAGACAATCCAATAACAACTGCATGTCTGGCATCGGAAACGAAAACTTTTCTGTAACTGAATTTAATAACCTAAAATCTAGACACATTCTTATAGAACCATCTGGTTTTCCAACTATCACTATTGGTGTGTTCCACAGACTCTGACATTTTCTCACAACTCCAGCTTCTAATAAATTCTGTACTAACTCCTTAATTATGCTTTCTAAATGCATGGATTTTCTTCTGGGATTTTGTAAAATCGGAGGACCAGAAGTCGTTATTTCATGTGTTATTACTTTTCTATGACCTAAGTCAAAACTGGATGCCATAAAAATGGTGCTTTTCTTAGATATTGAAGTACCCAATTTAGAATTTCTGTCCAACTTGAGCGACGATAACGCAAACTCTAACCGATCATAATCTGTAAATCTCTTAGTAACGCAATGGTAATGCGGCATCAAAATTATTGACTTCTTTGAGCTCCATGTCAAATATTCTCATGGTGTCTACTCCTTCAATGAAACCTGAATGAATTTTTCTGACAATAATAACATTCAATTCTCGACATTTGTTGTTCCATTTCGCAACGATATATACGCTTCCGAGAAGTTTCTCGTCTTCTATTGTAAATACTCCACTCAACCGTACTCTGCTTTCTATCAATGCTGGACTGCCAATCAATATCCAAAATTTTTCACTCATCACACTGATTGAAGCTCCTGAATCCCATAGCATTTCAATATAAAATTGATTTATTTCCATCTCACTCTACTTCTTATCATCCTTCTTAAATATCTCATCCTTCGTTACAATATTTCGTTTTTTATACTCATCTACTGTCTGAACCCTACTGACGAAATGTAAATAACAGGGTCTTCTTGGTTTTCTTTCTATCAACATTATGCATGACTGGTTCTTTCAATTCTTGTGATATATCGTCGTCTTCTTCGTTTATACAACACACTTTTCGTTCCAGTCTTTGAGTATTACTTCCTAATTTTGCTAACAAATTAAAACTACTAAATGAATGACCTTCTTTACCGCATATTAAGCATTTGTCCTTCAACGGACACTCAAATCACATATGATCACTTTGTACACAACAAAAGCATTGACCAGACCTTTCTTCTGCTGTTTCAGGTAAATCACAACATCTATTATAAACCTTTCTCGCCAGTTGTCAAAGATTGCCAGTAGAGCAATATGGAGGAGATCCAGTTATTTTTGTTTATTTTATGAGCGACTACTATATGTATGTAATGGCTTATGGATCTTCTCAAGCAATCATTATTCAGAGATTACCCTTATATCTTAAAGGGGCAGCTAGAGAAGTTTGGCAATAAATAGACAGGAAAACTATCGGCAATGATTGGACCAAGTTGAAAGATGCGTTAAATAACTTTTAAATAATAATAATAATAATAATAATAATAATAATAATAATAATAATAATAATAATAATAATAATTTATATTGCTAAGCATTAATGATGTAATATATTTGAATATTTTTTATTCATGTATAACAATTAATTAAAACAAATATAGACAAATTATTACAATCAAATATGATTAAGTCAAAATTTAAAAGGTCAACCAGATACTTACAACCAAATACTAACAACTATGTACTTCTAACAAACAGCTACATACCAAACAACCAGGTACTAATAAGAAGAAACTTAAAACCAAATACTAACAATATGTACTTCTGACAAACAGTTAACCGCTAGATACCAAAGAACCAAATACTAAGAACAGATACCTACAACCATTTACCAACAACTAAGTATTTACAACTAGATACCAAGTACTAACAAAATATTCTTTGTATTTTATCAAATGCTTTTTAAATTAATATTTTTTTTATTAGAATTCTAAAATATTTTTAATTACTATAAGTAGAAAAACCTTTTCTAAGTAAAATGTATAAATTTAACAAAAATGATGATTTTCGTCAAATATGAATGAGAATAATTGTCAACTCAACCACTTAAAAATACCACGTGGAATTGAAATAAAATTACAACGAAAGAATATAGAATTTTATTTTTTTCACAAAACATTCTTTTTCTAATTGATTACTAACATCCGTACTGACTTATTATTGCAAAGTAAAAATTGCATGCTTATTCAATAAATAGTTATTTTTAATTCGTTTTATATACAGTCTGAGTTTATCCAATATTGCGATGCCCAGATTTTACAAAGATGTTAATCTTGATGACAGATGCAAGTGGTTTTGTGTTGGGAGCAGTGTTGGGACAAAATGTGGAAAGAGAAAAGGACCATGTCATTGTATAGGCCAGTCGATCATTGAAACCCTATGAAAAAAATTATTCCATGATCGAAAAAGAAACTTTAGATTTAGTATATGAGATAACAACATTTCGACAATATTTAGTAGGTCGGAAGTTTATTGTTTATGCAGATCATAATCCGTTATAATGGTTGATGAAACATCGAGATGCAGCAAGTAAATTGATAAAATCAAATGGTAATGCAGATGCATTGTTAAGGATTTCAAATGAGGAAATTAATATGGGCCAAGAAGAAATAAATTCGAGAGACACAGTATTTGCAGTAATATGTCAGCAATATTGCAGCAATGTGTCAGAGCTTTTTTTTCAGCAATAGATATTATCGGGTCTTTATCCGAGACAACAAATGGAAATAAATATATTGTTGTATTTTATGATTATTTAACAAAATGGCCAGAGACTTACTCAATGCCAAATCAGAAAGCAGAAACTATGGCTCAAATATTTGTCGAAAAGATTATATTTAGGTATGGAGCTCCAAAGAAATTGTTAACAGACCATGGAACAAATTTTCAAAGTGATTTATTTAAATCTATCGCAGAATTATTTGGTATTTATAAACTGAATACATCACCATACCACCCTCAGCCAGATGGGTTAGTAGAAAGATTTAATGGTATTTTAATCAATATCATTTCATCATATGTGAATCGGAAGTAAAAGGATTGTGACTTGTTTATCAATCCATGCCTATTCGCCTATCGAAATGCAGTGAATAAGAGTACTGGCGAAACATCTTTTTATCTAATGTATTTGAAACGAAACAACATGCCAATTGATTTGGAATTTCAACCCCCAACTTTTCAATACTTGGACGTTCCGAATTATAAAGTAATAATGCAAGGACGATTACAATCTGCATGGACTCGAGCGGGGTTAAAAATAAAGTATCGTCAGGAACAATACAAAGTAAACTATAATAAAAAGGCGCATGAGCATGGAATAAAAATCGGAGATTTAGTATATTTGAATAAACAGGAACCAGTAAAAGACATCAACAAAATTGCAAAGACCATTTAAAGGTCCATACACCGTGTGTGATGCTACGACAAATTATTGAAAGTTACGTCCAATAATTATTAAAAGAGCAGAAACAATTATAGTTCATGCCAATCGATGTAAAAAGTATATGAAATGGAATATCAAATACGATCAAAACAAAAGAAACTTAATGAAACGTTAAATAAAAGAAAATATTTTGTTAAATATAAAAATTTACAAGTAAATCTCACTTACGGTCTTTCAATACATTAACTCATTTATGATAATGGGACGTATATAAATAATTAATGGTCAGAAGTTCAAAGTCAATAAAAATTGATAACAATGAAATAATTGTGTCACGCCGGCCAGATGTCAGACAAAGGGTAAATGTTTTTGTAAATAATAAAATTCAGGTGGTGTTAGATGAATACCAACAAAGAGCAATGTTGAGTACTCCGAACTCAAAAACTGAACCGAAACCAAACAAGGTCGTAATAAAAATGCAATATTGGAAATGGAAAACCAATCCAGATCGATGGCAAATCATATTCATTGAAAATAGACATATTCATCTTCCTTATACTCAACTCTCTGGAGAAATAACAAATTATCATAATCTAACATTACCCGTAAAACTCTCATGGTCAAAAAACGAAAGCTCTTCATTAAACTGTAAAGAAAACTCATCTCGTAACAATTGTGTTGAATTACTATTCAAATGTATCATTGTGGAAATTCAAGCGGTATCCTACTCATCTACATTATTCTAATCTTGAGAACTAATGCAAGTAACAATTCTATCTGTGACTATCACTATTCTGAGCAGCAGCAGTTAGACACATGGGCGTAGTAAGATATGATTTCATTGCATGCTATTGATATCGTAGAGTATTTCTTTCTTTGATACCTTTATTATTTAACCCTTTAATGCATGGAATCGTATGTTGAGGTTTTTTCAAGTTTTTTGACTTAAATCTTATTCCTCAGAGTATCCTCATGGACAATTGTGCCTCGATGAGTAAATAGAACGCATTTGAGTACACTTATTCGTTGGACTTTAATGTAAGTCAGCATGCATTAAGGGTAGCAATAACAACAAGTAAAGGGAAACACTTAACAATGCATCCAGAAAAGTCTGTGAGTGTAGTAGAACATAAACAACAGTCAATTAATGTGATAGTCATAAAAGCAGTTGCGATCATGAGTCAAGCAGAGGTTAACGTCGCATTTCGAGCATTTCACCATAGTGCGTCCAACTTTTTCTTTCCTGAGATCCATACATAGTCGACACTTTTGCTGGTTAGAAAGATAAATTGGCCAATGTCCAATTCCATCGTGTCTGATGTCTTCAACTGGCGTGAAGGATCTTTTTCTCTTATTTTGAGACACAGTTTTCACAGTTTTACCCACAGAGAGGAAGCAATCGGCAACCTCTGTTACGAATTTCAACACAGTGTATCGCTTCTTCTTGGATGTTTTCAATCGCTTTTCTTGATCTCGGTGAAGAATCCAAGCGTTTACTACCATCACATTTAATGTGTAAAAAAAGAGATGAAGATACCACTTGCGAGTTTTTAAAGTCACCCGATACAACGATACCAACATATCATGCAAATCCACTCCACCCATGTGTTTGTTGTACACTTGTACAATTTTGGGGCAGTCGACTTTCACACGCTCTTTCTTTTCTGCGTTGTATCGGTCACATTGTTCTCCCAAATCCGCATTCAGGTAATTGCTGGCCAGCTGAACGACACCAGAATCCATCCACCGCAATACCAGAACGTTGCAATTTTCTTCTACTCGCCAATCAATACTCCCTCTTCCACGTTTTTTAAGAGCAGTCTCTTTCTCCAAAAACTTGTCACAACCTTTTGTGCGGTTCTTTCGAATAGTGCACACCGTCCATAGGTTCAATTGACGCAGTTGTATTAGAAGAGGTATACTGCTGAAGTAATTATCAAAGTATAACTTGTAATTTGTCGCGCTTGTTGGAAGGGTGTTACAAAGTTTTAACACAACATCTCCACCAATCCCAAAAGCGCTGTGGTGGGCATTTGCCTTCCCTGTGTAAATTTCAAAATCGAATAACAATCCGTTTACACCACAGCGAGCCCAAACCTTAATTCCCCACTTGGAAGGCTTATTAGGAAGGTATTGCCTCACCGGATTACGTGACTTTGTTGGTATCATCTGCTCGTCAATAGCCTGATGCTCCGTGTTTCGCAAACTGAGGCATACTTTACGAATGTAATCAAGGAGGGGTCGTGCTTTATACAGTTTATCATAATGTGGGCTTTCACGGTTAGGTAACAGGGCGTTGTCGTTGAAATGCAAAAATCTTTTGATTTCGTCAAAGCGGTTATTAGTCATTAAATTGGCAATTCGGGGAACGAATGTACTCGGACTCCAATACATACGGTTTTGAGGCAGTCTGAATACCCCCATCAGCAGAAGTATCCCTGAAATGCGATAAGAAATACATTGCACGAGTCAATGAATATAAACAATCTGCAGTCCGCTTACCTATAAATCTTTCCACTTCATCATTGGTAATATACGCAGATTTGCCAGTCTGCTGAACAGAGTACATGTTTGATTGTGCCACAATCAAACTGATAAGCTCGTTGGTAAAAAATTTTTTGGCAAAGTCGTAAGGAGAGTACATGTCATTATCTTCTTCATGATCATCATTCTGCATGTCCTCAAACATCGTATTCTGCTCAGCTGGAGCATGCTTCCTCCATCTATATTCCTCACGCAGTGTTTCATATAGATCTTCTTCAGGCGCCTCTTCATTTTCATCTTCATCTATATCTACCAACTCGTACTCAGCAAGGTGTTGTGCCTCAATATCTATCAGCTCTTCCTCCTCTTCATCGCCACTAATGTCACTTATTTCAGCTGTTGGTAATACCAAATGCGTATCAGCAACTCGTTTCTTCTTTTCGAATCGCATTTGAGCTATACTTTTAGCTTTACGTTGTGGAGGTTTCATTTGCCTGCAATAAGTAAAAGTAATTCGTAAAATTTAATTTGAAATATGCAAATAGTATGTAAACAATAAAATATGAATGGTCCGAAATTATTTTTAGGGTTGGGTTTGGGGGTTAGGGGACTCCCTACCACCCACCCCCTAATGTATGAGTTTATGTAAAAGATAAAGAAAGTATGAATTACTGGTTTTTAATTACCCCTTAATGCATGCTGACTTATATTAAAGTCCATCAGTAAAACATTGCATTCCAACAAATGCGCCATTTAATTTTTTTGGAATTACTTTATTTTGTCTTACAGCAGCTTTAGAATTCATAATAACATGACAATAAATCATTCTTACCTATACAAATCCACGTAAACAGCGTTTTAAAATTTTCCAAAATTTTACATTAATTAAACAAATGTTAATCATAAAATATTATATAAAAAATGATTATCTGTCCTACATATCGTTACTTCATGTTGTACTATTCCCATACTTAATATACAACACATTTTCTGCTTTGTCACATCATCATGGATATGTTTTACGAGTCATTTCTTCATGGACTTTTATTTAAGTCCATATGCATTAAAGGGTTAATGACTAATAGTGATCTTGTATTGTGATTATTTGTGTTCTAAATTTAAATTATCATTCCTGTGATTTGATTGGTTGAACGGTTACACTACTGATGGGAAGGTTGGGATATAAGAGTATGGTTGTTTTCAGACGAATTGAGAAAATTTTGACAGAAGAAAACGAAGAAAATCAAGAGAAATCAAATGGAGAAAATCAATAGGCAAACAAAATTATATTCATAATATTTTGCAAAAAAAAGAAGCCGAGTAGAAAAACCTATGTGGTAGAAGAAAACTTGAGAATTCCAAATTGGGCAAGGACGGGAACTGAAGAAATGATATGTTTGATGGAAATCGAGTAAAAATCGAATGTGAAGATAACCAAATAGTTAGTGAGGAAAAATGAAGAAAGTTGGGATATACATGTATTTAAAGGAATAGTGGAGATCGTAGACAATGAAGGAACTAAACGGAACAATGTCAAACAATTCGTCATGGAAGATTGTTTAAGAAATATGGCATAAACGTATGCAAGCAGCAAATGGAACTGCGTGGTTGGTGTTGGAATTACAAAGAAAAGTGCCAAATAGGCGTCAAAATTCAAAGGCACTGCAGTGCCGGGAAAAACCTAGTTATTCAATAATAATGTCGTCATGGTAGTACAACTGTAGTATGGTTAACTAAGTAAAAATAATATTAACAAATAAAATGATTATGAGATTGATAACATAATAACAATAATAGTAATACTCAATAGTGTTGGGGGTTATAAAATTATTAAAATTAAAATTGAATTATATTTGTACTTAAAGGAATAAGAGAAGGGTAAGACTGGTCAGGGAGAGAATTGATAATGCGAAGAAATAAAATGGGTAGAAAGACTCGAGAAGGTGCATCAGTATCTGGGGAAAGCACTAAAAAGTTTAAAAATCGATAAAAGATTCATAAATTCGAATTAAAGTCTGAAAAATTTGTCATGGGGGAACAGATAGCCAGGAATAACACCGTGATAACGGAATTTTCAGAAAGATCTAGGAAGTGCGAAAGGTTGGTAAAAGAGGAAAATCAAGAAAATGAAATTAATTAATTTATTAATTAGCTAGTAGATAGAAATCTCGAGTTTGGTAAACAAAGAGAAAAGTAAACAGAAAGAAGATTTGGGCCCATTATCGTGTTACATTGATTAATGGGAGAAGACTAAGAAAAAGAGTACGTGCAGAAAGGTCCGAGCAGTCCATTAATTATCTTTGTTCCATGGACCAATCTGGGTGACAGCCGAAGCAGATATGTGGAGTCGAATGTCAAGAGATAGATTGGCTCGGCAATAACCATTTGTCATCCTGATTTCGAAGAGTATATAAGAATTGGGGAAATCAGAGCAAACCAGCATTTTGCCTCAGCTAGGGACAAAAAGAAACTGAGCGTAAGGTAATCAGGAAGTTAGGAAAATGTACGGATAGAGTTAGGACATATTGTAGACTTGAGAAGAAAATTGAATTGGAAGCGGACCAGATCAAATAGAAAAAGTTCAATTAAAAAGTGAATATTGATAAAGATTTCGACAAAACATCAGCGCCGAGCGGAGAACCGATTAAGCTAGTAAAACTCTGTTGTTGATTGTAGCTTTGGAATTTGAGAGATTTGTGATTCAAATATACGTTAAGTAGTTTATTGTTTTGTTATTTACGATTTAAAGGACACGTGGAGTCTGAGATAACCGACTTGAATTAATAAAACCCAACAATAGTGTTAAGGTTGTTAAACTAATTTATTGAATTATATCAAATTGAATAGTTCCAAATAAAAAGAAAACCGAAATTGAACGAAAAAGAATGGCGGTCAAGCAGAGAAGTAATGTTAAAGAAAGATATGATAAAAACAGAACTATTGTTAGAAAATGTTTAGAAAGGGTTGTAAAACAGCCAAATATGAAAAAAACACAAAATATTAATTAATTAATTAATTGGCTAATGGGAAACCCGAGCCAATGGAGAACCCGAAAGAGCGCGGCAATTTTGGAGAATAAACACACTTGGAATTTAGAGGACAATTATCCAAACAGTCGGATAAACGAGGGTGAACAAAAGAAGGGGTATTACTAAAAGGGTCAACAAAAATAACTAATTAGAGAACGATAACTAAAGAAGTCAAAACCATTTAGGTCAAAAATGGAGCAATTACAATGATTATGGGAGTATATAAGGAAACTCCAAATTCAGATAATCGTCAGTAGCCTCAGGTAGGGAAGAAGATACTGACAATAGGAGCTTGAGAAACAAAGCTAAGAACTAAAAGAGAATTATAAGAGGAACTGAAGAGTTAGAAAAGGAGTTTTAAAGGAGTTCGGATCAGAGAACGGAATATCAAATAAAAAGGTGAAACTTATTTTTAAATCGCACAAGGTCGAAACTCTCCAGGGCGAGGTTCGATCAGAAAGTGCGAGTAAAATAGTGGTAACTAAAGGTTGTAATTATTTATTGAGAATTGTAAACAAATATGCGTTGGGAGTTTGTGTATTTCAATTTTGGGACACGTGGAGTCAGAGAAACCAACGGTCGACTTTATAGTATCATAAAAGAAACAATAGTGTTGGGTTTCACTAATTCAATTCGGTAACCTTTGACTCCACGTGACTTTTTAATCAAAACAATAAACTACCCAACGTATATTTGAATCACAAAAATATATTTCTCTCGACAATAAATAATCAATAATCCAAATTCAAGTCTGACCGATTCTCCGCTCGGTGTTGATGCTTTGACAAAAGATAATATTCACCTTTTTATTCCCTAGCTTCTCTTGACCAAAGTTTTCCTTTTCTATTCGATTTGATTCCTTTTCACTTTCTACATATCTCCAGATTCTATATTATTTTCCTCAAACTTCCTAATTAGTCTTTTTTTCCCTTTCCTACACTAGTTTTCTTCTAACCCTAGCTGAGGCAAAATGCCGGTTATTTTGAATTTAGACTTTGCTTTTATACTAGAATAACACTTTGATTAATTGGTTTTTGACCGGATTGCTTCTATCTGACAATGTTTGACAACCGGTTCCTTGAACGTTATTTGAACCATATCGTGATTAATTGGCTCCCTTTGCTACTACTTCCTAATAGCCCTAAACTTTGTTTGTCTTCATTATTCATGCTGTCATGATAATGGCCTTCCGAGATTCTCATTTTGTTTACTTTTCATGTTAATCGAGTTCGGGTTTCCTTCATCTCTTGAGTTCTCCGTTGGCCTGGGTTATCTATTAGCCAATAAATTAATCAATTATTGATTTTCTGTTTTAACACATTCGAATGCATTTCAACCCGTTCTAACCATTTTCTGATGAATCCCTAATCACCATCTTGTTGACCATTAGCTAATCTATACCTGTCCCGTTTTTCCAATTCAATTTCGATAAATTTAAAATTTTTTGATTTTTTCGGATTTCCGGATTTTTGTCTTTCGCAACTGCTTTTGCCATTTCCTAATACTGTTTCCATCATACTTTCCTTTACCATCAATTCTGTGCATGACTACGCTTTTATTTGTCTTTTTCATTCAAATTACATTTTATTAAATTCATTTTAATTTACTGACCTCAACAATAGTAATAATCATAATATTATTAATAATAAGGTGAATGACGATAGTCACTAATAGTATTATTTTATTTTTCCAAAATTTTATTATGTCAATTGGCGGTCATGATGGATTTTGTCACTTTTGTAGATTATTCTGGGATTTTGTTCACAATTTTAGTAAAAATTTTTTATTTTAAATTTTTATGAGAATTTTCTTTACTTTTTTCTATAATTTTTACGAATCGCCTTTATTCGTGTTTGCTTCTGTTATTTTGGGTCTCCAGTGGCGTATCTAGGGTTCACGGCGCCCAGGGCAAAACTTAAAATTGCGCCCCTCTCCACGTGAATTTTTTCTTTTCCTTATTATTGGTATATTATTTTTGCACTAAGGTGACATTTCTTTTTTAAGAAAAAAAAATTATTATTTAAAAAAAATCAAAAATTTTCACTCTTTAAAATTGATTTGCAGCAGTTTTAAAAAAATTAATTTAATTTTGCAACAAGTTAGTTTTAAACTTTATTTATTGTAATAATTTACAAACAAATTTTTCGTGCTTTAACACTTGCGAACTTGTCAATGACATCATCAAAGTTAATTTTGTTCACAGTGTTTTTCTCAATAATTAATAATGCCAAATTATTTAAACGTTCTTCACTCATTGTTGCTCGAAGATATAACAAAATTAATTTTAATTTGCTAAAGGAACGCTCGCATGTTGAAACAGAAATACCAATTGTCAAAAGAATTTGCAATGAAATTCTTAAATTTGGGAAAACATCTTCACCATAAGATATTAAAAATTTTAAAAGATCTATAGGTGATTTTGGAATTTCATCTTTTCGAGCATTAAGAAGCATTTTACAGTCAGTAACTTCATTGCATAGTTCGTTTTCATCAATATCTGAATTGTAAAATTTTCCCAAATTTGAACATTTTTCTTTTAATTTAGCAGGATCATGGCAATTTAGAAAATTTTCAGTGTCAAGGAAATATCCAAAATTTTCGTTCAATGAATTAAGGCGAGTAAATCGAGATTTTAATTCTTGAATTAATCTATCAACTGAGCATTTCAACACACGATCTAACTCTTGTTCAGCAGTCAAACCAGAATCAGTCATTTTTTCACCTAATCTAATTTTTATACGTCGCACTCTTTTCTTTATTTCAACGCCCCATTCAAAACATTTTTTTTACCTGCTTCAATTGATTGAATGCATAGATCTTCAAGAAATTGCTGCATATGTATGCTTAATCCTTGTAAATCATCGGAGGCATCTTTAAAATTAATTTTTGGATCTTGCATTCGTTTTTGTACATGATCAATTTTCTCGAGAACGTGATGCCAAAAATTTATCAAAACCAGAAAATTAAAATTCAATATATTTTGCAATAAATTGTATGATTCGCTTCTTGTGTCAGATGTTTGATTGAAATCATCAGAAAGATCTTCAATTAATTTCACAAGATTATCGATTCCAAAAAAAATTGCTTTTACAGCTTCTGCTCGTGCACTCCATCGTGTTGTTGATTCACGTTTTACAGTCAAAGGAATGACATCGGTTAATTTTTGCCAACGATTGGTTGATCTTGAAAAAAATAAATAAATTTGTTCAATTACACCAAAAAAAGTTAGCATTATGGGATTAGTTTGAACAGAATGTAAACTATGATTTAAACTATGATTATCGCAGTTAATAAACACTGCGCGAGGGTTCAAATTGGTAATTCTTTGTTGCAATCCAGAAACATGACCAGCCATAACTGCCGCATTATCATAACATTGCGATCGACAGTCCGAGAGTTCTAATCCATCAGTTTGTAATAATTTGAGTATAGTATTTTTAAGAGCTTCGGCATCTTTTTCAGCTAGCTCAATAAATCCCAGAAATGATTCCTTAATTTCCACTGTTTTTTTATCAAAATCTATTTCAACGTGACGAATAACTTCTGAAAATTGTTCACGATGTTGTAAATCTGGAGTAGAATCAAATATCATGCCAAAGTATTTGCTTTTTTTAATATTTTCAATCAAAACATTTCGAACTATTGAAGCTAAAAGGTGAATAAACTCATTTTGTATGCCTGGTGATAAATAAGATGTTGTTCCTGGATGTAAACGAGAATGTTCCACGTGACTTGCCAAAAGTGGATCATATTGCGCAATCAATTGTAAGAGACCCAGAAAATTACCTGGATTGCCTTCTGTATTCAACAAATTTTCATTATAACCACGTAATGCTAAATTATGAAATGCTAAGAATTTTATGCATGAAAGAAATCTTTTTAAAATTTCTCTCCATCGATCTTTTTCCAACAATATTTGAGCTTGAACTTCCATATCGATTCCAGCACCTTGAGACAATCTTCGTTCAGTTTCTTTCCATGTTGTAAAATTCTGACGGTGTATAATATTATTTTCATGATCATTTACTCTTTCTGAATGCTTAAAATCTCTAAAACCAGCCGGTGAAGAAAATGCAGTTTTACAAAAATCATTATAAAATAACAAACAACAAAAGCAGAAAAGTGTTTCTTTATGAGGCGAATAAATTAACCAAGATCGATTAACATATATACCGTTTGCCAACTTCTTCTTAAACCATGATGATGTAATTGAACGTCCATTATGCACTGCAAAGCTTCCTTTATTATTTTGAAATAAACTCGGGCCACGTAAAATGACTTCAGTTCTTAGTTTTTGTGAAACTATTGGACTGAATGAATGAAAACTTTCTTGAAATTCCAAATATCCAAAATCATTGAACAAAAGCAGATTCGGAATATTTTCTGAAATTGTTGAAAGACATGATCTATTGTTGGATTCAGTCATTTTATAATCAAAATCCGACTCTTCATTGTTTTGTGAGGCATCAAAATCAAAAATTCATAATCTGACTGAGGCATATGTTTGTCTTCTTTAATATCCTCTATCTGGTCATTTTCTTCAACCTTTTCCTTTTTTAAATAATTTTGCAACATTTGACTTGACTTTTTAGCTTCATTTCGGAATATTCTGGCCTTTTTACGATTTTGTGCGCCACTTAATTTCGGTTTCGGCATCTTTGATATTCTAAAGTTTGAAAGTTTTTTCAAATAATTTTGAGCTTAACAAATAATTCTATAAATCTTACGATTGAGTTCTGGATATAACTCAAATTTCATGTATTTTGGAAAGGCTTTGAAATATATAAACAAAGTTCACCATAAAATTTAAATTTAATTTAAATAGTACTAAAATTAAATTTAAATTTTATGGTGAACTTTGTTTATATATTTCAAATAATCAAAATTCGTTATTTTAATGTTGGTTAAATTTCAAAATCGAAAATCTTTAAATAAAGTTTAGGTTTCAAAAATCAATTTGGCGCCCCTAAAATCGTGGCGCCCGGGGCAAAAGCCCCGCTTGCCCGGCCCTAGATACGCTACTGTGGGTCTCTCGGTTGTGTTTGAGTAAGTTTCTGTGTAATACTTCTTGCGGTGTTTTAATTTATTATTATTTGGATGTCTTAAGTTTTGTGTTATTTTCTCTGTTATTACTGTTTATTTGGTGTTTCATTATGTTTTAATTTGAGTATACTTGATGTTGGGTATGCATGTTGTGTGCCACCACATTCCGTCACAATTTCAAGATGTGGGTCTCTAGTCCAACATTACTATTATTATTAATTTTTCAAGGTCAAATTTTTAAGGTCAAATCTTAAAATTTGAATTTTGAGAGTTCCCACCAATGGATTTTATTGATTTTTTCGGATTTCCGGATAGTTCATTTTGAAGGTCTTTCAAATCATTATTAAGATTTACAAAATTAATATTAATATTATTATTATTATAATTATTATTAAGAATAATATTATTATTATTTACATTATTACTAACGTTTACCAAATTATTATTTGTAATACTTATATTTTTTTATGATTTTAAAAATAATTAAGATTTATAAATTAAGATGTATTATTTTCATATTATTATTTTCAAGCAATCATCATTTTATATTATTATTATTATTAT
The DNA here is from genome assembly GCA_959609185.1 of Schmidtea polychroa. NCBI lineage: Eukaryota > Metazoa > Platyhelminthes > Tricladida > Dugesiidae > Schmidtea > Schmidtea polychroa. The sequence goes on from CAUHTR010007749.1 coordinate 89,124, forward strand.
TATTATTATTATTATTATTATTATTATTATTATTATTATTATTTTAATGTATTTTATCAAATGTTTTTTAAATAAATTAATAATTTTATTTGTATTAAAATTCAAAAATATTTTTTATCTATATTAATTAAAACGAAAGACATAAAATATAGAATTATAATTTTTATTCACAAAAGATCTGCTTAACTTTCTTCTTTGAATTGATTACTAGTTAACAACCGATTATCGTAATAGTATATTATTAATAACCAACCAACTAGAATATTGATAAAATGATGTTAATCAAGGACTAATTATGTTTAAAATTTCTATTACAAGAAATAAATTGATATATGTATATATGCAAATATAAATCAACCAGTCTTTGAATAAACTTTTTAAAAGTTTCATTTTTCAAGTCTTAAAATAATTTTTTAGATTTAGAATATATTCGATAATACTTTGAATAAATTTTCACATCATTAAGATACACATTAAATTAATTAAATAAAGTCATTAAAAAGGAATTATCGTATAAATGATCTTTACACTAATTAATCAATCATAATACTAAGATATTGAATTTGTAAGTCTTGCATCTGATACTTGATAACACTTTTTTAGAATTGATTACTAACAACCAGATACTAACAACCAAGTACTTACAACTAGATAATGACAACCACCTACCATATACCTACAACTAGATAACAATTACTTACAATCAGCTACCAACACATAAAATTAATAATTAAATACAAAATATAGTTTATTCTTCATCACATATAATATTTCTTTCTTCTTGTCAACATCTACATCTAAAATATCAACATGATACCTACTACTAACAACCAGCTACCAAGTACTTACACAGAAAATTGTGAGGTTGTCTTCTTGTTTGGGATCCAGATGTTGTCTTACAAAGGACTTAAATGTGTTCAAATCGTACTTGAACAGCTGGTAATTTCATTACATCATTGTTTTTTTCTCTGGCAAGTCCCTTTAAATATATCGGTAATTTTTGTATCATAATGTTGTCTTGATAGGCATATGCCTTTGCCATCGTATAGTATTCTGACATAAACTTTGGGAATCTTACTATATCACTACTGAATGCCTATATGGGGAGAGCGGGATATCTGACAAATACATTCACATTAGCTTCCTCAACCATTTGGTTTTTGATTTATATTCCATACGCTATTTTGTATAATTCTCAAGATTTTGCAAACTGACATAATTTGATCACGTTGGGTTCACCAAAATGTTAGGTTCTTTGTTATTCGAACTAACACAATTTTACCGTTCCTACTCCTTACGTGTGTAGGTAACGAAATAAATAGATAACAATATGGTTTTAAATATTTATTTGTCTAATTAAATATTTTACAAAGTTATTTAACTTGCACAACAAAAACTGGTTGTTTACTAAAGAACAGACAACGGTTAAACAAACTGTGACATCAGTGGGTGAAGGCCGATGTATGGCGAAACTAATCACTTGCGTCCAGCCTCAACATCTACAACCACCAACAATTGTTCAATTCA